>OY998131.1:21186770-21772343 GCA_963921915.1 Hyposoter dolosus | reverse complement strand
GGTATAACGACGAAGCGATATTTCGTGAATAATTAAAAGTTAATAAAATGCCAAAATATATCGCATTGAATTATTCAAATTTTCTGATTTTTCGTAGCGCCGAACAACAGCAGCTTCTCAAAGAAAAAACGAAATTGACCTTGACGATAAATGACCTACTGGAAGAAGTGAAAGGTGACAATGACAGTAAAAAGAGAGCGCAGCAAGAACTGGAAAAACTGAAGCTCACGATAGATGAAAAAGAAAGAGAGCTTGAAGTGATAAGACCCGCTGTGAGTATCACCGGGAAAACACGATTAAAATCCTAATGAAAATGATTAAAAAATAATTTGAAATCTGCGAATTATATCGAACGTAATAAACCGATGGATTAATTCAACAGTACGAGGATATGAAACGCGTGGAGGAGGAATGCACGCGCAATTTGGCGCTGAAAGAGCAGAAGCGAAAGGAATTATACGCGAAACAAGGTCGCGGCAGTCAGTTCAGCAGCAAAGTAAATTTAAAAAAAAAATGATGAATCAATCTTTTTCTAAATGTATGGCGCAGTTTTAAAAAAAAAATTAAATAATTTTTTTCAGGATGCCAGGGACGAATGGATTAAAAACGAGCTCAAACAACTAACTAAACAAATAAAAGACAAGCAGGAACATCAGGCGAAAATAAAGGAGGATTTGAAACGAGACAGCGACAAGCAAATCGCTTTGGAAAAAAAAATCGCCGAATACACCGTGGAAATGGAGCGACAAAGGGCTTCGATCGATGAACACAACAAACAGTACTACGAAATGAACAAAGCGAAAGATCAGTGCCAAGCGACTCGTAAGGAACAGTAAGTTTCATTTAATCGTCGCTCCTTCAAGCAGATGAAAACTGTGCAGACAAATTCGCATCGACCTCGAGACTGACTGGTTGATTTTATCAGCCACGACCGTTCCAAATTCTTCTGCGGAATCATTGTCAAGTTTTTCTTTCGCTTTCCCATCGAGATATTACAAAGAAAATCGTTTTTGTGACAGTAAACATTTTTTTTTTCTCAGTTTTCAATGCCAATGTGCTTAAAATTTCCCAAAACATCGAAAAATCATATCTAGAAAAAATTTCCGAATGTGTGTGTATGTTTTGGCACTGTAAAATTCAAACGTTCATAACTCGGGAACGGTTTGAGCTGCAGGGCTCCCGTTTTGCACAGATGTTAATCTATACGAGCTCTTCATTCTCTGAGAATTTTGTTGGAATTGCTAGAAAAATACGAAATCTAGGGCATTTTGAAATTTTCAAAAAAAGGTTGTTGACGCTCTAGCTTCCGCAAATTTTAAGATTTATTACTGTTTTTTTTTTTTTTTATAAATAGAGTATCATAATAGGAAGGTTGGTATTGAATTTGGGAAATATCGGTTGAATGGTTTAAATTTTATGATTTTTCGAATTTTACGAAAATCTGAGTTTTTTTGAAAAATCGTCCAACCGCTCTTATTTTTGCAATTTTGTGAGATATTGTGTGTGAGTCCGTACTTTCTCTTTACTTTGTAGAAAAATTGTCAAAGTTATACAATTTAAATGCAAACACAAAAAACGGTGCAAATTGAAATTTAAAAATTGTTTTGTTAAGGTATCGACAGGAAAGCGTATTGCAGCTGAATTTGTCTGGTTTGAAAGAAGATTTGGCGAAAGCTGATCAGAGTTTGAGGTCCATGGCCGGCAAACCGATTCTCAATGGCCGGGACAGTGTGCGCAAAGTTCTCGAGACTTTTCGGTGGGTATTACTCGATTATCTTCATTGCAGAAACGAAATAGTTGTAAATGAAACGAAGAGAAAGTATGATGAAGAAAATATTTTCTTCCTCTCGGAATAATGGACTTTGAATGACTTTTCTCTCGCAGGCAACGTCCGGACATGGCGCACGAAGTCAACAGCTATTATGGCCCGGTGATTGAGAATTTCGATTGCGACAAAAGCGTTTACATGGCTGTAGAAGTCACCGCTGGCAATCGACTGTTTCATCACATCGTAGAAACCGATAAATTCGGTACGAAAATTCTCAAAGAAATGAATAACCAACGTTTGCCTGGCGAGGTCACGTTCATGCCTCTGAATCGTCTTCACGTCAAGGTCCAAGATTATCCAAACACGAGTGACGCTATTCCCATGATATCGAAACTAAAGTACGATAACAAATACGATCGAGCTTTGAGGTAATTGCAAAAAATCATTCCGAAAGTTCTACGAAACCACGTTCCGCAACATTATCCCTAAAAAAAAAAAAAAACCCAAAACTTTCGCTTTCAGGTACATTTTCGGAAAAACACTAATTTGCCGTAATCTCGAAGCTGCGACGAGTCTTGCTCGTGAATCAGGCCTCGATTGCGTCACTCTTGAGGGTGACCAAGTTTCCTCAAAAGGTTCTTTAACCGGTGGTTACTTCAACACCCTGAGATCGCGTCTTGAGATCCAAAAGACTCGATCGGAGCTGATGGCGCAGATTGCGACTCTGGAGAGTCAACTGGCTACCTTGAAGGAAGATATTCGAAATGCCGATCAAAGTATCAGTTCGTACGTAAGCGAGATGCAACGAACTGAAACTAAAAACAGCAAGGCCAAGTGAGTGCAGCTCTCGAATGACTTTCCAGCGGATTATCGATTTTTGTTCCCAAAAAAAAAAAAAAAAAAAAAAAAAAAAAAAAAAAAAATTATCGGAATGCAAAACAGCCCAAAACCTATTCTGATTCGGGAGTTTGATTCCTGTGAATAATCCATCAAAATTGATCCAGTGGTTTTTGCGTGAAAAGGGCACAAAGACAATTTGGTAGTAAAGTTTTTTTCTACACAGAGATTAAATTTTACAGAGACATCAACGATAAAATGAAGGGGGAAATTCGAATGATGAAAGACGAGCTCAGCGCGATCGAGAGATATCGCGCACCCAAGGAGAGAAGTTTGGCTCAGTGTACCTCGAGTTTGGAAGCTATGAAAGCAACCAAAGAAGGTCTCGAGAGTGAGCTCCACCAAGATCTAATGGCCCAACTGTCGGTCGCCGATCAAGAGCAAGTTGACACGCTGAACGACGAAATAAGAGCCTTGACGAAAGAGAACAAGATCGCATTTGCAACGAGAATGCGTCGGGAAGCGGAGAAAAATAAATTGGAGAATTTGTTAACGAACAATTTGATGAGGCGAAGAGACGAATTGATTCAGGCGCTCCAAGAAATTTCGGTGGAAGATCGTCAGCGTCAGTTGGACTCGTGCAAGACGCAATTGGCCGACATTGAAAAGAGACTGCTGAAAGTTAACAACGATTTCAGATTGCAAAACGACAAAGTCGCGGATGCATCGAGAAAAGTAACTTTTTTCCCAAAATCTTATCGTTACATTCTTTTTCCTTTTTTTTTTTTCACTACAAGCGTTTCAAATGACACATTTTTTTAACAGCAAAAATTAGAATCCACCGAAGTCGATAAGTGGAAAGTTAAAGAAAAGGAAGCCCAAGAAAAAATAGAGGCGGATGCTAAGGACCTGGAAAAGTTAGCGAGCAAGCAAAATATTTTACAACAAAAAATAACAGAATGCACACAGAAAATTACCGAACTCGGGGCTTTGCCGAGTCCTGAAGCTTATGCCAAGTTCACCATGATGTCGACCAAGCAGCTGTTCAGGGAAATGGAAAAAGCAAACAATCACCTCAAGAAATACAGGTGGATTTTTGATGGTCGTTCGCTAGTCAAGCAGTCGCTTGAGCCGCTTAACGATCACGACGATACATACCAAATTTTGAAAATACAAATTTTTTTAGATTTTTCCACCACGTAGTACTCGAGTAATTGAAAACTAAAGTTCACGTGTATAAGCATAGAGTTTACATATATACAGGTAGACATCTCGTGCATAAGAAATTCGATTAAACTCTCAATTATTCGATAACCATGTGGTAAAAAATTTGGAAAAAATTTGTGTTTCTATACTCGATGCCAAAAAATGTTATCGCCAAATTTGATAAAAATTCTGATTATTTTGATTTCGTGATCCAACCTCCTTAACTTCCACGTGATATGTTCACGCGGGACTGACTATTGAAACAACGTTTTTCATTACAGTCACGTGAATAAAAAGGCGCTGGATCAATTCATGTCGTTCAGTGATCAGAAGGAAAAATTGGTAAGGCGTAAAGAGGAATTGGATCGAGGGGACGAGAAGATTAAAGAGCTCATGTCCGTTCTCGAGCAACGTAAATACGAAGCTATCCAATTTACGTTCAAACAAGTGAGCAAGTACTTTAGCGAAGTTTTCAAGAAATTGGTCCCGTCCGGACACGCGCAACTCGTCATGAAAACCGCCGACGGAGAAGAAGGCGACGATGCGGGTTCAGAGACAGCGGACTCCGATAGATTCACGGGAGTTGGTAAGTATCAATGTTTGTAATTATCGTCAACATGATGATTTTTCGAGGATTTTGATTCCCAAATCGCAAATGATGAGAAAATTCTCAAAATTTCGTATTTTTTTTTTTTTATCTTAATAAGAGATCGCGTCAAAATTTAACGAACTTTAGGAAGCTCGTTATCGAACAATTTACATTAACAAATTAAACGTAGTCAAATGCAGTCTCATGGAAACTGGTATAACTTTGCGATAATTTTTTTTTTCACCTCCCAATTTTTGAGAACGGAAACAAAACCAAGTTTATTCACAACGGTTTTTTGTATTTTTTAAAAAAATTATTCTTAACAGAATGTTAATTTGTTAATAACAAGCTTCCCGATCGCCGTGAAATTTTTACACGACCTCGTAAATTCTTCATATAAAAACATACCAAGTTTTCAGAATTTTTAAAATCCTTTTTCATTTCAACCCTTGAGGAGATTAAAGTGGTGATGATGAAACTCTTACAATTTGGTATGTTTTTACATGAAGTGTTCACGAGATCGTGTACAAATTTAACGTCGATTAAGAAGCTATTTATTGCACAATTAACATTAACAAGTTTCATAGGTACTCTACATCCTTAATGTAAAGCTGATTTGTTTTTCATCAGGAATTCGAGTCTCTTTTACGGGCCAAACCGCCGAAATGCGAGAAATGAATCAATTATCCGGTGGACAGAAGTCCCTCGTGGCGTTGGCCCTAATTTTCGCAATTCAAAAATGCGATCCAGCTCCGTTTTATCTCTTCGACGAGATCGATCAAGCTCTTGATGCTCAGCATAGAAAAGCCGTCGCTGATATGATTCACGAGCTCAGCTCAGACGCACAATTCATCACGACGACTTTCAGGTAAATCATTGATTCCCTTCCGAGACATTTAGATTTCGATTTTTCAATCAACCCTTCGAGTGCATACTGGGTCGTTTTGACCCCAACAATTTTTTGTCACCGATTGTTTGGCTCGTTTTCGTCAGAAAATTAACGAAAAAAGGAAAAAAAAAAAAAAACAAAAAATTCATATTTACCGAAATACAACGGTTTGAAAAACGCCTTGGGTCAGATTGACCCAATCTGCACTCGAAAGTTTTCAAGTACTAACTGATTTATTTTTCTCCGTTCCATCAGACCCGAGTTGCTTCAACACGCCAACAAATTTTATGGAGTAAAGTTCCGGAACAAGGTGTCTCACGTGGAGTGCGTGACGCGGGAAGAAGCCGCGGACTTTGTCGAGGATGATACGACTCACGGATAATTATCGACCGATCCGAACAAATGCATATTCCGTTTTTAAACATAATTCGTTATTTCAATTTTGCAATGTTTTTTTTACCCTCCTTTTCTTGTATTTTATCGGAAATTCGGGAAAATTGCTGCATTGACGAAATTGTCATCAGAATACGAGACATGGAAAATATTTATTTATAAAGTTTAATAACATTAAAAAAAAAAAAAAAAAGAAATGATATATAATTATAGCGATGTATGACATTATTTTAAACGTTCAGACATTATTAGGAAATCTCGGGACCAAGCTTTATCGCGTACACAAAAATGATACCGAATATTAAAATGTGCTGGAAATGCTCGGATTATTCCCAAAAGAAAAAAACTTTTATTTTTATTTTTTTTCATAAAATTGCTTAAACATAAAAAAAACGTCAGTTTTATTTATTTTTGAACAACAATCCACATACAATAATTTTATTTATCCTTGCGCTGGGACGACAGACTGTCGTGCAAATTCGTGACTACCAACTCCACCGCGTCCAGATTTATTGTGCCATTAACGTCGATGAAACTCGCCACCGATTTCACCACCGACGACTCGTTCAGCATCCCCGTTCCGTCGCTCTTCAACGACAACACCAGATTGTATTTGTCATCGTATTTTTTCAAATACGAACTCGCCTCGCAAATCGAGTCCGGATCGAAACCTGCTGGATCCCTGCAAACGTAGTTCTCTTCGTTTTATTATCAGCCTCGTACCGTTTTTATGCATTTTGTGACGGTAAACATTTTTTTTTTTTTTTTTTTTTTTCCAGTTTTCAATGTCAATGCGCTTGAAATCATATCTAGAAAAAATGTCCGTGCGCGTGTGTGTGTGTATATTCTGGCACCGCAAAATTCAAACGCTCATAACTCGAGAACGGTTCGAGCTACAGGGCTCCCGTTTTGCACAGATGTTAATCTATACGAGCTCTTGATTCTCTGAGAATTTGGTCGGAATTGCAGAAAAAAATACGAATTCTACGATGGTTTGAAATTTTCAAAAAAAGGGTGTTGACGCTCTAGTTTCCGCAAATTTTAAGATTTATTACTGTTTTTTTTTTTTTATAAATAGATTAACATAATAGGAAGGTTGGTGTTGAATTTGGAAAGTATCGGTTGAACGGTTTAAATTTTATGATTTTTCAAATTTTACGAAAATCTGAATTTTTTGAAAAATTGTTTAACCGCTCTAATTTCTGCAAATTTTGTAAGATATCGTGTATAAGTCTGTACTTCCTCTTTACTTTCTAGAACAGTTGTCGAAATTGTTTGAAAAAAAATCGATAAATGAGTGAAAAATTTATTAAAAACGCTGCAAATTGCTTGCGTGGGGAAGCTAAAACGATCTTGAGGAAGAAAGTTGTAACTTTTTTCGCAATGTTCTAGGCAACATGACGGCAAAGTAGATAATTGCAAGAAACTGTGCGCCGCAAAGAAAAGTTACAGGGGGATTCTTTGCGTTGACATTGTAGTTTTTTAGAAAATAAAAAGTTGAAGCAAAAAGTAAAAAGACGAAGCAAATACCTTTGGACTGCAACGACGAAAATGCCTTTTTCCTTGTATGTTGTGTAAAGAGTGAGAAGGCCCATAACGAAGAAGTAGATTGAAACGCAAGCGACTAGGACTGGCTTGGAAGTCGGGAACGGGTAGAAATAATCCCAGAGAAGTGCGACAGCTGCTACTCCGACAGCGATGCCGCAGAGTGCGAGTCGACCATCGAGGAGAGAAAAGTTTTCTTCGTAGTCGTATTTTCTGAGTAAAACTTCTTTGACAGCATCGTCAAGTGCATTTTTGACGGCTGATCCGTCCCACTTGTTAGTCACTTTGATTTCCTGCGAGACAGTTCGAGAATGCTTGGAATTATCGTACTGTTGAGTAAATATTGGAATAGCCATCGTGGATCCCAATTATTTATTTTCTTCCGAATCGTTTCAATCGTTAAAATTCTTACCGTGACACCGTTTTCTTTTTGATCTTTCTTCGAAAGTGTCTCAACCATTTTTTAAATATTTATTTCGATGGAAAAACTCACTGCACGCGTCAAATCGATTGAAACTTTTCAGAACGCCAGCAAGAAGTGTTCACTCACACAGTTTACGTGTTGTAAAGCGATCGGCCACAAACGGCACATCAACCGGCGCCACGCAATGATTTTCTGTCGCGGAGAAATACCGCGTTGTGGATCGTGGCGCAATAGTCAATCCGGTCGGTATAACAATAAACTTGAAATGCAACCACTTGAATTTTATAATGTTTTTCTTAATTTTTATCTCTTTGTTTACTATTTGATTATGATACCAATGATTACCAAACGACTACCGAGCAATGTAAATTATAAAAATTTCCAAACGTCCAAGAAGCTCGGCTGAGTTTGTGGTGGCAGAAATTTACTCGAATTTGAGGTTATGTTTGCCTGTCGTCAAAGTCGATAGACAACACGTGCTTCGAACGTAGTTGGAATCTTCATCCGTCTTTTTACTCGTTTTGTTATCTATTTGATCGACTTCCAGTTTTTTTTTTTTTACTGAGGAAGAGGAAAACTTTGCCTTATCGTTCGGAAATATGGAGCTCATGGAAAATATCGAAGAGCCTTTGCAGAATACTGCCAGAGTGTGAGTAATAACCTTCAAAAACATTGTAAATTCTGGGGTTACATCTGATTTACAAAATTGCAATTGTCTTCGGTATGAAATAATTCGTTGATCAATAGTCATTCTCGTAATTTTTCCTTACGGGCCTCTGCCTCTGCCGCCTCCAATAACATCGCGATTCTCCATAGCGATTCATTCAATCCTAAAAATTACGTTCCTCCCGATTTTTTTTTACTGATTCTTCGTTGGAATACGAAAGTTTTTCATGATTTATTTTGAATAGGCTGTGTTGTCGATGTGGAATCGTAATTGAGCCGAATCCAGCAAACATGTGCGTGGCTTGTCTCCGCTCCGAAGTCGACATTACCGAAGGAATTCCCAAGCAGGCAACGTTACACTTTTGCCGAGGATGCGAAAGGTGCGATTACTCCAACTTGCAACAATTTCCTTTCAATTAATTTTACCGTGTGTTTATAGAGTTTCAATTTTTTAGGAAAACAAAAAAACTGTGAGATTTATGAGAGATTTTTAATTCTCATGTGACGCGAGTAAAACGAGTCGAGAAGTATTTTTTTTCTTTTAACCCTTAACGGTCGCGTGGGGTTAATTTTACCCCAGCCGCTTTCGACCGACGATACGTCATAGAAATTTTGACAAAATGGAACTTGTGACACCCTCTATCGGCAGTTTGAACCTTCTAGTAGGGAGCCTCGTCGTTATTATTTGAAAGAGCCCGTTAGTTCAGTTCTGGAAGCCGTAGAAAGCGGATGGTGTAAAACCTGGGCTATACTTTTTGGAACTGTCGCTAATTTCAACAGTCCCACCTGAAAGCATGCTATTCCAGACTTATGAAACGATTTTTTAAATTTTAAATTGAAATTTACAAAATTTCTGCATCATTTTTTGTGAAAAAAAGTCATTTTAGCAGAATTTTTTCTTTCGACATTTTTTTTTATATTAAAAATTGCACGAATTAAATACAATCATCATGCTCGGTACTCGAGGGATGAAAATACATTGTAGTATTTTTATTTTATTTTTTTTTTAAACCATTTTTCAACTATCTATCGCCTTTGAAAGTTAGCGGGCTTGATAGCACCCCCTATGACCGTTGCGTCACAATCTGGAGGTGTGACTATTAAGGTTTACATTCAATGAATTTATGTGACGCTCGTTGGTTTGTCAGATATTTGCAACCACCTGCCGAATGGATTCACGCTTCATTGGAATCGCGCGAGCTCCTTTCCTTATGCTTGAAGAAACTGAAAGGCCTTCAACGTGTGAAACTCATAGACGCAGGCTTCATATGGACGGAGCCGCATTCCAAAAGACTCAGAGTAAGTTTGGAGAAGAAAAATCATTGCTCGAGTACAAGTTTCTTGTGTGAATTTAAAATCTTTAGGTGAAAAAATCTTAACGCCAAAAATTGTGCAAAACTCTGCGATACTGAAGTTTGCATCGTTGGATGTTACAACGAAAAATATATTTAATTCATTATTTTGATAATTAATCCACTTGTTACAATTATTTCAGTAAATTAAGTTTTTTTAATAGCAAAGAAGACTCTCCCACAATCGTTGAAAAACACTGTATGAAAATTTCGTACTCTGCTATAAAAAATAATCACTTTTCGTTGGATTCCAACGAAGCGAACTTTAAGATCGTAAAATTGTACAGATTTTCCAAACAAAAAACGTTTGATTGTTTGTTTGGAATGGTTCAGGTGAAACTTACCGTTCATGCAGAAGTCGCCGGTGGTGCGGTTTTGCAACAAGTATTCGTCGTCGAGTATATCGTGAACAATCAAATGTGCGACGATTGTCATCGCACAGAAGCCAACGATTATTGGCGCGCATCGGTCAGTCTAATCGTTGCTCTTAATTAACATGCACTTTTCAATTGATCGAATGACCGAAGTAAAAATCATTTATTTAGGTTCAAGTCCGACAGAAATCGATCAACAAAAAGACTTTTTACTATTTGGAGCAACTTATACTGAAGTATAAAGCACATGCACAAACACTCGGTATCAAGCCCATTCATGGTGAGAAAATCCACGTTATTTATAACAACAAAAATGTGATAATTGTCGAAAAAATGTTGTTGGTGAAAATTCATATCGATTTTGAAAAGTTAACGAAAATTGTACAATTTTCAGATGGTATTGATTTCTTTTATGCGAATGAGGCTGCAGCGAGAAAAATGATTGATTTTTTAACGGCCGTTCTACCATGCAGATATCAGCATTCTAAAAAATTAATATCTCACGATATTCACAGCAATGTTTATAGTTACAAATTTACATTCAGGTAAAAAAATCAGAATTATAAACTTTCCACATAACTTTATTGTTTTGTTTATTTTTATTCATTTGTATTTTTTTTTCTTTCTTTTATTTGTTTTAAAAAATATATTTTTATATAATTGCAGCGTCGAAATTGTACCGATCTCCAAAGACAGCATCGTCTGTCTTCCGAAAAAGTTGACGCATCAACTCGGTGGTATAAATCCGATAGCTCTCGTCTACAAAACTACAAATTCTCTCCATCTGATGGACGTGGCGACAGGCCAAAGTAAGGAGAAAAAATTTTTTTATCATAACGAAATGATTGTCCAGCTCTTTGTGAAATAACGGATTTTATTTTTTTCTTCCAGTTGCCGAAGTGAGCGGAACCGTCTATTGGCGATATCCGTTCAACAGTATCTGCAATCCTAAACAATTGACGGAATACATCGTAATGGACATCGAGCCGATGAAGAGTAAAGAAATTAAAGTTTTTCCTGGCCAAGGCGCCATCTCGATGAAGGTGAGTCATTAACTCGTGCGATAATTGACACTCGAATTTTATTTTAACATAAAAACGTAAATTAATCATTTATTTTTTCAGCACGTGATTGCAGACGTGTGGCTGGTCAAAGCCTCGGAACTGGGAGTTTCCGAAAGTCCAATCCACGCCCGAACACATTTGGGTCACATTCTCAAGCCCGGAGATTCCGCTTTGGGGTACGATGAATTTTTGTAAATTGTTTGAAAAATCGATTTTGCATTAAGCGTTTCGATCCAGTCGCCCGAGAGAAATCTCAACATTTCCAAACGAAAAATTCCGGTGCTAAAACTTTTATTTTTGTTGAACGAACGTGAAAAATGAAAAACCTTGAACCTTTTTGTTTTTCTTAGATACGCCGTGGGGGATAGTAACATCAACGACGTGAATTACGACAAATTGAATCAAGACTCGATTCCCGATATTATTTTGGTGAAAAAGTTCTACGGCCACGACAAGTCTGCACGTCGACGAGCGAGAATGTGGAAACTCAAACGTCTCGCCGAAGAAGTCGTTAGCTTGAGCACCGAGAACAAGTATGTCTTGATTTTTAAAATTTTATCCAAACGAGTTATTCCAAAGATTATGAATAAAAAAATTGCACTCCAATTTTTTTTCCATCCATTAGAAAAATCTCAGATTGTCAGTAAAATTTTTCGACCCTGCTCGCCCGTGAAAATTTCAAAAACTGGCTCAGATTTAAAATTCCGTTGCAACAAACGCGGTCAATCATTTTCGCTTTCGAAATTCGTGGCTATCGCCCTTGCATTTGCGATATATAATTGGGTCAAGGCTTCTCGAGCGGAGTTTTGCATTCGCGAAGCAATGTCACACTCCTGTGCTATATTTTGGTTGGAAAAAAATTGTAAACACTCCTCGAAACGCGTGTCTCTCGTTGGACGTTTTGAAAAAAAAAAAAAAAAAAAAATGTTTACGCGTATTTGACTTTTCTCAGAATTTCACGCACCTTTATTCTAAACTCTCGTATTATTTTGAACATTGAGAAAATTTCGAGGTGAAATTTATAAACTCATTCACGGGCACATCGTGAATGAATAATATTTATTCAGAGATAACACATTCTCAAGTATTATTCATCAACCGAAAGTATTCACCGATACGATAATCGATTATCGAAATAAATGATAAAAAAAACAAATTTCTAGCGAGTACAACGAATTCCTCGACGATTTGGAGGAAGATCCGGAAATGCGACAGAACATCAATATCTTCAGAGATTCGAGCAAACAAATGCCGATAGATAGGAACGATGTGGATCCGAACATGCCGCAAGTTACGCTCGAGGAGATGCTCGAGGACCTCGTCATCGATGACACCGAAATGGCAGAAGTTTACGAATAATTTTCGTGCTTCCAATAGATCCGTGAATAATTAATTTTTTTTTTGCTATTTACCAGTAGAGGAGAGAATGTATGAGGCGAGTCTGGAGTCCCGTCTCCTCGATCAACGTTTTTTTCTTATGGTTTTAAGAAGAATCCACTTTCTGAATAAATAATCGTCAAGAGATCGATAAAAATCGAGTAGATTTAATCGATCGAAAGATCTAACAATTCAAACAAGATTATATCGACGTCGATCATCTCCGGCTGAAAAAAACAGCCACGTGCAAAAAAATACACGCACAAGTCCCCTTCCAGTGTTTGTCGAATCGAGATGATTTGAGCGATTAAATTTTTTTCTATTCCGACCTCGATACAATTAAGGAAATGATAAACAATCTTTTTTATCGATTTGCTATCTGATTTTTCAAAACGCCGGACAATCATCCCTCCTTGAGAAGAATCTTTCGATACGAGCTGATAAATTAATATCTCGATGATCCGATTGAACGACGCTACTTATTCCTAAGGAGAATGCAATCACAGCTCATTCCTTTCGTAATGTGGCTCGTAACTGGAATACTCGTTTGTCTCGGGCTCGTTGGTGCACAATTTTCAGAGACTTCTCTCGCAGGTTAGCATAGTCAAAAAAATGATAATATTCAAAATGCACAGAAATTTGCGAAAGACGTTAAAAATTTTTAAATCTTGACTTCGCTTTGTTGAATTTTTATTTTTATTTTCGCGAACGATGAATTTTTATTTGGATTTTCGGCCAGTCGTCTGAACGTTGAATGGACTTTTTTTTTGTTCTTGTAAAAACGCTCGAGAGTTTAAACGTATTTTTCTTTTTTTTCTATTTCGAGGGTTTTGCGCTGTAAATTTGAAAAGTTGGGTTAATATTGTTCTCTTTTTTCAAATGTCTCATCGGTAGACGATGTAGATTTAAGCATTTTCGCCGACGCGGTTCTTAATTGGACGCGAACCGAACACGAGAGCGAATTATTGAAGCGATATTCTGAGCAATTGGCCTTTCCCACCGAGCTGCAGAACGCGGATTGGCGAACGTTGAGGGGTTCGCATGCAAAAGCTGCGTGTACGATTTGCAAATCTGTTGCTAAAATAGTCATCGGTGAACGAACCAATGGTGTCCCGATCGAACAAATCCAAAAAACTATCATCAAGCTGTGCACGTATTTGAATCTCCAGACTGAAGCCGTTTGCCAAGGAGTCGTCCAAACCCAATTGGTCAGTGAAATAAGAAATTTTTTTTTTCTTCATCAAGCTCAATTCTTTCAAGATTTTTTCCATTAATTTGAAAAAATATAGTCAAGAGAAAAAAATGGCAAGTTTTAGCACAAAGTGATTTTTAATTTTTATGAATTTTCATGATGCAGCCGATTCTTCTGTACATCGTCGATCATGATCGACTTATCGATCCAGCTGATGTTTGCGGTCTAGGCCTGCAGAGTAAATATTGTTCAACGGTTAGTGATAAATACATGTGGGATATAGAAATCGCTAATGATTCATCCAACGAAATTGCACCTTTGGAAATAGAGGGAACTTTCAAAATTTTGCAATTATCGGATATTCATTACGACCCAATTTACGAGCCTTACGGAAACTCACAATGCGGTGAACCGATGTGTTGTCGAAAAGGACAAAACGATACCAACACTAGTGGCAAAGTTGCGGGATATTGGGGCGACTATGACAATTGTGATCTTCCTTGGCACGCGTTGATCGATGCACTCGAACATATTAATAGTACGCACGAAGTAAGATCTCTAGAATTATTATTTTTCTCACCAATTAAGGAAATTAATAATAAGGAAATTCTGAATATATATTCGTGTAAAAATTTCACCACCGTTAGGAAACTCGTTATTGAACGATTAACATTAATCAATTAAATGTAGTCAAACGTAGCCTTACGGAGCTCCCAATTTTTTTCAATTTTTATAATAAACGGAAAGCAACGGAAGCAAAATGAAGTTTATTGATAAATATTTTTTGTATCTGTTTAAAAAAATACTTTTCAAGAAAATGTCAATTTTTTAATAACAAGCTTCCTGATCGTCGTGAAATGTTTACACGACGTTTTTAAATCCTTTTTTATTTCAAGCCTTGAGGTGGTTAAAGTGATGATGATGAAATTCTTAAAAAAAATGTCATGCTGTAAAAATGGCTGCGAGGGATAAACATGGTTTGTGAATAATTTTTCAACTGCTTTTATAAAAAAAAAACAGGATTTCTCGTATATTTATTTCACCGGAGACTTAATCGACCACGGTGTTTGGGAAACAACGAAAAAAGGAAATGTCGAAAGTATAACGAAGAGTTACACTCGAATAAAAGAAACGTTTCCAAACACTGAAATTTATCCGATTATTGGAAATCACGAGCCTCATCCGCTCAACGTGTAACTATCAAAAATTCCATAAACCAATTGACAATTTCATGCTGTGTGTAAATAAAATTTTTAAACTCGTCAACTTTTCTTATTTCCGAAGCTTTGCTCCGCGTTATATCGAGGACGAGAACTTCTCTACACAGTGGCTGTACAAATTGAGCGCTGATCTTTGGATCAAGTTCGGTTGGTTGCCAGAATCGACGAGGCAAACTATTTTGCGAGGAGGATTCTATACCGTTTCGCCACGCAAAGGCCACCGAATAATAGCGCTCAATAACAATGTTTGTTACACTTTCAACTGGTAAGGAATCTGCAGAAATGTTGAATTTTTCGAAAATCCTGACTTGTTACTTGTTAATGTTGATTGTTTAATAAATTGCTAATTAATCGTCGTGAAATTTGTACACGACCTCGTGAATACTTTATGTAAGAACATACCAAATTTAAAGAATTTCATCATCGTTACTTCTTCAACCTCCTCAAGGTTTGAGATAAAAAATGATAAGAAAATTCGGAAAATTTAGAATGTTTCTGTACGAAGTATTTGAGAAGTCGTATAAAAATTCCACGACGATTAGGAAGCTCGTTATTAAAAAATTAACATTTCGTTAAGAACAATTTATTAAACAAAGACAACAAATATTTATCAATAAACTTGTTTTTGTTTCCGTTGCTTTCGGTATATTGTAGATATTGAAAAAATTGAGAGGTCAGAAAAAATAACTTAAAAAATAATTTATTAATGTTAATAGTTCAATAAAGAGGCTCCTAATGGTCGGGAAATATTTCCACGATTTATTAAATACTTTATACAAAAACATGCCGAATTTTCATAATTTAGTCATCATTTGCGATTTGGAACTCAGCATTCTTAATTGTTCCAAATTCGTACAGAGTGAAATTTCAATAAAATCGATTTTACGCAAACTTTTCGTGAAAAATTGCATTAAGATCGGTCGTTCGGCTTAACCGAGATTTGTGAGTGACCGTTTGAGTGAATGAAATTGGAGTTACAGTCCAATAAATAATAACGAAAATTGCAGGTGGCTTTTGCTTGATCCACAAGATCCAGATGGTCAATTACGTTGGTTGGCGGACACATTATTAGAGGCCGAAAAGAACGGGGAATATGTGCACATATTGGCGCACGTGCCTGCGGGAAGCGAAGCTTGCTACGTCGCGTGGAGCAAAGCGTATGGAAGAATTGTCGATCGATTCGCAGACATCATCAGCGCTCAATTCAACGGGCACACTCATTTCGACGAGTTCAACGTTTTCTACGATCTCCATAATTCCAGTAAGCCTGTGAACGTCGCGTGGAACGGTGGGAGTTTAACGACCTTTGCGAAACTCAATCCAAATTACAAAATTCACACGGTGGAGGCTAAAACGTTCGTGAGTACCGTGAAAAAAAAAAAAAAAAAAAGAAAAAAAAGAAATCATCATTCCATAGTTTCTTTTCGGAAAAACCATCAAACCGAATCGGGAAAAAAATGATTCGTGAGCTTTTTAAAAAATTAGGAAATAACGGAAATCGACACGTGGATCTTCAATCTCACGGCAGCGAACGAGACTCCGGAAAAACGACCGGAATGGTACAAATCTTATTCGTTCAAAGAAGAATATGATCTCGAGGATCTCTCGGTAGATTCTCTCCACAAATGGATCGTGGAAAAGTCGAAAAATATCTCCACATTGGAACGATATCGCGAGTAAGAAAATGTCGAGAAAAACAAAACCGTGAGAATTTGGATTTTCAAAGATAAACTAGCTTTCGTTTTTATTTCACAGAAATTTATACAAACGCGCTGAACCGTCGACGCGTCAAGATTGCGACGACCAATGTCTCCGGGATATTTTGTGCGTGATTGTTACGACCACACGGAACCTCGAGAATCAATGCAATTTAGACTTTTCTTCATACCGGACGTAATAATAATGAAAATTATCAAATTTTTTTACTTTTCTGTATTTACTTTTTTACTAAGACATGTATTTTGAATCATCGGCTAAAGTCAAGTATTTACAGTGACAATATACACGTCGGTTCGACTCTTACCGAAAAAAAAGCTCCATCACGTGTTTGCTTTTGACAAACCGATCCAGTTGACTGATTTCATATTCATAACATCCTCCCCCGGAATTTTGTCCAATTCGTTGACCTGGGAACAGAGGAATCTTGCATTAAAACACGTTCGTCAATAAATAAAATCGATACATCTTTGGCATGTCCAAGTTCGCATCGTTGGAAAGGGACGAGAAGTGATTATCATACGGAAACGAAATTTACTAGAAAAGCTGCAACATTGATAATAAAAAAATGTATTTTTCGTTGGATTCCAACGATGCAAACTTCGGAATCATTGCAACTTTGTAAAGTCGATGAATAATGCATTTTATGGTTTACCTGCTTGCGCACGTAAGCGACTAGTTTTTCAATGACCTCTGGATCGTTGCATTCGCATTGGTAAAACCTTCTCCACAAAGCTCCTGCGAGGACTTTGTCGTCGGACATGATCCCCTCGTCGTAGCCGATAATCGCGGCATTAAATTGTTTTGAAACCTCCACCGTCTGTTTCCTTAACGCCGCCGGGCTTGCTTTCTGAAATGTAAAATTTA
This sequence comes from Hyposoter dolosus, assembly GCA_963921915.1. NCBI lineage: Eukaryota > Metazoa > Arthropoda > Insecta > Hymenoptera > Ichneumonidae > Hyposoter > Hyposoter dolosus. The sequence goes on along the minus strand of OY998131.1, from coordinate 21,754,864 downwards.
TTTTTACAAAATTTCGTCCGTCAAAAATGTTTTGTTTTCCTTGTCTCAATATTTTTCAGCCAGTCCTATAGATTTAAAATAAAAATTGTTGTTGTTGAGAAAATGAAGAAAAAAAACGTTGAGTCAATAACGTCAAATTTATGTAACTGAATATCAAAAACTTGATGTTTTTAATTGAAATTCCAGAAACTGTAATGATTGGGTCGAGTAAGGAAAATATTATGAAAAAAGGAGAACAGTAAATTTATAATTGTAAATTTCGTTAATGAGAAAAGGCGGAAAAATGAATGACCTCTAATTTGGTCTTCCTGACATTGACATCTTCCCACATTGCTTCGACTATGTAATTCCTCAAGTCCTGTCCGATTGCTCCTTCCGCCATACACCTCGCCATGAGCATCCATACGTGGAGTTCCGTTATGACGAACCACGAATAGAAAGTATCCGGCATTTTGAGATCTAGAGATTGAAGAAAATTTTGTTTTTTGGATTATTGCCAGTAGTTTTTTTGAGCTCTCGAATATTGCGCATTTTTATGGAAACTTTGAGCGGCAAATAATAAACAGAATTGCACGAGGAATGTTTACGGCGTGGACGTACCTGAAAATAATTCAATGTAGTTCATCTTATGAACAATATCCTCGTACAAAAGAGCGCCGTTCAATCTTCGTCTCTGAGAACAGATGAAAACGTTGTAATTTTTTATTTGCCGAATAAATACAAAAGATTACGTCGTTAGGGAGAAATGTTGTCTTACGTAATTTCCAGCACTGGGAATGGGTATTTTGCGGAGCAGACGTTTGAAGAAATTTGGTTCTATTTGATGGGAAACAAAATTGCAAGTTGGAACGGCAACGCGAAGAGATCGTGCGGTTTGCGGCGGGAGAGCGAACGACGGAGTGTCGAGGGCGGATAATCTTGTTGCACCGTAACACGACATAACTTCGTTTCCCGACATACCCAGCAGCTGAAAATTCACCAATCGATTGTGTACATTCGCTGGATTTTAAAATTCGGACTGACAAAAGAAACATCGTTCTTTTTCTCTCCTTTCATTTATGCTCTTTTATTTATAGGTTAAGCATGAGAGATACAGCAGAAAAAAACGTAGTGTTATATTTAATTTATTTATACTTTGTCGCTCGAGATCGGATTATTAGAATAATATCTGCTCTTCTTGGAATATCCCAGGTTAATGATGTCCGAAAGTATCGTTCGCAACAAAACTCACCTTCGCTGAAGAAGCTAATCGTGTTCGGAGCATCATTTCTCCGGTAAAAACTAAACTTTTCTTTTCAAATATAATGTACGAATACCAAAGCGTATTTGTTTATTTAATCGAGAAAAATAATCGGGAAAACGGGATATTTTTTGGGATTCAATCAGGGAGAGAACAACACAATTTACAAGCAGACTAAAGTGCTGCCTAGAGAAGAATTAAGCCAAACGGCGAAGATGAGAACTTGTCTCCGAAAAATGGAGGTCACCGGGTGATTGAGTTGTTATGAACGCGCTCAAGACCACATTTGCAACCGATTTCTTCGCCAAACCAATTGAAATTTGCATCCCCAACACAACGAATTGGTAATGTTACTATTTAATAAGATTTTTAATCAATACATCTTCGTGTCGTCTGTGCTTGCCTTGCTAAAAATCGAAGGAGAGACCGTAAGATTCGCCAGTGATTCAACTTCATTTACCACCTTCACAAATCCATAGTTATAAAATCAACTCACATCGCTATCGCAACTATTCCGACCTGTAAATAAAACAAGCTAACGTAACAAGTTACCGTTTTATCGATTTAAACGCTTGAAAATGTTGTCGAGAAGCTTTGTAATCGCTTTTTTATGATGCTCGCACGATTCGCTTCACGAAAATTTACTCAACTTCGCATCACTCACGTGCGAGTCCAAAAAACGTCTGTCCATGAAGTTGCACGTTAACTCAACTTGGAGTTTGCGAATCATGTTTTTTTTTTCGCGGCAAATCAATAGAGCATCATTGAGCATCAACGGCAATGATGTAGCGACTCTCATTATCGAGATATCAATGAAATTTTTGTATTTGTCTTAAACGTTTACCTACTTTTCCGCAATCAGCGGCGAATGGAATCACAAGAGCTGTGATTCCTCTGTATTCCATCATCGGTCCTGCTGCTGTTTCCAATTTTGCCTCAAAATTCGTTAACCATTTTTCAACCGTTGCGTACAATCGAGAAATTTGCAACAATCCGGAACTCTTAGTCGCCACGCCGAACATCAAATTGTTTTTCTCGCACAGTTTTCCATAATAAACTTGTCGCGATTCCAGAGAATGAGGACCATAAAGGCAAAGACTAAACTGAAGAAAAAAGATGTGAGATACGGCAAAATGAAATTAGCCAATGGCCAAAGCGCCAATGAAACTTCGGATTTGTCGCAACTGCGAAAACCCATCGACATTAGTTTATCCAGTTTGAAGCAAGTCGCTGAACTTTTTGAAAAAGGAAGCGAAGAAGTCAAGGCAATACTGAATTACGAATGCAACATTATTTACGAGTGCAAAATTTGCCGCAGTCTATTCCGAAGTCTGGCTAATTTAATATCCCACAAGCGAGCTTATTGCGTCGAGAAACATTGCTTTGTACCAAGGCAAAGGGATGTTGATTCTACGGATTCGGTATGCACCTAAAATTTTCTTTTATTCAAAATCCCAGTATCAAAAATTGCGCTGAGAAATCTTGGATAAAAAAACCTTTCTCTCGAAAGCATTAATCCCTTTGTCGTCGATTGTATTCAAAAATTTCGCGCCGCAGACTTTTGACCCGGAACTGCGGTTGGATGCAGAGTTGAGAAAGAATTATTCAAACGACAGAATCCTCAGAAGCCAATCTCAATTGATGCACATTGAGCCCAAAAGAGACTTGACCTCGGTTGTCGATATGTTGACAAAGAAACAGAACAATGCCGCTGACGAGGAAACGAGCCCTAACGAAAGTAGCGACGCTTCGCCGATGCACATGACCAGCGACGACGAACAAATTGTATTAGAAATGATAGATTCTCGACAAGCTGCTTATCAGACAGTTTCAAGACTTGAAAATGTTGCTCCTGGCGAACTGATGAAAAATCAAGTAACTATTTCATTTAAAATTTGTTTGCTATTTTCAAGGGTGGACATTTTTTCATCATTTGTGTGACTCGTTTTTTCAGACGCTCGAATTGAAGAGCATATTGAATGAAAAGACTGGCGTGCTCGGTCCAAACGGCGAACTTGTTGACATTCACAGTCGGTCGAAAAATGATCATTCGCCAGGCGACGAAGAGGCATTGCCGTTGGACGATAGACTCCTTGCTAACGGAGATATTATTTGTACATTATGTGAGCTTACGTTTTTTTCAATTTTTATTCCTTTATTACTTATTATTATTAATTAATTAATTAATTAAAAAAATTTTGCGAGTTGTGACCAAATTCCAAAACTATTTGATATTTCGACAAATAATTGGATATTTATCGATAAATATCGCGATGATCCGTGGTTACAGATTCTCCCAACTCGTAAAGCATTCGTTGGATAATTACGATAAAGAGAAATTGGTGTGAATTTTCAGGCAGTGCGAGATTCGCGACAAAAAAAACTCTGACGTTTCACACAAAGTCGAAACACTTGGCGCATCGGACGTGTTACCCTTGTCCATATTGCACGAGTACATTCACGAATCGATGGAGTGTGTATCGACATTTGTTTCGAGGTAATCGTAAAAAATATTTTTACTTTTTTGTTTGTTTTTTTTTACATTTGTTGTCGCGGCCTACTGAAAGTTTTGCGAAAAATATTTTGAATTCTTAATCACGAAAAATCACTTTTCGCAACGGAAATTTCAAAAATTGACGCCTTGGAAATAAATATTGCAGTTTTTTTTACGGTCGAATGTAGAACTAAAAAATTTGGTACAGTTCACAGGAAAACGAACGAACAAGTTCGAAAGATACGGTCGCAGATCGAAGCTCGACCTTACACAAGAGAAACCTCGAGTTTGGGAAAAATTGAGGAGATGCCCGGTGCCCAGAGAGACGCAGGAAAGATCGACGAAGGGCAGGTTCGTGTTTGTTGTGAAAAAGTTGAAATTTCTAGGCGCAGTATTGATTGAAAATGAAAAAAAAAAAAACAAAAAATATTTTCTCGATCATTTTTAGAGTTTGAATGGCGTTGGGGACAATTTGGAATCGGAGGCTGAGCCACGGAATTGCACAAAATGCGGTAAGCGTTTCGAGAGGAGAGCGATGCTCGTTTCGCATTTTCAAAATTGCCCGAAACGGCTTGAGGGTGCGGGACGTCGCAGAGCGAGAAAAATTCCGCCTCAACGGCACGTTGGTCTGGTGGAAGCGGAAACGAAGGTCTTTGCGGATGGAAACGATGACAAAACGGAAGCCGCTACTTCCGAAGGCTGCCGAACGGCAACGGTGAATACGAGCGATTCGGAGCTTCCGCGAGTTTCTTCGGAGAATGAAAAATGCAGTGCGAACTCGGCCAGTCAGAAGCCAGAGTCTTCGGGGCTCGATGAAAAATCGCAAGCGTCCCGGTTAAATCGAAAACCAAAATTGATATCAACGAGCGAGAAATCGGAATCGTCTCCACCGAGCCAAACGTCGGAATCGTCGCCGACGATAAAAAAACCGGAAGTTTCTTCGTTAGCGACGAAATCAGAAATATTATTGTCGGATAAAAAAGTGGGATTTTCTCCATCGAGACGAAAATCGAAATTGATTCCGATAAGCGATGAAACGGAAGTGTCATCGAGAAGCCTGAAGTCTTCTCCGGCGAGTGGAGAAGAAAAATTACTGTTGGTAATCCATAAATCGAAAAAACCTGCGATAAATCGAAAATCAAAATCGCCGGCGATAATAAGAAGGACGTCGAAATTATCAGGAAATGAAAAAACGGGCCCGATGACGACGAACGGAGAATCCGCCGGATTGGCGTCGATCCAAAGGAAACCTGAATCGATAGGGAGCGCCGTTAAAAAAACTGGAACGACACCGAGGAACCGGAAATCGGAGTCGAGGTTGAAAAGCGCAGAAACGAAATTAATATCGAAGAACCGTAAGTCAGAATGTTTGCCGATGGCGTCCGATGCTGGGGCGATGGAAAAGGCCGGCTTATCGACTATCGTTGCGAGGGTGCCTGCTGCGGAGATATCGATCAGAGTCGAAGAAGTATCGAGTCTGAGCAAGGACGTTTGGGAGAAAATGGGAACGAGCGAAGAAAAGCTCGAATCAGTAAAAACGTTGTCCGGTGCGTCGATAAAGGCAACAACGAAACCGTATAAACCCGGATCAGACATACCGGAAGTGATTTACACGACAATCGATAATTCTCGACCGGTGGAGCTTTCCGTACTGAGCAAAGAGAAAAAATTGGGCATACAATATCGAGGAATTCGTTTACCAACGGTGACCCTGGAAAAAATAAATGTACCGAACGTTTCGCGGGCCCGAGGAAAAGAAAGCGAGGGAGAAGAGGCGACGAGTGTCGTCCAGGAGAAACCGACAATCGAGGCGATTTCTCGAGCGCAGCAAAATCGTTATTTTCAGTGTTTACCCTGTAACCGAAGATTCACAACTGCTGCAAATTTACGAAAGCACATAAGTGCCCACGTAAGACGAGATCGTTATCGTTGCAAACTTTGCACGGATTTCAAGTCGTTGCTAAAGTGCGACGTAGTGGCGCATTGCAACACGGTTCACAACACGAAAAACGATAGGAATTTGCTGGCCGAGCTCGTGGTCGAAGAGCCGTTTGAAACTCGAGACGAACTGGAAATAATAAACATTGCGTCTTCCTCGACAACGGAACAAGAAACGATCGTTCTTCCCGAAAATGCAATCGTCATTGAGGAATCAATGAAAAACGATGAAAACGAAAAAAGCGACTTTTTGATTAACGCTGTCGTAGACTCTGCCGCGTCTGATCCTCGACCCAAACGAGGAAGACCTCCGAACATTAGGAACAGAACTAAACGAGGAAGGAAGGTACGAAGGTTATTTGGAAAAAAGCGTGTTTTGAGGCACGTTTCGCCGCCTAGATTGACGGACGAGCCTTCGGACGAAATTCCTCCGGTTCTAGAAACCCTGGAAAAATCTTCGCCCTCGAGAACACCCTCGAGAATGGAGTGTGATCCCGAGCTGAGGAAAATGGTGATGGAAGTGATTTTCGGTTCTTCGGAGAATGGCAAAAACTCGCAGGAGATCGATCACGAGTGTCGCGAGTTTGACAACGATTCTCGAAGCATCGGCGACGATTTTCATCGGGCTATTCATTGCCAAGAGGACATTGGTGCTCCCGAAGAAACTGGAGAACCAACCGATTCAATAATCATCTCAACCAATTTCTCGAAAGATTTCAACGATCAACCGGAGACTGCCAACAGTGCGAACAACAATTTGCTGCACGAGCATTGCCACAATTACGAGTTTGAAACTATCGCCGACAATCACGATCCCATTGTTTTCCCGAAAAAATCGAATTACGTGGCGACTCAAGTGGCCACGGAAAATCCTCTGGTTCGTCGATCGAATTCTCTCTCGCCGATATTAAAGCAGGAGAATCCAAACGACCGGTTGGTCGACACCCAAAAAACCGAAATCGGCTTCTGTGCTCAAAAATGAATATTTTTCCTTCCGTCTCCGAATTTATACCATTGCCTAAATTAAATAATCAATAATTTATTAATCCTCTATTTTCTCAATTTATTCTCAACTCACTCGATAAGAATATCTTATGCTTGTGTGAATTTTTTTGTCCGTTACATCATTTGTATTCTTGCTCCGCTGTGTGTTCTTTTTTTATTGCCAATTTTTTGCATAGTAATAAAAATGTGAAAATGTGAATTAACTCTAGAACCGTAACCTGGTGTGAAAAACGACCCCCCAGGAGACTTTCGTTCTCCCGTTTTTTTATCCTTTTACCTACCCCATTTTTGACTAATTCTTTTTGACTTTGAGCTAAATTGCAAGTTGAACCTTTTTCGTTGAATTTTCCAGGAGATATGAATTTTTCAAAATTTGCGTCATTTATGACCCCAGCGGTTATCGGAATAGGTAAAAAAAAAATGAGGTTAACGTTCCGAAGGCCGTAGAAACCTTTTTCGAAAATTATCATCGAGTTTTTCGAACGTTAGTGAAATTAATATGAATCGTCGTTATAACGGAATGCACATATGTACGAAAAAGCTAATCTGAGTGATGGAATTTGTTTGGTAAATAAATACTTGGTAATGAGTTGATGAATGAATGAGAGAGATATTATTGATTCGAGTCCATCGTGTCAAGCCTCAAATTTTGACATTGAAAGGTTGACCTTGGCCTATTCTTATAAACGATGAAATAAAAATTTGCAAGTATTTTCGTGCTGTTTGGCTATTTCTCGTCGGCATTAGTTTGTAGGAATAAATATCTCGTTGAAACTTGGGTCGAAGCTTCAAGCTTTTGGAAAAAAAGACTGAGGTAAATTTGGCGGAAATAAAAGTGAAAATATATTTAAAAAATGTATCGAGAGAGAAAACTCGGAGAAACTTAAAGTTTCGAATTTTATAATTGGGAAACGAGTATCGTCGTTTGTCACGAATTTCTGACACCGAAAATATAAATGACGATCGTAACCCAGTGTCGATGTGACGTTTTGCATCGACCAGCGCGGTCCGCACCATTTTACCATATGTTTTAGTTTTGATTTTCGCGGTTAGTCAAAATCGTCGTGCACTTCCGTGATAGTTCGGCGCGAGTGCACTTGCCGCGCGGGTGCAGGGAGGCGCGAGCAGGCAGGGCGGGAGAAGCGAGCGCCAAGCGGGCATGGAGCCGGACTGCTGAACGAGTAAACGCCACCAGTAAACGACACCAACAGACGCGCTGCGAATCGCGCCGAGAACGCACGTACGACGGGTTTTTCATAATCGCGGTATTTACTCGTAAATTCGTCGTGTTATTATGATCGTTATTTCCGGTTTCGTCAGTCATTGGTGTAAAAAATCATTCGCGAGTGTGAATAAATAATTTACAGAAGATAAATCGTTTCTTCGTAATTGGGTGATTCGACGAAGAAAATAAAACAAAAGAGCCAAAAAAGCGAAAGGATCATTTCGTGTGTGCTGAAGATTCCTTTTGATCGGAGTGTTTGCGCCACGTAGATGAAAGTGTCCATCAGTTTGTGGGTGACGATTCAACGAAAAATCATTTTGTCTGCCTGGTTCGGCTGTACCGGCTGTTTCTTCTGACGGTGAGTTAAAAAAAATAAATATTTGCTTGAAAAAACAGAGGATTGACCGAGAATTTCCAAGCTCGTATTGTAAACACGATGAAAACAAAGGACAGCGCCACGTCTCGGGACACGATTTAACTTTTGTGCTCGAACTGAAAAACGTTGTAAATCGAGGACGCCGAAAATGTAACGTTATTTTTATCGTTCCCGAAAACTTGCGCATTCTGTTTTGTTTGTTAAATTAAAAAAAAACGACGCCATCAGCAAAAAGTATTTTCAGTACTGACAGAACAAACAACCGATCGTGTTGCGTGTGCGGGAAAATTGAATCTCGAAAAACACGTTCATTTATGCATTGATTAGTACATCGCAACGTTTCGTCAACAATTTCACCGTCAAATCTCGAGTTTCCTGCAACAGATTTACTTCCGTGAATTTATTCCAAGCGTAACAAAAATCAAAAGTGTCTTTTTAACACTTTTCAAACGTGACTGTACTAGTTGTATACGAAAAGGCCACGTGTGCCGAGATGTTCCATCAAATTTCGTAAATAGCACGTAACAATTGAACGAAAATCAACGGATTAGAGAAAAACGACAATTTTTAATCTTTCGGTCTGCATGACAAATCCACAAAGAATAAAAATCGAGTCGAGATCCATGCACCGAAACAAACATTAATTTAGCATTCTTTAGCATCAAATACGATGACACAATTTTTTCCTCTACATAGTTGTCGAATAATTCAAGTTTACAATGTGCAAAAGATATGCCTATATATATCTGAATGCTATGCTTACGCATGTAAACTCTAGTCACTCGAAAACTATGTAGAAAAAAAAAGCTTAAAAAATTTGTATATTCATATTTAATGCTAAAGAATATACTTACCAAATTACATTAAATTCTAATCATTTCGAATTTTGTTATCCTTTTAACATGGCAACATTGATGATGTTGAAGTTTGCATCGTTGAAATGCGACGAAATTATGTTTTGTCTTCAACAAAGCTCATAATTATTAAAAAATATTTCATCTGGACAATAAAACGATCTTCTCTTGCGTCCCAAAAACTCGATCGACACAAAAAAGTGCTTCAATTTTCAAAAAATCAATAAATAATTAATAGAAAAAATATATTTCGTTGAATCTCAACGTTGCAAAATTCAGACTCGTGCAACATTGTTGTGTGTAGCCAACCTCCTTAGCTGTAGTCGAGCCGAATTCTGGGCTCGAAAGAATGAAGAAAGAAGCAAAACAAGGCGAAAGAGATAAAGGGAGAAGGGCTGAATGTATGTTTCGTGAAATTGAGAAAGGATCGTGTGGTCTTTGCGAGATGAGGCTGTTCGTTGAGCTGTTTCATTGGAAGCTGCTTAACGTCCCGTTGATATTAATGTTTATTGTCTTTTTCACTGCGAGAATGCAAAGTCGGTTGTTGTTGTCGATGTACCTGCCGAATCAAGTTCGTGCAGTGATTGGTGCGCGTGTGTGTATGTGGTGCGTGAGTATCAAGATATATGTAACGCGTTTCTGCCTTGACAAGCCACAAGGACATTTTTTCTCCATGCTCTTGGCGCGCAGCCAAGATGGAGGCTGGAAAAGTCATTGGTTCTCAATTCTTACATATTGACAAAAATTTCGTGTTTCAATTTTATTCGTTGTGTTCAAGAAAATAATCATCCCGGACATTTTTTTTTTTTACGGCAAATTTCATTCGATTATCGATTTTTCTGACACGACGGATTAAAAAGCCACTCGTCGATCCGCGTGGTCTGTTGGGGAAAAAAAGTGATTTGTGACTTTATGCGTTGCTAAATCCGTTTGACTTTGATTATCGATATGAAAATATCGTAACCGAATATTAACCCTTCGAGTGCACATTGGGTCAATCTGACCCAAGGGGTTTTTGTTGTTGTTGTTTTTTTTTCGCAGAGACGTTTTTTGTGGTAAATAATCCATATTTCATGGCGCTAAATTTATTTTTTGGCGCAAACGATAATTAAATGCCAAAAGAATCGGTGACGAAAAATTGTTGGGGCCAAAGCGACTCAGTATGCACTCGAAGGGTTGGAAAAGAAATAGCTCGTCGAAACGAGGAAGAAGCGATTTTGGAATAAGAGACAAAAAAAAGCAGCAAATAACGAGAATTTCGACGTAAAAAAAAAAAAAAAAAAACTGGAAAAAGTGCAATAGTTATCAAAATAAAGAATAAAAATAAATTTCGTTGCATTCCAACGATGCAAACTTCAACATTGTAACCAAAGTTGATTCGACCTGGAACGTCTCGTGTTGATACTCGTACAGAGTGTCCTGTCGGGGTTCGGTCTTTACCAGCATTTAGCGGCGAATTCGTAACGCCGTGATTGTAATACGGCTGTGCCAATTTTATAATTGGCAATTAAACATTTTCAATTGAATTCGTGACAAGTTTGGAATTGATGGGAAAACCGTTGGTATCCGGTGATTTCGTGACCTCCGGACCACACACATGTCAAGTCCTCGTTTCTGACTTGCACCGACCCACACGCGCACAGTTAAACGTCACGTGATGCCGAATGAATCGAGCTGGCAAAAGCATTTTACAATATTTTTCTTGTTGCTTGTTTGCGAATTTTTTTCTTTATCGTTTAATCGTTGAATTAAGAGTTCAGCGTATTACGCAACTCACAATGTTGAAGTTTGCATCGTTGGATTGCTGCAACGATATTCCGTTTTTTCTTGAGCAAATCTCAAAATTCTTATTCAATATTTGGCCAGCACAATAAAACGATTTTTTTCGTGATCCAAACCCAAACTCGGTACGGAAATGGTCATGGTTCTTGAAATTGAACAAACAATGAATCGAGAAAGTATTTTTCGTTGGACCTCATAACGTTGCAAGCTTCAGTGTCATCGCAACAGGATACTGAAGTTTGCATCGTTGGAAAACAACGAAAAATATATTTTTCATTCAGTATTTTGATAATTAAGGAACTCGTTCAATTTTTTCAGTAAATTCACTTTTCCAATGGCAAAGAAGACTCTCTCATAATCGTTAACAAATACGGTATCTAAATTTTGTCCACTGCTACAAAAAATAATCACTTTTCGTTGCATTACAACGATGCGAACTTCAAGATCGTTTTTATTTTGAGTAGGAGCGACTTTGGGCGCTTTTGAGTAGCGAATGGAGAAAAAGAAACGTCTGGTCGAGCAGAACTCGTTGCGAATGAGCCGCTGCGGGCACTGGTTATATGTCGGTAAAGGTATATACTCGATGAATCCGCTTTCTCTTTGGTTCTACTTCTTCATCCGTATCTAATATCACGTGATTCCCTCGGCAAGTTTTTTTTTGTTTTTTTGTTTTTTTTTTTTCATATTTTGTTTTTTTAATCTGGCGTTTTTGAGTTTCTCGCTTCGGAGGACTGAGCTCTCGAAAACACGAGAACTCGTTAAACTACTCTCACCGGTGCCATTTTATCGGACAACTCGGTAAAACCCGCTTTGTTTCCTCGTGAAGAAAGAATAAATGTATACGTATAGTTCGTGACTATCAACCACGAGAAATGTGTCTCGTTCGAGTCACCGGCATGTCCAGCCTTTTCCTTCCAAATTTTCGAAGGCTCATGCACGTTCACGTTGCCATACGAATTTTATGCCTTTTCGAGCGACGTACCGTTCCCTCTATCGGCAGAGGCAAATATTAGAGACAATGGCATCTAATATTTTTCTCCCTGCTCGCTCGTGTGTACATAATGCGTTCGCGCCTCGGGGACGTTGTATGGCAACGGTCAAATCTAAATATTTTTGTTTTCAGTTTTTCTTACATAGAAAATGGTTTGTGAGCCTCAGTTCATTAAAAAAAAGTTGTTGACTAAAGAAAAACATACTCTAAATCCGAGATTGTTCGAGGTAATCTGCATTTGTTATATAATAATCAAAATTTCAAAAAAAATTGACGAACGATTTTTTTGAAAAACTGAATAAAGCTTCTTCGATGTTGCATAAAAATGTATGCAAAGTTTTAAGAGGCTTCACTATTTAGAAATCGAAATATTTAATGTTTAAAATTGCAACTTTTAACACACGCCGTTGTGTGAAACTACTGAAAATGATGATTTTTATAAATAAATATCTCGACTTCTACATGGTGAAAGCTCTTAAAATTCCGCGAGCTATTAGATATCACTATTCTCTGAGTGTGGTGCAAATTTAAAGGAATTCTATCGAAAGAAATATTTGCATACAACGTCCTTAAACGGAAGAAGAAGCAACACTGAAAATAAAAGTCGCGTCGCGTGCATTGTAATTCCATTTTGACAAAACACTTGGAACCTCGAACGATTAAGAATCCTGTCTCAAGTTTTCTTCGACACGATTTTCAAGGCTCGAAATTGTTGACGTACTTATGACCGTTTTTTTTTATCATTTTTCAAGATTTTTCGAAGACGAAGTTTTGTAAATAAAAATGATACATAATAGAGAAACTTGATAAAGAAACGATAAGCACGGATGAGCAGCGTCTCTTTCAGACAACACAGATTCTAATATCGTTAGTAACGTTTGTACAATTATTGTTAATTGCACGCTTACTTTGATAGCGCGTTTTATGTAAACTAAACTTTACTCGCATCGCAGCATCGCCGTTGAACGACACGCGATCTCCAACGTCTCACTCCGTGTGCAATAATATCTGCATTTTGTGCTACCGGACGTTTCACATCCCGATAGTCATGCCCTACATATATATATATATATATATCTATATTAACTGATCCGCGTTCATGTAGATTGTAAAACATGAAAAAAAAAAAAAAAAAAAATTATTATTGGTGTTCGCCAACCAGCGAATACGGTATTTAAAATTATTGTTCTTTGTGCAGCTTGACACAAAATTGTACCGGTAACTAACGTCCCAGTCCCAACTACGAAAAGCTTTTACTTCCTATAAAGATTTTTTTAACCCCCAAAATCCCGTGAACCCGGGTTTCGCGCTATCACGTCCGCCATTATAAATGAAAAAATCTGAAAAAATTCCGGGTCGATTTTCAGACCGTAATTTTGTAACGAGAATAGAATTTTTTCAAAAAATTCATGTACGAGGAAGGCCGGACGAAGACGACTCCGGTTCACAGGTCGAGGGTCACTTTTTCCATTAATTTTACTTTTTAACTTTTTTTTTTTGTTTCTATGGAATTTGGTTTTGCTGCCTATTTTTTTAATTATTGAGATTTTACGCAGTTATTTTTTTATCTCCGTGTTTTGTGTTTTCGTAATAATTCGAATGAACGAACGCTTGCGGACTTCTTGAATTGGTGTTTATCATTTCGTAGTTTTTTTTCCACTTTTTATTAACTCGTCGGACTGATATTACACGCGGAATTAATTGCAAGTAAATTTGTAGCGTGGAAAAGGCAGAAACGCTGCGAATATACCGGACGGTCTGGTTTCACTTTACCGGATGCTCGGTCGCTGGGGCAGCGGGACTTGTTATTTATTTAAAACTCAATTTGTTGATTAAATCGAAAAATACTGTTTGCTATTTCGTAACGATTTTTCAACATTGATTTTTATGTTGATATGAATTTGTGGCTTTCTGTAACCATGTGCGTTCGTAATACACATTTTTATGAATTATAATTTATGCGTAACCGGAAGACCGTAACTCCACTGAGGAACCGGTTGTCCTAGTACCTGAAAACGGTTACGCGAACTTGCGCTTGTAATAATCCAACACTACCTGTAAATGGCAAAGTGCTAACACAGAACACATTTGCGATCCACCAAGATTTACTTTTTGCGGCTAAAAGATGCTTTTACCGAATTTTTAATGACATTGAAGCTGGCAACGTTGGAGTCCAACGAAAAACATTTTTTCTATTCGTTGTTCAATTGAAAAAACCATTATAATTTTCGTATCGATCTTGTTATTGGGCCCTGAAAAAATATCGTGTCTTTGTCCCGCCTAAACATTAGATAAGAATTTTCGTTAAATATGTAACTCGTTAAATATGTAAAAAAATAAATATGTAACGTAAAATATGTAAATATGACAAAATTTGGATACAGTATTTGTCAGCGATTATGGGCGAGTCTTCTTTTCCATTCGAAAAGTGAATTCACTGAAAAAATTGGAACAAGCGCATTAATTATCAAAATAATGAATGAAAAATATATTTTTCCTTGTATTCGATGAATGCAAACTTCAGTATCACGATAACGACGAATTACATACTCGAAAAATAAAAAAAAAACGGGTGTGACGATTTGACTCACTGATCACTCATCCGCGAGCCACTTTCTTAGAGCCTCTCATCACGTGACGCACTTTTTATTCGCGTCGAAATAATTCCTGGGATTTATGAGGCTCACCCTTGACACGGAACTCTGTACGGTTAGCCCACGGATGTGCTCCCGAATAATTTAGTCATCGTGAACTCCCCCTCCCCCCCCCCCCCCCCCTCTCCTTACCCTGACTCTCTCCAAACCAAGGTTGCTTCTTTCAATTACAAACAAAGGGCCGCCGCTCCGGGCCAATTGGAAAGGACAAATAAACGAGAACTATGTTTCTTTTCCCGTTTGTTTTTACAATCCATTTGTTTGTCCATCCAACTATACGGCTGCGAAACTTCATTTGGAATGATACTAAAGTTTGCATCGTTGGAATACAACGAAAAATATATTTTTCGTTTATTATTTTGATAATTAATGCACTTGTTTCAATTTTTTTTGAGTAAATTCAGTTTTCGAATAGCAAAGAAGAGTCTCCCATAATCGTTGAAAAATACTGTATCCAAATTTTGTCCTCTGCTATAAAAAATAATGACTTTCCGTTGGATTGCAACGATGCGAACTTGATGATGGTCATTTGCACTCTTACGGTAAAATGCTTCCCATGACAGACGGTAACGAGCGTTGTTTTCATTGGTCTTTAGAATTTTGTACAAATTGATCGGTTGATAAATTGAAAAAGTTTCAATCTCTCTCTCTCTCGCTCTTCCTTTGTCTCTCTGTTCTTGGCTTTTCTTCTCCTCCTTGATCTTGTGGCCCTTTTCGTTCCTTCCCGCTCTGCCTCGTGCGCTTTAGGGTAGCGAGAGACTAGCGTGGGGAATGAAGAAGGAATGGGATTCCTCGGTACTCTGTTCACAGTGGCGAGACTCAGTGTTTCTCATTTCTTCATTCTGACCCTCATTTTCAGCCATTTAATGAATATCCATGAATTCTCGAATCCCATGAACACGAAGAACTGTTGAGTTTTTTTCTTTTTGGAAGACTCGTAATGTACATAAAAAAAATTGAAGTTTTTACTGGCCGGAAATTTGCATATGACTCTGAAGTTTGTAACGTTGAGGAAAATTGTTGGGGCAACGACTCGGTATGTCCTCGAAGGGTTAAATACAGTTCGTATCATAAAATAACGTAATAATATAAAAAAGAATTGAATAAGAATTATTTTCACAAACTTAATATTCATTAAAGTTTGCTGATTCAAACGACATTAGTATAGATCTCATATCAATTTTTATCTTTTAGCTTAATTTCGTAACGAATTATAAAATATTTTCCATCGTCTGCCTCCGATCGTTTGTTCTTTCCTTTTTGTTGTTGCTTTTCCGCCCCTCTCGTCCTTCCCTGTCCTCTAGTGTGGCTGGCCCGAGGGCACCGCCAATCCGGTGCCTGAAACAAGCAAAAGGGACGCTAATGACATTATTTTCTTTGGCCCTGTAATCCAGTAGAGATCCCTATGTATTTGTGGAAATTTCTTTCTCTCTCATTCGTGTTTGTAACCAGAAGCAATAATCATGGACGCGTTGTGACTCTCGGTCGTCCACCAATTTAATTTGCAGTGGCGCGTAACGATAATTCAGTGACAATGAAAATAAATATGTAATCAACCACCATCTCGAAGTTCGCATCGTCGGAATGCTCTACGAATAGTGATTATTTTTTATAGCAGAGGACGAAATTTGGATGCAGTGTTTGTCAACGATTACGGGAGAGTCTTTTTTGCCATTCGAAAACTGAATTTACTTGAAAAATTGGAACAAGTGCATTAATTATTGAAATAATGAATGAAAAATATTCTTTTCGTTGTATTTCAACGATGCAAACCTCAGTATCATAATCAAGCATCCAGCAATTTAAAAAGTATAACGATCTTGAATTTCGCATCGTTGGAACGCAACGAAAAGTGATTATTTTTTATAGCAGAGTTATAGCTTGTCAATGATCATGGGAGTCTTCTTTGCCATTCGAAAAGTGAATTTACTGAAAAAATTGAAACAAGTGCATGAATTATTGAAATAATGAATGAAATATTTTTCGTTTGTATTCCAACGATGCAAACTTCAGTATCATAAAAGTATAATGATGTTGAAGTTTGCATCGTTCCATTGGAACGAAATTCCATTTTTTTCTTGAGCAGATTTTGAGATTTTTATTTAATATTTGGTGAGCATAATAAAGTGATATATTTCGTGATCAAAATTCAAAGTCGGTACGAAAATTGTCATGGTTCTTCAAATTGAACAAACAATGAATAGAAAAAGTATTTTTCGTTGGACCTTAACGTTGCAAACTTCAGTGTCATAAAGGATATGGTGTCGAGAGCAACGAACACGTCATCACAAAATTTCACGATCGACACACCAATTGGTGAATTATAAATTTTTTTTCAAATGAATTTTTGGTAACCTTCCTGCAGTCGATTTATGAAAAATACTGAATCCATAAACGCGTTGATTTAACTTCGAACGACGTGTGTAAATTTAATTGAACGTTTAGCTATCTAAATCACAAAGATGCGCATAGTCGGGCTCTTGAGGGAGGAGAAAAAGGAAAGAGCCGCTCGCTGAGATGAAAAGCGGCTCTATTTTCTACTTAATTTTACTTTCCTGCCTCTGGAGAAGACTCCAGAGGCAGGAGGAACGTTTCTTTGTATGAATGAGTGAAAAAGACCTTCCACCTCGTGAGATCTTTCTCCTCTCATCCTTTTTCCAACTCCCTTCGAATTCCAGGCAGCCGTAAAGATTTTCATGCATAGTTCAGAATGCCGAGAAAAAATTCTTATCCTTTTTCGTGTATGTATAGGCAGTCCAGAAACACGAAACCTAATCGTTGAATTTGGCCGATAATTGAGGGTGGAATTTAGAGGAAAAAGTTTCATTGGTTCTCTCGCATTCTGATGGATAATCTGAAGAATATACCAGCGCGTAAAGCTTGCCGGTTGGTACGTCCTCTTACCAGCGCTTCGGATGGGCCGTGACTAATTATCGAATTTCTCATCAACGGTGTATATCGTTGAAAATAATTACCGAGGACTTTTCTTTTCCAAATTTAACTATCAACTCGGCCCATTAATTTGATTTATAGGGTTAGGCACATAAAGCGAGAGAAATCTGGATTTAATCGTATGAATTTATGGCACGAAAAGCATATACAAGTCTTTATTCATTCATGCTCGAGGAACGTATCGTAAAACTTGAAGCTACGGGGTTATTGCGCTTGATACTGACAATGGAGATACGTTGGTGCTTCGGATATCCTCACCATGCATGTGTAATGCGGAAAGAGAGAAAGAGAGAGAGAGAGAGAGAGGGAGAGTTCGACAATCTCTTTCGCAATGCAATTACATCGAGTAAACTGAATATTTTCCTTTCCATTCGCTGATTGACATGATTTTTATAATAATTCTCTCATCGTAGACATTCACATGCTCTTAAATATGAACTGAGACGTTAATTACCGAAACCCAGGGACTACCACGAACCCTCGTATCCTAACGAAAGAGAGAGAGAGAGAGAGAGAGAGAGAGAGAGAGAGATGAAGCTTCGGAACCAAACTTCCAACGATGTTAAAGTTCGCATCGTTGAACTGCAACGAAAACTGATGAATTTTTAAAGCAGAGCGTTAAATTTCATAAGTATTTGCCTAGAACAGTATGACAGACTTCTTTGCCATTCGAGAACCTAAAAAAAAAAAAAAAATTGTAAAAAGTGCATTAATGATCAAATTAATGAATAAAAATTAAATTTTTCGTTGTCTGGATACCTGGTAATAAAGTGTTTGTTTGATTAATTGATTTTTTTAATTGTATGCGACAAGGACTCGTTTTTTTTTTTTGGAAACGATCAATATTTCGAGAAAAACAAAGTTTGACTCTTTTTTACGACGGAAGGAAAATAACTGGTAACGTATCTTGGTCTCGAAATAGAAAGTCTTTACGAAAATAACAAGCAGCAGAATTCCTATTGGCCTGAGACCGCTCATGAGTCAACTTTAGGATCGCATTTCCACATGCCCGGCTAGCTCAGTCGGTAGAGCATGAGACTCTTAATCTCAGGGTCGTGGGTTCGAGCCCCACGTTGGGCGATTTTTTTTTTTTTCTTTTTTTTTTTATAGCAAATCGTTTGTTTATATTCTCAATACCTTTCTCTCTGTTTTTCATTTTTTATTTCATTTTTAAATGTTTTTTTTTTTGTGAAAAAAAAAATATATATTTCACTATTTTTTTCGATCTGGACTTGAGTCCCTCGTTTCGAGCAATAATTTCGAAGCGTTTTCTTTTATTTATTCATTGATCTGACAAATAAGCGAATTGTCGACGTTTCGCTCGAATTTCATATCCATTTTTAATGTTATTATTCAATAAACATAATAACTTGAGGGCCGCGGCAAGTTATTACGATTTTGAAGTTTGCATCGTCGGAATGCAACGAATAATTTAATTTTTATTCATTATTTTCATAATTTATGCACTTTTTAAAAAATTTTCAAAGTAAATTCGATTTCTGAATGACAAAGGCAATGGCACAATTTTGCGCTCTGCTTTAAAAAAATAATGAGTTTTGGTTGAATTTCAACGATGCGAACTTCAACATCGTGGCAAGTTCAGTCTCGGAATTTGCGTAGAATAACTGAGAATTATAAAAAATCATTTTGCAATATTGAAATGCTGCAAAATTTTGATTATATCGGTTCCACAATACGGACCTCGATTATTATCATTGTTATTGTTTTTAAAATTCTCGGAGAGCAACGTTTGTCTGATCGTAAAATGATCGTTATTAGTACCGAAGATTTCGAGGTCACGATCCACTCTCAGAGGTTTTATGAAAAGGGAAAGAGTTGAAAGGAAAACGCTATAGAGAGAGAGAGAGAGAGAGAGAGAGAGAGAGAGAGAGAGAGAGAGAGAGAGTCCGAGAGGGACAATAATAATCTCGGGAAGTATTACTTTCGCCCGGAGCGTGAGAAAGCGAAGGGTGCTTGCATTACGAGGCTCACGCATATGAAATACATGCCCACGCACTCATACATCGATGCTGACATGCTGCACGTATAAAGGAGAATAGGACATAGAGCACTGGGCAGTGATGATGATGATGCTGAGAGAGCATCGTAACCATATAGTAAAATAAAACTTGTAAAAGGCAATCTCGTTACTCTTGTATCTCTCGTTTGAGAATGGGGATAAAACTGAAGTCCTACTCTTGCGCGACGTCCTCATGTTCTTCTTCGTTTTTCGTCTTATTCTTTTCTCTCCCCACTTACTGGCGTCTCTTCGTCGTGACTCTATCCTTCGAATGTAATGCGCCAGGGATCGATTTTAATGATGCACACAGCTTCACTAGTCTCTTGTCGACAAAAAGAGAAATTGTTATTTAATCCTTTCAACACATAAATCTCGTATTAACTCGAACATAGAGCATAACACGATATTAATAAATAAATATGAAACTTTTGAGAGATATTGGCGAGTTTTGCATCGAAGTGAATGTGACTTCGTAAATTGTGTCACGCGTGCACTTTTTTTTTTTCATTTCTCTGCTTCACCGTTGAAATACGAACACGTGTGTCACTCTTGATGATACTTCTTGGTAACGAGTAGGTTTTTTTTTTTCGCGGTGACTGCGGTTTTCGCAAACCGAAATCGGCGTCTGCGTGCTCAAAAATGAATATTTTTCCTTCCATCTCCAAATTAATTCCATTCCCTAAATTAAATGATCAAATAATTTATTAATCCTCTAATTTCTCAATTTATTCTCAACTTACTCGATAAGAATATTTTAGTATTGTGTGAATTTTTTTTTTTCGTTACATGATTTGCATTCTTGCTCCACTTTATATTTTTTTTTTATTGCCTATTTTTTGCATAGTAATAAAAATGTAAATTTTTCCGTTTCAAAAATTAACCCTAGAACGGGTTAACCCAGGGCGAAATACGACTCCCAAGCGATTATAAATCCCGCGCCCTTTTTCCCTTCGTCCTCCTGTTTTTTTATCGTTTTACCGCATTTTTGATTAATTTTCTGACTTTAAGCAAAATTGTCCCAGGCTCACGTGATGCTGCATTAAAAAACGAAAAGAATGAGCCCAAGTTGAACCTTTTTCGTTAAATTTTACAGGAGATATGAATTTTTTAAAATTGGGGTCATTTATGACCCCAGGTTAACGGAATAGGTAAAAAAAATGAGCTACCGTTCTTGGGTTAGTCATCGGTTTTCTCGAATCTAATCGTCCTTCCGGAATTATCGAATTTCCGATAATTTTTCTTATTCTGCTCATGGCAAAGTATGTTTCTCAGCAATCCTCGATCAACGCGCTGCGGTTGTCCGAGTTTGTGAATTTCGGAGCTATGTATTTTCATGGGGCAGAGTTGAGAACCCGTAAGACCCAGGGCTGCAAAACGCTCGTCGTTGTTTTAGCCATAATCGATAGCTCTCGTCGCGAGTAACAACATTAAAGGGCTTTCCCATGTGCTATCCCTCCCTTCCATACTCTCTTGTTCTCTCGTCTGTCCTTTCCTTTTTCGCTGTGGCCTTCCTCACCCTTTGTCTCTACAGGACCATAACTTATGGCATATTGTCTATACACTACGAATTCATTCGTTGTTGCTCGATCCTATACAGTAATTCATAAAAAAAAAAAAAAAAAAAAAAAAAATAACGACATGCGACACTAATTTCAAAATAATCTCTGGCTCTCCGCATCGAATTTGTTGCTGAATTTTCATTAATTCACTAATTTCACTTATTTCTTCATTCCGACCCTCATTTTCAGCCATTTAACGAATATCAATGAATTTTCGAATTGCACGAACAACGAGAAGTGTTGAGTTTTTTTTTTGGAAGACTCGTAATTTATATGAAAAAAAGTAAAGTGTCTACTGGCCGGAAATGTTCATATGACACTGAAGTTGGCAACGTTGAGCTCCAACGAAAAATACGTTTTTCTATTAATATTTTGTTCAATTTCAAGAACCATGACCATGTTCCTATCGATTTTGGGTTCGGAGCCCGAAAAAAATCGTTTTATCGTGCTGACCAAATATTGAATAAGAATCTTGAGATCTGCTCAAGAAAAAAGGTAATTTCGTTGCAACGATGTAAACATGAAAATCGTAAATTTATGGCAATTAAAATTTTTTAATATTAATATTCACACGATTTATACATTTTTTTAGCAAATAGAATTTTAACTTGCGTGTTTTTCTTGCATACACGTATTTATTTTTACATTCGTAGATATATGTGCATAGCTCTAATATTGAAAGAGACACGCATGCACCACGGTGGGGTGTTCTCATGCAAATCTAATGATCGGTTCGTTGAACTTAGTCACCCTTTCACGCAACTATCAGCTTCGTAGCTCACGGTTCATCAGTGCACCCCATAGACACAAACATGTGTATATACATATGTCTCTCGTGTTTGCGATGACAACCATGCTGGACAATGGTCAAATTTCCAACCCCTTAACCCCCTCCAGTTGACTCCCTTACACTTTTAATTTCCTTTCATTCCTTCCAAGCCCCTAGACCGCAGGATCGTTGTACTACATAGTGGAATTAACGATTCTCTATAACGAAACCTCCTTTTAAACATCCCCTCCGAGCCCCCACCCCCCGCTCTTCGCTCCATCCCTCTGTCGTTCGTTTCCTCTCTTTTATTTTTTCTCGGGTTTCGTGGGACCTCACAGTGAGACCAGACAAATGGTCTGACGGACACGTAATGCATGGGGGCAATCGTACTGTCTCTCTGTCCTCTCTGTACACACGTAAACTCTTACGTCCAGTCATACTCCCTGTCGTTATGGTTACGACAGGACACCAACAAACAATTTCATTTTTATTTTCATTTTTTATGTCGCTTTGTTCAGCAGCTATCCATTCCGCACTTTTATGGACATGCTCACACTCGATGAAACGCAACATATTCGTTATTTTTGTTTCTGATATTCGGAAAATAGCAGAATTGTCATTCGTAGTGCCAATATTTATCAGCATTGGATTTAATCCGACTAATTAATCCGGCTGCATGAAAAACTTCAAAGTCAACCTCAGTAAATTGTCCAAGTTTTTAGATTCAGAAATTTTTCACTCTCGTTGTTTCTTGACAGTTTTTCCATTATTTTTTATTTCTATTTTGGTGAACGGAACGAGAGCAACCTTCGTACTGCTTTTTCCTTTTTTACTGATGGTTATTGTTTTTGTCCTTCTCGTCGCGTTTCCGGGGAGTTTGCAATTTTTGCCAATCGCATAATATCGACGCAGTAACTGATCGACTTGAAAGACGAGTTTCTCATTGCTTCTAGTTTTTTGCTGTTTTATGTATTACCAAGAGACTAAATTTTGAATAAATGCACGCAAAGCTCGTTGGATCCGGAATATTAAAAAATTCGTCTCTACATTCGTGCCCCAATTAGTTCGTAATTACCACAAGAGAGCGAGCAATGAGAAAGGGAGAGAGAGAGAGAGAGAGAGAAGGAGAAACAACCATTTTTATTTCTCCACATTTTTCCATTATAATGAAAATTTACGGACGCGAATCTAGCTTCGCACACTCTCCCGCGAATTGTGGCTGAACGTTAGACTTTTTCTGTCTCTATTTTTATCTGTTTTGGCGATGCTTTTCGTCGTGATGAATATACTTGAAAAAATTATTGCACCATAGTACATTAGACTGATTGCGTTGCTCCCCATTGTAAAGAACGAAACAAGCTGGATGAAAAAATATTTTCATTCTTCATTTTAGGAACGAATTTTTTATTACTTTTTTTTTTCATTAAATATGTAAATTTTGATGACATTGGGGTTCGGAATGTTGGGCTCCAACGAAAAATACATTTTGTATCAATTGTTCGTTCAATTTTAAAAACCATTACTATTTTCGTATCGATTTTCTCTTTGGATCCTAAAAAAATATCGTTTTAATATCCTGACCAAATATTTAATAAGAATCTAGAGGTTTGCTCAAGAAAGAAGGAAATTTCGTTGCATTCTAACGATGCAAACTTGAGCATCGTAAATTTTGCTGCATAACCGAAAATTGTTAAAATTTTCACACTCGATCGTATTCCGAATGAGAATTAAATGAGTTGCTACACGTTATAACTTTTGGTTGCTCATTTACACACTACTGGTCTATTCGACCGATGCCCTTTATCGGTTTGTAACGATGTAGCAAATGCGTCCATTGGGGTTCAATTGTAGCGTTAACGAAACGCCAGAGTCTGACTAATCCGGAAACGCCATTGGCGGAGCTCGAAAATCATTTGATGAAAAATTATAACGCTCCTAAGAAGACGTCTCGTTAAAAAATTGTGGACACGAGGTTTCTTTTGACAAAGGAAGTGAAATTTAAAAATTAAGAACGTTGAGTTTTTTTAATAGTTTTTTTACATTATTATTTTGTCGTTGTTATTATATTTTCGACACTTTTTCGTGTGTTTTTTTTTTTGCTGATACGAAAAGTGAGAGCTGCTCTCGAATTTCTTTCTCAGGGCCAAGCTTCGTGGAGTTTCATTCATGCGTCATTAATCACACTAATAATGCTCGTTTATATAGCGCACGGTTCAAGTTCAGTAGATCTCTCATCGAGGCCACAGAATCTCTCTCCTCCTTAACGTGACTTTGTGCGAACGTTTACACGCGCGTGAGCTTGTTCACCGAATCGATGATTCAAGAGCATGAACGGATCTCGATTCGTTAAATGAATGAAAACATTTTAATATGTTTGCACAAGTTATAACGATCAAAAAACCACAAACGTTAAGGAGATATTTTGCACGAATCATAATCAAATCTACTTAATCGACTATAATTCCGAAAATATTGACTATGGAGAAAAATGCTTTGAGTAAATGTTGTAGAGAATTCAATTTCCTACAACAAAGGTTCTCACTTCCTTTATCGTACGATCCATCGTTCACGAGATATTCTCCTTTTCATTGTAGTAACTAACTCAAGCGATACTTAGACGCAAACACTCGAGTTCTCACTTGGAAACACAACCCCTCAACATTTCCAATTGATAAATAAATGCAGTTATATATTTTGCTAAAGCGCTCGTGTCCTCTGGGCTGTTGGTCACGAAAGGAGAGCCGCGGCTGCTGCGTGTGACGCCTCGAATTTATTTATCTAGTCGGTGAGTGAGAAAGGGAGAAAAAGAAATCGTTTTCTCGTGTCCTCTCTTAATGCTCTTTGTTCCTTTTACCATTTGTGGACACATATATACTGGGTGTGTGCGTGAGTGTGTGCAAATGGATGGCAAACCTCCATGGACCGAATTCTGATACACAGAAAGTATTGATTTTTCGCGGAACGAGTCTTCAATGTTCCCGCCAAAGTCCCCTTCGATGTAGTGCTCGTTATTCGTCGTTTATATTTTAAAATTAAACAAAACTGATGAACGATCGAGGTGAATATTTTGAATTTTTCAAATCGAAAATATTCTCACGTACTGGTTATCGTAGATGGCAAAGTAAAAATCATGTTAAAGTTTGCATCGTTGGAATGCAACGAAAAATATAATAAATGCATTTTTTACAATTGTTTTTTTTTTGTTAGCCAATTCGTTTTCCGAATGGCAAAGAAATAAAAATAATCAATTCTGGTTGCATTTCAACGATGCAAACTTCAAAATCGTAAGTAAAGTTTTTAAACAACTCGATGTAAAACATCCGGAGTTGGTTAATTGATGGAATAATTGGCGATAAATTTAATTGGAACTGAGAAAAATAAATTAGAAAGAGAAAGGAGCGGCTTTGTTGGTCGGTGCATGGGTGTAAGGATGCTGCTCAATGTATTAATATGTCAATGATTCATGAGCAATTACAACTGGCCGATGATGATTATTGAAATGGCCAATTACAACGCTCATTTATTTTTCCAGTAAGCCCACGTTCTCGTACGTGACACTGGCGAAGAGAATTGACAAAATTAAAAGACAAACTTAATTTGTATGTACGTGTGTTCCACATTGCTCTAGTTTAAAATCGAGACGTACGACGAAATAAGAAACTAAAATAAAACTAGGCCTCTTTATTAATCAATTTATTTCGTGGATGATATAAATTTCAAAATTACTCACGTTTTTAAAACTCCCTCCCGCCCTCTTGCTCCCTCTGACCAATTTTTCGCATTGCCTCGTGTCTGTTGTTCGAGTGACTCTTCACTTTGGCGTTGCGATAACGCTCGTTTAAATGCCTCGGTTTATCTATGTCGGACGCCATAGATTAGTTTCATCCGGAAGAATTACTTGGTTTATACGTGACTCTGAGTGCACTCCTCGTCCCTTTATCCATATTTCTCTCTCACTCTCTTTCTCCATCTGCTTAATCATTGAATAAATAATCCAACTATTATTACGAAGAGTGGAACATTCTCAGCTACGATCCCATCGTACATGATCGACAAGTGCAATTCCGACTACGAATGGTATGGAAAAAAAAAGGATGTAGAAAAACAAAAATATGAGCCCAAAGACAAATGCAAAACAGTGCAACATTATGTTACCAAAACAAAACTCTATCCCATAAAAGTATATAAACCTCTGAGCGATCTTGAAGTTCGCATCGTTGTAATGCAACGAAAAGTGATTATTTTTTGTAGCAGTGGACAAAATTTGGATACAGTATTTGTTAACGATTATGAGAGAGTCTTTTTTGCCATTGGAAAAGTGAATTTACTGAAAAAATTGAACAAGTGTCTTAATTATCAAAATACTGAATGAAAAATATATTTTTCGTTGTATTCCAACGATGCAAACTTCAGTATCCTACCTCTGAGGCAATGTTCGCAAAATGTAAATAGACCAAACTAAACCAATAACGTAAACCGGAATTGAAAAAAAAAAATGGTATTAATAAAAATGATACTGAGATGAAATTTAATCCTTACTTGCTACAGCTCTGCAGAATTATATACTCGCCACCATGGGTCGGATTTGTATCCCAGTGACAAAAATTTGTATAAAAAATGAACTACTCAATATTTCGACTTGAAAATTGTTGTAGAACATATTGAAAGCTCTTTTTTTAAGATTGTGTACTTTATATAGCCAAAAATTAAATTTAAGTACAGTTAAAAAAATGCTAAAACCAGCAAAAGTGGAAAAATCACTATTTTCCTTAATAGGGAAAGTTTTGTAGCCCAAGGTGGCAAGTAGCCTCACTCGTAGCAGCCACGAAGGTTTTAGTCCAAATTTAATTCACCGAGTCGTTCGAAAAAAAAATTAAAGCGTATGAGTGCATATTGGGTCCATCTGACCCGATGCGTTATTCGAATCGTTGTATTTCGATAAATATGCATTTTTTGTTTTTTTTTTGTAGAGAAGTTTTGTGTAGTAATTATTCATACTTTAAGGGGCTAAATTCATTTTTTGATGAAAACGAAAATTGAATGGAAAAAGGGTTGGGGTGAAAACGACCCAGTGTGCACTCGGAGCGTTAACTTTTTCGTTATTCCCAAGAAATAGGTTAGAACGTTGTCGGTGGTAAATCTGTTGAATACAAAAATGAACCAATTAACGAAACTTGCTTCTCGTCAACAGTTAACACTTTTTTGTTTGGTTCAATTTGTTTTTTTCGTAAATTCGCTCGTTCTCTCGGATCGTGTCTCATCATTTCCGTTTCGCAAGCTCTTGTTCCTTTCTTTTTTTTTCAACTTTATGACCATCTTTAAAAAGCTTTCTGTTCTGTGTCTCCTCTACCCTTTTTCTTGCCATCCACTTACTTACTCGTTCTTCCTTCTCGTTGTGCTTATTCTACCGAGTTAAGCGAGCAGTCATTCGGTCTCCTCGTCTCTAAAGCCAAAGGCCTCTTGCGCACGTGCGCGGATGCATCCTCAATGGGACGTCACGTATTTACGCACAAAAGATGAAAAAAAAAAGGAAAGGAAAAAAGAAAACAAAACGAATTGAAAAAACGTTTCTTCAATTCCTCTCAGATCTTCTCTTTTGCGACACCCACAGAGACATTACAAAAAAAAAAAAAAATGTATCGTCCCCCTCTCTTTTTTCTCTTTCTTCATAGCTTTCTGTACTTATCACTGCGTGTGTCGTGTTCAACACTCGTAAGTGCACATGGTCTGGCACACTTCTGCAGGCTGTACAAATAGGGACTCATCTCTCTCGCTCCCTCTCTCCCTCTCCTTTTCTCTGTTATCGTCACTTTAAGTTTTACAGTTATTTTACTGTTTGCTTTCGCTAATTTATTTTTCGCTTGCTCGTACTTAAAATTTTTTTTTGTTTCTCTGTTGTGTCTGCGACAAAGTAACACAACGGATTGTTACATAAAGAATTTTCAACAATTGTGTTACTTTGTAGGAGACGATGAATTGTTATGTTTGAAATTAATTTTCATTCTTGAAAAATATTTTGTTTGTGAAAAATCTTGTTTGAAAATGTTTATTGCAATTTTGTTATTGAAAGACATCGTCACTAAGAGTACAAGGTTGGATTATTGTAAGGACGAGTTTTCCTCGTATTGCGCTAATTGGGCCGTTCACCTCGGTATACTTAATGTCCCAGGTGCATGTATTTGCGTGGATAGATATGCACCCGGAAAGGAAAGGAGCGGGAAAGAAGGGGGGGTCGTGGGTCTTCCGCGTTCGCGGTTAATTCCCACGTGGTTATTTTTTTCTTCTGGCATTCGATCCAATCACGATCTGGCTTGAGACCTTCTGATGGAATGCACTTTCATCGCCTTAGCCTAACATCGATTCTCAACCTCTCTGTGCGCTCCCCCCCCTCTCAGTCTCGATCCCCTACTGTTCACAAGTGCATTATGCATGCGATAACAGCTACTAATGCACCGAGAGAAATTCTTCCAAGTGTTCTTCTCACTCGTTTGCCTTTCCTTCTTTCCTCTTGTTTGACTCGTTCATTGAGGAGGTTGAATCACGAAATCAAAATAATGAGAATTTTATAAAATTTGTGTGACAACATTATTTGGCATCGAGTATAGAAACACAAATTTTTTCCAAATTTTTTATCACATGATTATCGAATAATTGAAAGTTTAATCGAACTTCTTGAGGTGAACTTTAGTTTTCAATTACTCGAGTACAACGTGGTGGAAAAATGTTAAAAAAATTGTATTGTCATATATATTATTGAAGAATATATTTACAAAATGTTGTTAAAAATTTACAAAACATTGTATCGTCGTGATCCAACCTCCTTAGTTCATTTACTTTGCAAATTATAATCTTACATTGCTCGAAATTTGTTGTTTGTCACGTAATTCGACACTTTCTGTCTTTTCGATCGTATAACTTGATAAAATAATTGAACAAATTAACATTTTGATTTTTTCCATGTCCTCTTTATTTTTTTTCACTTTATAAAAAGACGATAGCAATAATCATAACGATGATGATGTTATTGTGCATGAAGGAGTAAATATGGGAAGAATGGCATGAGAATCGAGAGCTCAAGGCTCACCTATCTACATATTTGGTAAACGCTTCCTGCATCCAGCCTTGTGCATGTTACGTATATATCTATAACGAAGAGGAGTTAATGCTGTGCCTCAACGTACCTCCAGAGTGGAGCAAATTACGTATACGTTCATATGTAGATAAATACGTTTAAATATGGGATATGAACGTTTGTTTGTGTTTGTGGATATGGAGGATA
Source organism: Hyposoter dolosus (assembly GCA_963921915.1). Lineage (NCBI taxonomy): Eukaryota > Metazoa > Arthropoda > Insecta > Hymenoptera > Ichneumonidae > Hyposoter > Hyposoter dolosus. Next base: position 21,725,726 of record OY998131.1, on the reverse strand, counting down.
TAAAGAGTTTTGCACACATGTGCCGCGTATATTATTCTCCTGCAAATCCCCAAGTATCTCACGAGGAAGCACGAGGCAGAGGGTATCTTCTCGAAACACAAATAAATTCTCAGGGTTCCGAGGAAATTATTTTTTATTCTCTTGTTATTTTTATTATCGTTAAAATTATTATTATTATATTTTATACGCATAAACAAGTCGTCAGGCTAAACTAGCAATTTGACAATTTGATGATGAGAAAAGGAAAAGCCACAGAGCGATGCCGCCGCATCATTCAAGTTCGCATCGTTGATACCCAACGAAAACTCATTATTTTTTAAAGCAGAGCACAAAATTGCACATAAAAGCACATAAAAAAAAAAAAAAAATTGAAAAAAGTGCGTTAGTTATGAAAATAATGAATAAAAATTATGTTTTTTGTTGCGTTACAACGATGCAAACTTCAGAATATCGTCAACGCGCCTCAACTTCTGCTTCCGCATTAAAAGACTTTACCAGTTCTATACCATTCTCTTTCTCGCGGCTTTTTGTTCGCGAGAAAAGCTCAACGACCTCTCATCGTCTCGATAAAAGACACTGCCGAGACCCTGATGGGTCGACCCGGACATACCAGCGTATACACACGCCGTCCTACATTGTCATTATATACACACTCTTAGTTATACATCAGCTCGTTGGTGGAACACATTTATTCCTCCTCGCACAATTACTGCATACGTAAATATTCTTTTCCGGACTTGTACATAAATCTCGATGTACGTAGGTTTGAGAAAAACGGATTAATTGAAATGATCATTCGATACCATAATCTTTCCGAATCTTTCGAACCTCGAATCTTTTCGCTTCAGCTACGGATTTGCCAATTTCGATTTTTTTTTTTCATTTTGCTCCCTCATAGTAGAGGAAGCTATGTGACGGTGAAATTTTTTTTTTTTCAATTTTAAATGTCAATGTGCTTAAAATGTCCCAAAACATCGAAAAATCATATTTAGAAAAAATGTCCGGATGTGTGTGTGTGTGTGTATGTTATGGCACTGCAAAATTCAAATGTTCATAACTCGAGAACGGTTCGAGCTACAGGGCTCTTGTTTCGCACAGATGTTAATCTATACAAGTTCTTCATTCTCTGAAAATTTTGTTGGAATTGCTAGAAAAATACGATTCCTACGACATTTTGAAATTTTCAAAAAAAGAGTGTCGACGCTCTAATTCCCGCAAATTTTGCGATTTTTTACATTTTTTTTTTTTGTACATAGAGTATCTTAATAGAAAGGTTGGTATTGAATTTGGGAAATTTCGGTTGAACGGTTTGAATTTTATGATTTTTCGAATTTTACGAAAATTTGAGTTTTTCGAAAAATCGTCCAACCGCTTTAATTTCTTCAAATTTTGTAAGATATTGTGTATGAGTCTGTACTTGCTCTTTACTTTCTAGAAAAGTTGTCGAAATTATATAATTTAAATAGAAACACAAAAAACGCTGCAAATTAAAATTTGCAAATTGCTTCCTCAAGATGCTCGAAGCTTCCTCTATGAGGAAGCGAAAATTAAAAATATAGTTCCTTATATAGTTGTCATATCAAAATGTAATGTAATGTCAAATGAGCAATTTAACGCACTGCCAAAAAATCGAGAAAATAAAATATGCCCAAGTATTTTGAGAATTTGGTTGAAAAAGTAGAGTGCGAAGTTGGAGTATTGAATGTGATCGAATAAAAAATTGATTCGTAGTCATTCGTTTTACGTTTATTCGACAATGAGTTTCCAAGGAAATAAAATCGCCGACGAAGGTTGATCCATTTTTTATATTCCAACCGATTGGTTGCACAGCCATGGGCCCCGAGTCGTGAGAATGTTTCTATTCGGCTGCAGCAGTAGATGAATTTGTGTTGAAAAATCGTGCGACCTGACCTAATATTTCCACCTTATCCCCCGGGCGACCTGGGCTCTCGGTCGTTGCACCTCTATGTTTTTTTCCTTCTCCTCACCCCTCCCCAGGCCTCTCTCTCTCTTCCTCGATCGCACGGGGTACATCGGACTGCAGCATCCAGAGCGCGTTGTAGGTCATCCGAATCAGGGCACACGTCACGTATACAAAAGCCGAGAATGTTGCTGCTGGTGCTGCTGGTTGTAAATGGAAGAGGATGGAGATGACGACCAAAGTTGCGGCGATTCCGTAATGGAGGACCAGGGCAAACATGGAAGACGCTGTATTTGATTGAACTCTCTATATATCTATAGAGCTTTGTGTCTGTATTGAAAGGAGAGTAGCGAATTGGCGAGAAAAGCAGAGAGCTCCAAACTTTTTGGCTGGCATCCAAAATTCTTCTCACGTGCAAGATGAGCGTCCTGCTCTTTTGTAACGCTCTCATATATGTCTATATACACCTGGACGAATGTAGAGGGTGTCACAAAAGCCACTGGCGAATCGATCCAAGAAATGATCGAAAACGAGCTCGTAGGAATTTTCTTTCGGATCCCTAACGACATGAAAGTTAATTAGCTGGCCCAATGTGGTGCATATATAAAAAGGGACGACGACCGTTTCGTACGAAATTTTTTGGATCTCGGTTTTCAATGGTATCCGGTCAGGCGACGAGTGTACCCGACGTTCCGTATATAAACTCTTGACTCTTCGATAATACGATAGAAAAAGAAGCGGGGGGTATCATTTTGCAGAGACTAAAAACTTCTGTGAACCAAAAGTTATTCGCCGGTACGTGTATGGGAAGTTGAAGTTGCTGGGCAACTGTTATTTAAAAAATTGAATTGAGATTCGATAACTTGCAGAATTTCATGCTCATTCACGATTCATTATTTTTCTACAACATTTAAAACATTAATGATACCCTTCACGGGGAAAAAGCTCGGACAAGTACATTTGTTTTATAAATCTTTTGAATAAATTACAACGTCAATGTCGGTAAAGTAGAATATCGACTTTCGCCGAGACTGTACCGAGTCTCGAGATAAAAAAGTGGCAAACCGAAAGTTGACCGGCTAACTTGACGGCGGTAATAGAAACTCGTCGTTTCTGTCATCGAACATCGACTTTCATGAAAATCCCTCTTGATGGGCATCAAGGATTCGTTCGATTGTGTCGTCTGCGCTCATGTACATACACGCACACACACTGCGCTTTTTATTGCGATTACTGCATGAATCGTGATGATTTATGGCTCAGTCGACGGGGACCAACGTAATTAGTCGATGGTTGAATTTTCAGATCATGACATTACTCCTGGGCTCCGTAATTAAAGAAAATGTTTATCCCCACCACCGAATTTTTTGCTTTATTCGGAGATGATATACTCGGCCGAGTCTCTGGCGAGCAGACGACGCTGTCAAATGTACTTGTCCCGTCACCGAGTCTCTAGATTCCAATTAAAATGAAAAAATCGTTTTTGTAAATTCGTAAGATTGTCGAGAGGTGCTCAGTTCAAAATGGAGACTCGCGATTTGTATTTTTAAAAGAATCGAATCGCTACTTTTATGGAATTGCTGAATGATTCGACAAAGTAGAGAGAAATAAAAGAAAAAAAAAAACGGATAAACTTGATTCGTTGATATGTTATAACTCTGAGACAGGAAAGATCATCTTTGAGATTCTGTTCCCAGAGCATCGTTCCACTTTTCCATGGCGAATGAAGCATCATGTTTTCTTCTTTTTTCTTTCTCTCTCGCTCTTCCCTGGTAAGCGTTCGTCACGGAGATGCTCGACTCTCCCCCTTCCAATCCCTTTCTCGACATCTCTTCTCGCGAGACGTCTCTGTTCCTTCCAGACGAAGCCGCCGCGAGTCTCCCGACGAGATGTCAGCTCAAAGTATTTTTCTTGTACTTGTATAGTATTTTTGTACGCAGACACACATCCACGTACATGTGCACGTATGGATGTCTCATGTGTGCCCTAATCGACTTGTCCCAAGTTCCACGAAATATATACCATTCGGATCCGGTACTACTTGTCTTTTTCCCTCGTCTCTTCCTTTTTTTTTTTTTTAACCTCTTTGCCCTCAACCGCATTCCCCTTGCTTCTGTCATTTTGTTTTTTTATTTCCAAACACGTTCGCTACATTGTCGTACTGTATTTACACACTTTGTAGTAGTTTTTTTCCCGTTTATTCCAAGAATTTTTTTCAGTCATTGGTCTCTTCACTTTATTCGAAAACACGATGCTCAAATTTTCCTCAATGAGGAACTATATTTTTCATTTTGGATTCCTCATAGAGCATCCACTGAGCATCGTGCGTCTTGAGCATTTTGAGGAAGCAATTTGCAGCTTCTTTTTGTATTTGCATGTAATTTATATAATTTCGACAACTTTTCTAGAAAGTAAAGAGAAAGTACGGACTGATATACGAAATCTTACAAAATTTACAAAAATTAGAGCGGTTGGACGATTTTTCAAACAAACTCAGATTTTCCTAAAATTCGAAAAATCATTAAATTTGAACCGTTCAACCGATATTTCCAACATTCAATACCAACCTTCCTATTAAGATACTCTATTTATAAAAAAAAAAATTAGTGAAAATCTCAAAATTTGCAGAAGTCAGAGGGATGACACCCTTTTTTTGAAAATTTCAAAATGCCGTAGAATTCGCATTTTTCTAGCAATTCCAACGTTATATAAACGTTTGAATTTTAGAGTCCCCGAGCACACACACACACACATCCGGACATTTTTTTCTAGATATGATTTTTCGATGTTTTGGAACATTTAAGCACATTGACATTGAAAATTATTGCTTCTTTGGGTACTTATTACTTCTATGAGGTAGCAAAATGTTTTGAAATATATTTTTTTGTTATTTTATGAATTTGTTTTTTTTTTTTCTGCAAGGGAGTAATCGTCGATTTTGGAGCATTTTTAAAATTGCTCGCATGTGGATTTATAAAAATGGAATAAACACTTGACACACACACACACACGATGTCTCGTGTTTGACACGCTAAATCGTTTTTATTATCCGCGGGAGTGGCGTTAGAGATTTTCGTGTTAATCGAATGCCAAAGCTTTATGAATACTGCATGCGAGCATACGTATGAGTTTTATATTGTGGGCGCGCGACGTCTTGCCGCTGGAGGGGGAGGGACGAGATTCGTGTAACGAAAAAAAATAGCGAAACGACGATTTGACGGTTAGAAAAATTGCGCATTGGTATGGATTTTTGTTCCGCGACGTTTTTTTCTTCCATTTTAAATCAAGATTGTAATAAGTTTCTTACGAATTTTCTGGTTAATGAGATTTTCCAGTGCTCGTACGAGCGGCGCGCGTGTTGAATCAACGAGAAAATTTTCATTTGTATTCACCTCGAAATTGTCAGTTCTCTTGAGACGAACGTGAGCGCGTTTCCAATGACAACTCTATATACGAGATAGCACGAATTCTCAGTCTCGCTTGTTCGAGTCTTGACAAAATTTCTAGTTTGCTCCGGTGCATTTATTCGTACGTATCGAATCTGCAAAATTATTTAGAATAGTTCAGCCCTCAATAGTCACATCTCTAAATTGTTCCTTAATAGTATTTCGGGCTGTTATCAACTCTACTCACTTTAGAAGGCGATAAACAGTTGAAAAGTCGTTAAAAAAAAAAAATGAAATAAAAATTCTACAATGAATTTTCAACCCTTGAGTAACGACCATGATGATTGTATTTAACGTGCAATTTTTAATATAAAAAAAGGTCGAAAAAAAAATTCTGCAAAGATGACTTTTTTACAAAAAATGATGCAGAAATTGTAATTTTCAATAAAAAAAAAAAAAAATCGTTTCATAAGTTTGAAATAGCATGCTTCTAGGTGGGACTCGTTGAATTAGCGACCGTTCCAAAAAGTGTACCCCAGGTTTTACACCGTCTGCTTCCTACTGCTTCAAAAACTGAACTAACGGGCCCTTTCAAATAATAACGACGATGCTTCCTACTAGAAGGTTCAAACTACCGATAGAGGGTGTCACAAGTCCCATGTTCTCAAAATTTCTATTACGTATCGTCGATCGAAAGCTGTTGGGGTAAAATTAACCCCAAGTGACCATTAAGGGTTAAAGCCCAGCTCAGCTCTTCAAATCCTTTGGAGATTCAGACACAAAATTATTTTTTCTATCGCCATGAGAATCAATGTCACATTGTTTTTTTTCGCGCTTTCATTTTGTGGAGAAAAAATGTTTGTAATGATCGAGTTTTACGTTACACTCGCACGCTCAATATTTCAGGAAGCTCCCTTAATGTTTTCTCACGCACGACATCCAGCCACGCGATTGCATCAACGTCGCCTTTTTTTCCCTTATCAACCTTGCTTCTGTCACGCATTACTTAGCGTGTTTCCGTTTTATATGATATTTTGAAATTGATCGCTCACCGACCGAAGGGATCACGCAGTCTCGGAGCGAAAGTAATGCCGTCGCTTTTCCTTAACTAATTGGAAAATGTGTCGACCTCGCGTTACACTTTTTTTTCCCTTTATTGTTCATAAATCATTCACGAAGAAAAGGAGGAGTAGACTCGGAATAAAACGTTCTGTCTTGATAAATTAAAAAAAAAAAAATAAATAAATAAAAACAAAAAACAAAAGGGCCGTGGAAAGTGTTAAGAAAACTGTGAAAGAAAATTTGTTCGATCGAAATTCTCGCGAGACAAAACTTTGTCAGTTTTCCAAGTTTAATGGAAAATATTTTTTTTTGTAACACAGTCGGTGACTCTCTGCTTTTTTTGTCGCTATAGAATTTCTGGAATTTCTTATATACATAGTGGCGTCGCAGTATCTAGAGCATTCGGTTTATGAATTATCGAAACGGAACGTCGATACCAACTCATCTCGGCCACGTGACGGGAATAGACGATTTTTCAAGTTTAAATTCTTTGATATCTTTTAAGTTTAATGCACAAGCTTCACTTTTTTAACGTTTTTAAACTTTTTTAAATATTTTTTTTTTCATTTAAAAAATTTTTTTTTTGTATTATTCGACTGAACGAAAAAGTAGGGATTTTCGTTGACACAAAAGAAAATCGTCCCACGGTAATTATTGCAATAATATTTATTCCACTATCGTCAAATCGAAGCAATCTTGTAAAATCGTGCATTAGAATTATTTTTAAAAGTTCATTGCCAACTGATGATAAGATTCATAGTTGAAGAGATCATTTTCTTTTATTACGTCGCGTGGAAAAAAAAACTCGAGCTGAGGCTTATGCGCGGTCGCTCGTGCGCGCTAAATTAACCATTTTTTTTTTCCTACCAACTCTCGATGCTATTCTCTCGTAACTTTCCCGCCGAATCTCGCACTACTCGGAGAACAGTGTATACAGCAGCAAAAAAAAAAATAAAATTGCACATCGCCGTGCCAAACTCGCTTTTCGCTTATGACTCTGAAAAGAAAAAAATACAAATGCAAATATATAGGACATTGTTATCAACGCAGACTTACATAACAACGCACGTTGTTATTCCCCCATTTCCTGTGGCAAAATAACCTCGTTATTCGTTGTGTGAGCTTTTCGTAATTGTATCAACCCTTAATAGTCACACCTCCAAATTGTGACGTAATAGTCACTCACTTTGGAGTCCGATAAATTGTTGAAAAAACGTAAAAAAATAAATGAAGTAAAAATTCTACAATGAATTTTCAACCCTTGAGTAACGACCATGATGATTGTATTTAACGTGCAATTTTTAATACAAAAAAAAGGTCGAAAAAAAAATTCTGCAAAAATGACTTTTTTACAAAAAATGATGCAGAAATTGTAATTTTCGATTAAAAAAAAAAAAAATCGTTTCATAAGTTTGAAATAGCATGCTTCTAGGTGGGGCTCGTTGAATTAGCGACCGTTCCAAAAAGTGAACCCCAGGTTTTACACCGTCTGCTTGCTACTGCTTCAAAAACTGAACTAACGGGCCCTTTCAAATAATAACGACGATGCTTCCTACTAGAAGGTTCAAACTACCGATAGAGGGTGTCACAAGTCCCATTTTCTCAAAATTTCTATTACGTATCGTCGATCGAAAGAAAAAAAAAAGGTCGAAAAAGTGGTCGAAGAGTCAAGCCTGAAAAATCACTCCAAATGTTAGAAAAACTGAGAGTAAAATTTTCGATCGAAAATTTATTTTCAGCCTCACCGTTTTTTTTTTTTTTTTTTTTAATTTATACAAAAAATTATTGTCGAGCAACCAGAGCAAATGAATAATAAACGCTACGTAGAAAAAAAAAAAAACAAATTGAGTCACGACGTTTGTTTTCAAGCTCAATAACCTTTTCACATCGCAAATTTGAAACGTCACTTTTTGCACACCCTCCATATGAGCACACGGTACGGTCGCTGGATCATCGCCAAGTGGAACTACAACCAGAGGGAAACGTGCGGATTAACTTCCTGCAACAACTTGGAGCCTACATATGCATCAGATTTACGAGTATAGATTCTTGTATTTTTATTGTGTAATGCTCAATAATGTCGTTACAATATCTACGACATACTTGTACACATTCGTGTATAGATACTTTGCCCCTCGAATTAATCGAGGATTAATTGCCTCGAATGCTGTTTTTTCCAACACTCGAACGAACAGTGACTTCATTCATAGAAATAGAACACGTACATTTCGACGATGGTCGCTGTCCATTTAATTGAACGTATGCACTGGAAATGAAATTTTGTTAAAAATCGTCGATATTTTGTTGAATACACGGTAAACATGGTGGAAAAATCTTTAAAAAATTGTATCGTCGTTTATATTATTAAAAAATATATTTACAAAATTTTATGAAATTTTTTTTTTTTTTTGAATTTTTTAACATGTTTTCAACATGGTTTAGCATGGTGACATCGTATCGTCGCGATCCGATCTCTTCGAGCAGGGCGAGGATCCGTCGGTGTGAACCGCCCACGCGCGGCAAATTTTATTCTGCCCCGTCTCGTAATTTTTTTTTTCCAAAACTCATTCAATATTCCGAATTGCTAAAAATTCTAGAAAATTGTAAAAATTGTAAAAATTGTAGAAAACATTTACGAAAATTCGGACACATTTTTGGTTTATTCGGTAATTAGCCGTTGGCTCAAAGTTTAAAATACTCATGCTCCTCGTTTTGTTTTTTTTTCTTTTTGCAGATAAATTAAGCAACAAGTGGAATAAAGAAAATGGGTTGCGCGTCGCAGTGCTCCAAGTATTTCCTCTGTTTCTTCAACTTTGTCTTCTTCGTAAGTAAAAAAAATTTCCCACGCAAACAATGTTGGTTATTATTCTTGGATTTGAACGCCATCGGTGCGTCTCAAGGTCCATTGTTTATTTTTATCTCATCAAATATATTCTTATTGCATAATCATTTGTTTAATTTGTTTCACCTTGGAATATATTATTATTCTTATTCGTATTTTATTTTTATTTTTTTACTTAATTATAAAAAATGTTATCAGGCAAATTTAAAATTTTTTCAACGAGCCTGCATGCATTTCCCATCGAAATACTAAATCGGAAATGCGATTAAAATCGTAGATTCGAATCCTTAACTTAGAGCCAAGCCTCTTTGTGAAATGTTGCTCGCAACACTTGGAAAAAAAATGAGTAATTGAATTTGAATGACTCTTGAATAAATGCTATTGTGTCCCATGGATTCTAAGCGATGTAATTTCGAGCTCGAACGATTTGTTGCTTCATAGGGACGTTTAACATCGAGCTTCATAATCTTCGACGTGGAAAACTCGCAGAGGCTCGAGTTACATTGAATTTTTAAAAGGCTTGTATCCACGAGAGAGTGCATTATCGTCGTGGCGCGGTTAAAACCTCTCGCGATGATTCCTTTGCAACGTCCTCGGGATCGACGATGCGAAACTGAACGATGATCGTTGTATCGCTGCATAATGCATATTTCACGCGATAAATACTCGTCGTACTCTCCAACACATGATATTTCTCTTTAATATCTTGTTCTCTTTCACTCGATGTTTTTCACTCTTTTTAGCTCGCTGGCGGAGCAGCTCTTACTGTTGGAATATGGCTACTCGCTGATAGAAGTTCCTTCACGAATCTCGTCAGCAAGGTCGACGAGACCGATATTTTGGTAAGTTTATTTCGTTGCTATTAAAGATTCTTGTTTTTCAATTATTCGACCCTCCGAACCAAAGAGTTATCGTTTCGTCCAACTCGAGTCGAATTTTTAACTTATTTTTCTTTGATCGTTATATAATCTTGAGGAGATTGAATCACGAAATCAAAATAATAACAATTTTATAAATTTGGTAATAAAATTTATTTCAAAAATTTCACTCGCCACATGGCATAACGTGGTTTAATATGCCGACAAAAATTTTAAAGTTTGCATCGTTGGAATGCAACGAAAAAATTAATTTTTATTTGACAACTATAATGCACTTTTTCCAATTTCTTTTTTTTTTTTTTAGTAAATTCTTGACAAATGCTCTATGAAAATTTGCGCTCTGCTTTAAAAAATAATCATTTATCGTTGCGTCTCAACGATGCAAACTTAAAACATCGCCGGCAACATTGTATCGTCGTGATTCAACCTCCTTAATGCTTGAGTTTCGTTATTCGTCCATTGACTGGTGTTTGCTTTAGACTCTATGGCTCACGAGAAGCAAAACGTTATTCAAGGGATTATCGAGGGTATATGTGACTAGAAAATGAACTAAGTGGGCTATTACTTTGGCACAGATAACTCGTAACCCAGATACGATTTACACATTATCAACAATACTCACAAAGACCTTAACCTGATCCGACAAGTTGAACCGTAACTTTTACAGTTTACCCATCGATTTTTCGATTTTCTCTCTTCGTCTTTCCTTCCTCTCTCGATAACTTTATGTTCAAAATTTTGCATATTTTTCTGTAGCGTTTTTTTTTTCCATTTTATTTTTTTTCTCTCTTCTCGCTCTCTGACGTCTCGAACGTTTCCCTTTTGTAACCACCTGTTACCTGCGTTATTTCCTGAACTCATGGAACTCGCTATTCCGCGATTTGGCGATGCTCCAAATACCTTGCTCTGTCGCGGTCGCTCGGATGCTTCTTCTACCCCGCGCGCACGTGAATTCCGGCAACATTTCTCAATGCCTTTTTCGCGATCGGAGCAAAAACTACTGTTTAAAGAAAAATTCGGGAGGCAGGAGAGGATAACGAAATGCACAATGCTGAAATCTTCCTCTATGAGGAAAATTGATATTTTTTATTTTGGCTTCATCATTCAGGAAGCATCGTGCATCTTGAGGAAGCAATTTGCAAATTTCATTTTGCAGCGTTTTTTGTATTTGCATTGAAAATTATATAATTTCGACAACTTTTCTAGAAAGTAAAGAGGAAGTACGGACTCATACACAATATGTTACGAAATTTGCAAAAATTAGAGCGGTTGGACGATTTTTCGAAAAACTCAAATTTTCGTAAAATTTGAAAAATCATAAAATTTAAATCGTTCAATCGAAATTTCCCAAATTCTGTACCAACCTTCCCATTACGATACTCTATTTATAAAAAACGAAAAAAAAAGTAATAAATCTTAAAATTTGCGAAAGTTGGAGCGTCGAGAGACTTTTTTTGAAAATTTCAAAATGCCGTAGAATTTGTATTTTTTTAGCAATTTCAACAAAATTCTCAGAAAATAAAGACATTTTATGGATTCACATTATGTGAACGTTTGAATTTTGCAGTGCCAGAACACACACACACACACACATCCGGACATTTTTTCCAAATATGATTTTTCGATGTTTTGGAATATTTTAAGCACAATGACTTTGAAAAGTGGAAAAAAAAAAACGTTCACCGTCACACAGCTTCCTCTATGAGGAAACAAAATTACCGAAGAGACGTATATTTCTCATTTTTTCTCTTGGCGTTTTAATCTCTTTCGAATCACCGCCCGAGCGCGTCTTGACACGCTCTGTACCAAAGAGAGTTCAAGGCCCTCTCGCTCCCCTACTTTCCTCCTGTGTGAGTCCGACTGACACGACAACGCCCAAAGTCTTGATGCTCAGCACGACTGAATTTTTCCAATTAGCTCCGATGCAATTTACTTGAATTTTTTGTCTTTTCTCTGAGAAATTATTTTTACACATGCGAGCGTTGCAACGAATTCGAAAATATTTGTAAATGCTCGAAGAATAAAATCCAAGATGACCCATTGAAACTTGGTTTGGTCCTTCATGAGCGTGCTTCCGAAGAGTCTGCTGCATGACTATACTCGTATGATTATTCATCGCTGTCGAAGCGAGGACAAGGGTGCAAAAAGGAATGATGGGAAAAAAAAAAAAAAAGAATTACACCGGAAATGGAGCAGGTGTGTTGAATCACGAGACTCGACTTGGACGCTCTGAAAAGCTGGTTGATTGGAGAATGCAGGTGTGTGCGCGTGTTTGTATGTGAGATGCAATGTGATTAACAGAAGGCGAGGGACTCTCGTTAAAATCGATCGAGCGAATGATTCTTGGAGGAGAAGAGTAACGAAAAGTGTTTGACAACGAGTCATTTCTATAATCTGTCGATCGCTCGCAGGAAAAAGTCAAACTGACGCTTCTCTCTTTCGCTCTCCCTCCTCACGATGCTTACATAATTCCAGACGTTTGATCCTTCGAGTTACTCTGCGATCTCAATCAATGTCTTTGACGAGTAACATTTTTTTTTTGCCTCTTGTCAAGACGTCTGTAGAAAAATTCCAATTCAATTTTTCGTTATTATTATTTTGCTTCCTCATACAGGGTGTGAGGGTGAAAATGTTTTTTTTGTTTTTTTTTTTTCAGTTTTCAATTCTCAATGTGCAAATGTCCCAGAACATTGAAAAATCATATCTAGAAAAAATGTCCGGACGTTAAATGTTAATCTATAAAAATTTTTCATTGCCTGAGAATTTTGTTGGAATTGCTAGAAAAATACGAATTCTGCGGAATTTTGAAATTATTTTCAAAAAAAAAAAAAAAAAGGTGTCGACACTCCAAGTTCCGCAAATTTCAAGATTTATTACGAAGGTTGGTATTGAATTTGGTAAATATCGGTTGAACGGTTTAAATTTAATGGGTTTTTGAATTTAAAAAAATGTTAGTTTTTCGAAAAATCGTCCAATTGCTTCAATTTTTGGTGAATGCTGTATTTATTATCGTTTATAAATATGTCGAGTTTTTCCACCTCCGGACATTCGGAAGAACGCGAAAGCAACGAGATCGTAAGAATTGGAAATAAAATGCTGTGGGCGGAAAAATCCTTTCATCACTTTGATGCAAAGTTCCGTGTACCACGAAATGGGACAAGTGGAAAATGGAGTATATAATGCATCTCCCTCCGGTTAAAATGAGCCTGTAGGAGATAAAGAGGAAAAAATAAAAAATGAATGAGAAATAAAGGGTTTGGGGTCCTCCAGACCCCAATGATAATCGATGCTGAGAACTCTGCACAATCGTATGTACATTATTCTTTGCCGGTGTAGTCCTCTCGCAGTAGCTTCTCACTACGATGTCAGAAGATCTCGTTGATTCTTTTTTCCCCATTATTTTTCCAGCTTTTTTTATTCCATCCGCCGGAGAGTCCAGCGTGGAATTGACATTAAAACTAGGTCGTAAGTTTTATACTTTTTTTTTCTTCCAACTTCTTTCTGAAAGATAAAAAGTCAGCTCGAGGAGGGAGGAAAAATGGTACGTATCTAGGTCAGTCCGTGGGAACAACTGGGTCACGCTGATGAAAAGCGTAAGGGAATTTTTTTCTCTCTTATTAAATGAGAGACAATTTTAGTTTTTCAATAATTTTGAAAATTTTGTGATGATTATTGAGAACGACGAACGAGACGAGTGAGTGGCCGATTTTTCTCGTCGAAATTAACGACATTGATTATTTATCGGCTGCGTCAGCATGCAATTCGAACGGCTCGTTTCCTTCGATACGAAATCATAAAAAAAAGCTGCAAATTCAAATTTTCGAGTTTTTTTTATTTGATTTTGATTTTTTTGAGTTTTTTGTATTTCCATTTAAATTATATAATTTCGACAACTTTTCTAGAAAGTAAAGAGCAAGTACGGACTCATACACAATATCTTACGAAATTTGCAGAAATTAGAGCGGTTGGACGATTTTTCAAAAAAATTCAGATTTTCGTAAAATTCGAAAGATCATTAAATTTAAGCCGTTTTCCCAAATTCTATACCAACCTTCCCATTACGATACTCTATTTATAAAAAAAGAAAAAAAAAAGTAATAAATCTTAAAATTTGCGAAAGTTGGAGCGTCGACAGACTTTTTTTGAAAATTAAAAAATGCCGTAGAATTCGTATTTTTCTAGCAATTCGAAAAAAAAAATCTCAGGGAATGAAGACTTTGTATGGATTAAAATCTGTGCAAAACGGGAGCCCTGTAGCTCAAACCGTTCTCGAGTTATAAACGTTTGAATTTTACAGTTTTACATTTTTCTAGACAAGACTTTTCGATGTTTTGGGACATAAGCACATCGACATTGAAAACTAGAGAAAACGTATTTTTCACCGTCACATAGCTTTCTCTATGAGGAAGCAAAAATATATTACAAACCGTATTGGATCGATTTGAACTGAAAAAAGAGAGAAAAGAAAATAAAAAGAAAGAGTGTGACTTGACACTCGAGGCTTAATTGCCGGAGAGCACACCGGAGTGCTCGTTGTTATCGTCCACGATTAATTAGAACGTTCCGAATTACCAATTTTTGTTCGTCGACATAATTGAATGGAAAGACGCGCGACGCGATAATAATATTTCTGTGTCCACGCACCGGACGATTAAACATCTTGAAAAATGGCGCCTAATGAAACGAGGTAGAGAAAAAAAAAGTTAATTCGTGAGGACAGAAAGTTTCGAGAGACACCGCAATGACATTTCTGCTTGTTTCCTTTCTTCGCACTGGCTCGAGCAATTAAATTTCATATTTTTAACTTCGAGGCTTTTCTTTTTATTTTTTTTCAGTACAAATTCATAAAAAACGTACGTTTTGATATTTAACACATTTTAATTTATAATTAACCGAGAAATTCGTGATAAAAAGCCCCATAGAATTTGTTGTCATGCAAGAAATCGTGTATCACATTCCAGGAGGGTAAGAGCAAAGCGGTGCACTGAGAGAAACAAGTCTCTTATATTGTGTATAGAAGACTGATGGGGAAAAGGTTGGTGCGGTATTTTTTCCTCCTTGCCAGGATTAGCGGAGTTTCGCAACTGTTTCCTCCCTTTCTATTAAAGACTTGACTTTGAAGTTTCATTCCCTCTTTTCTCTCGGCTTTTAATTCTCTCTTTTTCCACGAGCAGTCACACGTTGTTGCTTTTCATTGTATTATTCTAGAAAGCACAAGTTTTCACATTGAAGCAACATATTTTTTTCCAAGCGACGATAATAACGTGTGAAAAAAATAAATGATAAAAATCGAAAAATAAATTGCAATTTTTTCAAAATTATTTCACGACTCTTTTCGTTGAGAGTGAAATTTTTTTAAATTCAATTTTTTATTATTTACTCGCTGTTTATTGAGTTATGTTTTAAAAATAAAAAAAGTTTTTTCAATATTTCTATAAATAGCTAAATAAATTGTTTTAAAGTTCACGTATTTTTAGCTTCTCCCTTCCCAACGCTGTGTTCCTCGTTCAACAAATAAATAACTCGTTATCAAGGATGGAAAATATTTATTCGCTGCTTGCTCGTGATTTCGATTTCGTTTTTTTTTCGTTTTTCCGGCATTTCGCGCTCTACACTCGGAATGCAGAACGGAGAAAAGTGTTCCCAATTATTTTTATACAGCTCTTCCTCTCTCTCCATTTTTTTTCTTCACTCCATTAAATTTGTACTCCGGTAAATCGTTAAAGCCCCATGCGACACTTGGAAGCATGCTGGATCGAGAGAGTGGATGAAAGCACTTGATCAAGATGACGAATCCATTATTCATGACTGTGTGCTTTAGCAGGTGAGAAGAGCGTCGAGAAGACAATTGCAACGAATCTCGAATTGCAACGATTCATTGGTTGTCGTTGATGATGCTTGTTTCGAAACCATTCTCCAGGATCGCCACTACTTTTTCATCTTCATAAACGATCTTTTTATTTAAAAACTAAGTCAAAAGTTGGTTGGTTCGAGAAATTTTTTTTTTTACAACCTGGTAATTGCAATATTTTGTAAAAACTATAAAGTCAAGAGGCAGTACAGACTTGTACAGAATATTTTACAAAATTGTCAGAAATTTGAGCGGTTGGACGATTTTTCAAAAAACTCAGATTTTCGTGAAAATTCGAAAAATCATAAAATTTTAACCGGTCAATCGATATTTTCCAAATTCCATACCAACCTTCTTATTGTGATACTCTATTTAAAAAAAAAAAAAAAGTTAATAATAAATCTTGAAATTTGCGGAAGTTAAAGCGTCGACAACCTTTTTTTTTTGAAAATTTCAAAATGCCGTAGAGTTTGTATTTTTCTAGCAATTCTAAAAAAATTCTCAGGGATCGATTAACATCTGTGCAAAACGGGAGCCCTGTAGCTCAAACCGTTCTCGAGTTATGAACGTTTGAATTTTACAGTGCCAGACCATAGACACACACACACATGCGGACATTTTTTCTAAATATGATTTTTCAATGTTTCGGGATATTTTAAGCACATTGACATTGAAAACTGGAAGAAAAAAAATGTTCACCGTCACTTACACAAAGCTTCCACCATGAGGAAGCAAAAAACCAAAAAGAAGAAAGAATAAATGCTGAGTGTGCTTGCAATTAATTAAATACTGAGACTGACGAGTCGATGCAAGACGAAAATCTCGTATCGCAAGTGAGAACCACAAGTGTGTATACCTATTACGTTACAACCATGTAGTGCTCTCGCATTACCACGGGAGACTTTTCTGTTGCTCGAGGAAACGAGTTGTCAAGGTTCCTCATCGTCGTCGTCGTCACTGCTGCGAATATATATCGCACCGATAAAATCCTCGCTCTTTCGTGTTCTCAAATTCGTTTGAAATCTACACTGCCAGATGCGAGACAAAGAGATCATTGCGTCAGATGTTTTCGTCCTGTCGATATTAATATATTCCTACGTGCATTAAATAAGCTCGATTTATTTACCCCTTCCCCTGTACAGAGGCTCTTGCGGATTGAGTTTCCGGCGCTGAGCGTGCGGCCATTTTTGCTTCCTCATGGAGGAAGCTATGTGACGGTGAAAAATGTTTTTTTTTCCAGTTTTCAAAGTCAATGCACTTAAAATGACGAAAAAAAAAAAAAAAAAAAAAAAATTGGATAATAAATTTTTCGTTGCATTCCAAGTATATGCAAACTTGAGTATCCCACATAGTGAGCCTTAACACGTATTTCACAGATTCGGCAAAATATTTGCAAGACGATCGAATTTAGCGTTCGGTCTTTGAATCTTTCTCTGTCTCTCTCGCGCGCGATCTATCAAGGGCGCGGTTTGTACACCCACTCTCAATATTACGTGAACATAATGTCAACGCTACGAATATTATTGGCACGTGTGTGTGTGTCCACACAAACGATATACACGCTTGATTACAAAGTCTCGTGACCTCGTGAAACGAAGTATATGGTATAGCCATGCTCGCATGAATCCCAATCATGAGATCCCTCCCGTATACCCAACGTCGGAGAATATTAACCGTTGTTTGCAGGGACGAAGATTTGCATTCCAAGTGTAGTTATCATTGGTATAGACGAACGATATGGTTGCAGCCTTTCATGAAACAATATAGGGCGAGGCTTGGCCCTATTTCATCTACTTATTCAATCATCACAGTCATTGTTGTTCATATTAACGTTTTTTGTTTTGTTTTTGTTTTTTCCATTCGTCATATTTTACGTACGCGATCAATCATTTTAGCGCGTGGAATGTTCTTTTGAATAGAACGAGCAATATCTCATGCGAAATTAACGTGCACGCCATCGTGGGGAACAAGAGTCTGAGAGAAAGGTCATTAAGGGAAAATAGTAAGTGCTCTCTAATTATCTGTTAGTTTGTGTCTCATTACAACTCGTTGAATTTCGTCAGACACATATGTCGCTGCCCCCCATGCACGTGGGAAGAGGCATCTCATCTCGGTGCTCGTGTACTCTCGCGACAGATTTTTTTTTTATCTTTTTATATTTTAGCTCTTGTTTGTATACGTGTGTGATCGCTGCCGGACTTTATTATAACGCTTTGAAATCTTTACAATGTTGAGAAGGATAATGGGCGAAGCGCGAACGAGAGAAAATTTTATTGTTCGTCTCGTTGATTCCTTTGCATTCAGCCTGCTTTGTCGAATTTTGTTTCAATACGTTGATTCCGCTTTGGTTCGTTATTTTTTCATCATTCCGACAAGTTGGGCTGTTTTTTTTATTTTTATTTTTTTTTTTTTCTTCGTTCAGTTGCTTTTATTTTTCGCTGTTTAAGGATGTTGAGTATTTTATGAAACTTGGTAATGATAATTGTTTAATAAATTAGTCGTCGTGAAATTTTTACACGACCTCCTGAATACTTCGTGTTAAAACGTACCAAATTTTAAGAATTTTATCATCAGAACTTTAAGCATCAAGTTGACATAAAAAATGATGAGAAAATTGTGAAAATTTAGTATCTTTTTGTATAAAGTGTTTGAGAGGTCCTGTAAAAATTTCACGACGATTAGAAAGCTCGTTGTTGAAAAATAAATATTTTGTTAAGAACGATTTTTAAAATAAATACTAAAAATATTTATCTATCAAGTTTGTTTCGTTGTCGTTGCTTTCAGTATTTTGTAGATTGTGAAAAATTGAGTGGTCGAAAAAAAAAAAACTTATTGCAAAGTTATACATTTGACTAGATTTAATTGATTATTGTTAATTTTTCAATAACGAGCTTCCTAATGGTCGTGAAATTTTGCCACGATCTCTTCGATACTTCATACGAAAATATACGAAATTTTAAGAAGTTTTTTAAACGAACGGAAAGCTGTCCATGTTGCTGGATCCGTGATTCTGAGGCCTTTGTTCTCGTCGATTGGTTAAGAAGAAGAATTAATCATTTTATCCTCTCGATTTTGCGATTATTGTGCGAGTTGAGCATCGATTCGGTTTCTCACGATTACAAACAAACGCCCTCGTTCTCTCTGACCCATTGTATTCACGTTCCGATGCAATCGCGCCTGCTGCTGTAGATTTCGATCGGGAAATGTGCGAGAGGAAAAAAATACACCGTCGCGATAGCGACGTAATGAAATTTCGTCTACAATCAACTTATCGTTGTTTCAATGAATAATTCATCTCGATAGAAATGTGATTAGGAACTTAATTTCAAATTTTTCTACAAATCGAGTCTTTTTTCTCTGGATTCGTAAAAATTAAAATAAATTTAATTCGCATCTCGAAATTTACAACAGAATGGATTTTCTTTTCATTCACTCAATTTTTCTGTCATTTTTTTTTCAATTATTTTCATGTAACTTTGCTGCTAAGTTTCGCAGACTAAACGAAACTCGCTCGAGGCCTCGGGCAATTAAGTCCAATGAACACTTCCCCAAGTACCGAGTGTCATATCACATTTTAGTGCATCAACGTCATTCCCTCGATTTTCACGTGTCACTGCTCTTTAATGATGTTGAAGTTTGCATCGTTGAAATGCGACGAAATTATGTTTCGTCTTCAACAAAGTTGATAATTATTAAAAAATATTTCATCCGGACAATAAAACGATCTTCTCTTGCGTCCCAAAAACTCGATCGACACAAAAAAGTGTTTCAATTTTTAAAAATCAATAAATAATAAATAGAAAAAATATATTTCGTTGAATCTCAACGTTGCAAACTTCAGACTCGTGCTCTTTACTCTTCGCTAAATACTCGTTTCGAACTTTCCTCGTAAACGAACGCTCCATTTTCGTTTATAAATATTGTTATTATAACGATGAAATTAAAAATATTGTTTAAATTTCAAAATTTTTATTTTACGATTATGAACAACCTTTAAATCTTGTCGCTAATAATTTTGACTAATTTTGCTAGAACGTTTTTAACAAGTCCATCTTATTGCTCGAAGGAATGTTGGAAGAACATACTGTCCGCGAGCGCAACGAATCGAAGAAAGTAAAAGTTTCACTTTCGTTCGTGACGACGCAGCCTCGGAACGTTTGAAATTCCGCGCCTCCAGACCGTGCATTTCATAGATATGAACGTTTTTCGTTATTCATTTATTTTAACCAGTGTGTTTGGATTTCCTGGACACGAATTATTTTCTCTTCGAAGTTGACCTTTTTTTTTTCAGGCAGTTTCGATCATTTTGTTACTTCATCAATTTTTGAGACGTTTTTATTTTTTATTTTTTTTTTAAACAATTGTTTTTGGTTTTTTAGTTTTTTTTTCAAATTTCTTTTTTTTTTTTTTTTTTTTTTTCTGAACCGTATGGTGGCTGACAAAGTATAATAGTCAATGCGTGGTCGACATCCAGTAGTTGACACACCTGTTTCTCCGTTAAAGCCTCAATCCCGTTTGCGCAAGCAACCGCGAGAGCAAACGCGCTAACGGCGCGTTCGCCTCCGGAGAACTCGATATATAAGTATTCGAAGCACTGTTGCGTAAACATGCGTCTGGACGCAAAGTGGTCCGCAGCACTCGCACTCGAGGCGACGTAATCGTTTGGAAAACATTTTTTTTTATCAACCACCAATTTGATCGATTTTATTTTTATTGATTAATCATTTTGATGATTATTTTCTTAATGATTCGAAGCGTTTCGATGTTTTGGCTTGATACGTACATTTTTTTTTGCTCACTTGAAACACACGAGAATAAAATAAAGCACTTCGTGTCTCAATGGCTCGAGATAACGATCCTTTCTTGCCTGAAGCTTCCCTTAAAATTTTTTAATCAGATCGAAATAGACACTGGAATAATCATTTTTTGAATAATTAACTCGACGTCCTATCGATTCCGTTCGCAGGACGTTGTTTCCACGTAAATTTTCATATTATTTGTCGAATGGCTATGAATCTTTGAAATTTTTCATCATTTTTTTTTACGAACTCGAATATTTTACGTATTAAGAATCTTTCTGCTCGAGCCAAACTTTTCAGACACTTCATAAAACTGCGGTGGACATTTTTGTTGAAAAAATGAATATTGAAAATAATTTTGGACGTTTGATGTTCACGATCCTCCCTGCTTATAGAAACATTTTCAAAGATTTCGTAGCAACACTATCGCGAGAGAGGGAGAGAGAGAGAGTCGTCGATTGGTTAACGAAAATGTTTGAGAGAATTTTTGAAGAAATTCTGGGACTGACGAACAGTTTTTCGTATAAATGTAATTTTCAAAAGCTTGTTCGTTTGTTTGATCGTTTTGACAAACCAGGCTAAACGCTTTTGTTCGCGTCCGTCGACAACAAAAAAATCGTTGGAATGCAAAGAAAAGTGATTATTTTTTCTAGCAGAGGACAAAAATTAAAATGCAGTATTTGTCAACGATTATGGGAGAGTTTTCTTTGCTATTCGAAAGCTGGACTGAAAATGGAATTTTGTCAAAAAACGTCGATATTTTGTTCAACACGGTAAACGAAATATTTTTCGATAATTTAAAAATTATCGTAATTTTGACAATATTTTTTTTTTTTTTTTATTTCTAACGAAATTGTCAGCAAAATTTACGATCGAAATGACTAAAAATTTCCTTTCGAAGGGACTTTCTAGAATATTTCTTGCTGCAATGACAATATTTTTGTGATTTTTCAAAAAAAAAAAAAAAAAAAAACGTTTAGTCGAACGTATCCAACAAAATTTAATTTTCAGTGTGAATTAGCTGAAAAAATTGGAACGAGTTCATTTCATTTAAATAATGAATGAAAAATTTTTTTTTTTCGTCGTATTTTTTTCGTTAAAAATTATCAAATCAAACAGCTTGACGGTCACAATGCAAATTCGATCGAAAATATTGGCGTACATATAAAAAAAAAAAAAACATTTGTAATATCGAATGGTTAGGTTTTCCTTTTGGAGCAGTGACGAAACTCGACCGATTGCGCAATAATATAACGATCGTGGTCGAGCGCAAACGAGAAACAGTCACGTAAGTGTCATAAAAATATCACGGTGCGCGGTGGATGACAATTAGTGACCATTAGCATACGCGAGAGAGACGCCGTACGTCGAGACTCACTGCTGTGCATTGTATTCGCGCTCCGATGCCCCCAGCATCGTCATACATTTTTTAACGTTCGTTTAACACGCATTTACATATCATCGCTTTAATTTTATTGTGCGAACTAACAAAACTTAATTAATTACAATAATTAGAAAGGATTGTAGAGAATATTGAGAAAGTTAATTATAAAGTTTACGAAACGTAGAAAAAAAACAAAAAAACTTTAACAAATTGTCCGGATCAATATTCTTTTTCGGAAAATTCAACAAATTCTATTTTCTCTACATTTTTTTTTTTTTCGCATTCGTAATTTTGTTACGAAATCGACAATGACGATAAATAATTATTTACACGGTGGCTGCATTGCCACGTGGGATCGTTTCTTCTTATTCGAGTAAAACGTAACGATGACGTCATAAATTGAAATATTCACGATACTAATAAATATGCGAGGCTCGTGCAACCGGGAGAGTGTGACCGACGAATATTAAGCAGAAGGCGAGTTCTCTCTGTTATTGTTAGGTCTAATGTGCGTTTTAGAATTTCAATATTTCTCTATACACATTTTGTTTTTTTTTTTTATCATGTTGAAGTTTGCATCGTTGAAATGCGACGAAATTATGTTTTGTCTTCAACAAAGCTCATAATTATTAAAAAATATTTCATCCGGACAATAAAACGATCTTCTCTTGCGTCCCAAAAACTCGACCGACACAAAAAAGTGCTTCAATTTTCAAAAATCAATAAATAATTAATAGAAAAAATATATTTCGTTGAATTTCAACGTTGCAAACTTCAGACTCGTTTTTTTTTTCGCTTATATGTAAATTTTTGAGGAGTAATGCGTCATGGAATTTCAAGGAAACTTTGCAATGATCCAATTACGCGATCAACAGTTGAAAATAATTGCGTGCGAAATTCCATGCTTTGATTATTTCCCATTCTATTTTTTTTTTAATGAAAATTGAGATTTTGCACGAACATGATTTATTTCATTCATGCACTCGTTTATGATCGATCGTCCATTTCGAAAAATAAAAAAACAACGGAAACATCTGGGAAAAAAAATGTATCCATTTCTCTAAAAACATTTATTTTCCCTCATTGTCGATAAATGTCTCTAAATGTCCCTTGTTCGTAAAAATACGAATTCTACGGTATTTTAAAATTTTCTAAAAAAAAAGTGTCGACATTTTAACTTTCGTAAATTTGAAGATTTATTACAAATTTCTTTTTTATAAATAGGGCATCATAATAGGAAAGTTTTTTCGAGATTTTTCGAATTCGATTTTTCAAGATTTTTCGAATTTTACGAAAATGTGAGTTTTTTGAAAAATAGTCTAACCACTTTAATTTTTTTTAGACGCTGCAAATTGAAATTTGCAAATTGCTTCCTCAAGATGAATTTTATGATTTTTCGAATATAACGAAAATCTGAGTTTTTTGAAAAATTTTCAAACCGCTTTAATTTTGTTTTTAATTTTGTAACTTATTGTGTATTAGTCTGTACACATCCTTTTTACTTTCTAAACAATTTTTCAAAATTATATCACTTAAATGCGAACACAAAAAACGCTGCAAATTGAAATTTGTAAATTCCTCCTCAAGATGCTCAAGACACACGATATGCTCAAAGCTTTTTCTATGAGAAAGTCAACATGAAAAATATAGTTCCTGATAGAGGAAGATTGGTGAATTTTGCGAGCATCTCGAGGAAGCAATTTGTAAATTTCAATTAGCAGCGTTTTTTTCTATTTGCATTTAATTTTTTAAATGTCACTTTTTTAATTTGTTTTTGAATCCTAAATACTCGGCTTTTCGTGATTGAGTAACGAGGCAAAAAAAAAATAAAAAAAGAGGGCAAAGGTCGATCATTCACTCGATCAAAGAAAATAAAAGTTTAGGCACACGACCTGACCTACCCCACTTGATAACTCTTGCTGGTAAAACTGCCACCGGTTTTATTTCTTTATAAATCTATTTCTTGACTCTGGTGTCCGTGCCCCGACTGCTACAAACTCATGAATGTAACGACGAGAGGTAGAAATGCTGTGTAAATAATTCAGTCTCCTGTCCTACACTCATCCACTCTATTTTTCATCCCTCGTTGTGTCACGTTTTTTTCGAGCACAAGGTGGCAGGCAGGCAGGCTGTCGACCTCCACGAAAATTGTACGATCGATCAACTTATTCTTCCCTCCTCGTTAGTTACTCAGACTTTAGAATTCGATTGCTGAACATGAACGGTTTTGTCATTTTCAATCGATATTTTATCGACAAGTGCTCGACATAATGGAATTGGAAAAAATAAATAGATCGATCAGAGCGAAACTATTTACGTATAATTTTCCATCAGACGTTGTATGGCGACTGTCAAATCTAAATGTTTGCTTTCAGTTTTTCTTACATACAAAATGGTTTGCGAGCCTAAGTTGATTAAAAAAAGTTGTTACAAATTGACTAAGGAACAACGTACTCTAAATCCAATATTTTCCGAGATATTTGTTATGTAATAAACAAAATTTCGAAAAAAATTGACGACCGATTTTTTTGAAAAAAATATATAAAGCTTCTTCGATGTTACGTAAAAGTGTATGCAAAGTTTTAAGAGGCTTCACCATTTAGAAATCGAAATATTTAATGTTGAAAATTGCAACTTTTAACACGAGCTCTTATGAGAAAACACTGAAAATACGAGTCTGAAGTTTGCAACGTTGAGATTCAACGAAATATATTTTTTCTATTAATTATTTATTGATTTTTGAAAATTGAAGCACTTTTTTGTGTCGATCGAGTTTTTGGGACGCAAGAGAAGATCGTTTTATTGTCTGGATGAAATATTTTTTAATAATTATGAGCTTCGTTGAAGACAAAACATAATTTCGTCGCATTTCAACGATGCAAACTTCAACATCATGAAAATTGTGATTTTTAAAAATAAATATCTCGACTTCTACATGGTGAAAGTTTTTAAAATTGCACGAGCTATTAGATATGACTATTCTCTTTGTGGGGGGTGGAAATTTAAAGGAATTCTATCGATAGTCAATTTTGCATACAACGCGTCCTTAAAATGATGATAGAGTTCTTGAAAATTTGGTATTTTTAACAACAAAGTATTCACGAGCAGGTCGCGTACAACCTTCACGACGATTAAGAAGCTATTTATAGAACAATTAACAGTAACGAGTTTCATAGGTACTCAACATCCTTAATATTTATTTTCCAACGCACATTCGGTGTGTATCGGTTGAAAAAATCTCTCACGATATTAATGTAACCTGTTACTTTGGGAAACCGGAATTCGCGTGGGTGGCAAATTCCGGTGTTCTAACATGAGGTGTACGACTCTCTGCGTGACACGTCAAGCAGGTGTCTAGACACTGAGAAGTCTCGTTCAACAGGTGCTCACGAACAAGACGATCTTTTTTTTTTGTTTCTTTCTTCCTTCTTCTTTTCTACCGCTTCCACATTCTTCTGGACGGCGTGAAATCGAGCCAGAAAATGGTTAAACGTTTTATCGTTTAGAATCAACGACGTTCCACTGATATTCCTGAGAAAGTATTAGAATGACGTCGAGTAAAAACATTGAAGAATGTAATCCATTTATCAATTTGGCTTGATGAAAAAAAAATACAGCAAATTTATTTATTATTCATTTTTGTTCAAAATCTCGCCACCGAGAAATCTTCATTTAAGGGTTCACATTCGGTTAACCCTTAATGGTCACATGGGGTTATTTTACCCCAACCGCTTTCGACCGACGATAAGTAATAGAAATTTTGAGAAAATGGGATTTATCACACTTTCTATCGGTAGTTTGAACCTTTTAGTTGGGAGCCCCGTCGTTATTATTCGAAAGGGCCCGTTAGTTCAGTTTTCAAGGCCGTAGGAAGCGGGCGGTGTAAAACCTGCGGGGTATACTTTTTGGAGCAGTCGCTAATTAAATCTGCTGTCCCACCGGAAAGCATGCTATTTCAGACTTATGAAACGATTTTTTTTTTTTTTTAATTGAAAATTATAATTTCTGCATCATTTTTTGGAAAAAAAAGTCATTTTTGCAGAATTTTTTCTTTCGTTTTTTTTTTCATATTAAAAATTGTACGAATTAAATACAATCGTCATAGTCGTTACTCAAGGGTTGAAAATACATTGTAGTATTTTTATTTTATTTATTTTTTTGACGATTTTTCAACTATTTATCGCCTTCCAAATTTAGTGGGCTTGATAACACCCCCAATGACTGTTACGTCACAATCCGGAGATGTGACTATTAAAGGTTGATATTCATTATAAATTATATTAATTAATAAATTATTAATTATATTAATTAATAAAAGTTAATATTATGGTCTTTTCCATCGAATTTTCCAGTCTCATTGCCAACGTTTCGTTTTTTTTTATATTTCATAAAAAATTCTAACAAATTTGCAATGTTTCCTACTGTTTGTCATTCCTTTCGCCATCATATGCTCAGAGCAAAAAATGGAATACTACTAAATGGAATACCGAATTTTTACTTTCTTCACAATCTATCACGATTTGACGACCTTGACGATGTGAAACCCTCGTTTATTCTCGTCGAGGCTTTCTCCTCGGTGCATTTTCTTATATTCATTTTAATATTAAAAAAAAAAGAAAAGAAAAAAAAAATACATGTACTCGACTCGTCCGGATCTTGTGGAGAATATCATTTGGAAGATTGCAACTGTTTGAATGGATGCGAATGACAGCTCGAGCTATATCATTGCATAGAATCGGAGTAGAAAACAGCTTTGTTCAGGCCGTTTCCCTTTGAATTGTTTGCCAAAGTTGTCATCTCAGTTATTCTCGTTTTATTCCTTTTTAGCCAATAAGGCAGTTCGTCTTTTGGTATATAGCTCGAGTTTACAACTTGAATAATTCTCAGCGGGTTTTCCTGCCATATTTTGCCTCTTCCTTCTCCTTCGTTCCTTCTGAGACTGTAATTAATTTCTGCTACATTGAACTAATGCGTTGCTCCTTTGGGCTCTGTGAAATTGACAAGTTGTAATTTCTATGTGAAGGGTGTCCGAAAAGTCGGATTTGTGCAATTTTGACTAAATTACGTAATTCTGAAAGGATCGTTGATTAGATTTTTATTCGTTAATTAAATGCAAGACCAAAAAAAAAAAAAAAAGGTTCAGAAATGTTTGATTTCACATTCTGACGAGCTCACGTGCTTGTTATTATTCTCCAGAGCAATTAACATTCTGGAGATCCCATTTATGGATTTTAACAACGCAAAGATTTATTCTAATCTTAATGTCCGTTGTGTCCCGCTGTTTATCCGATTTTCGTAATGACGTATTTGCGTCTAGACTCTCATCGAGAAACAATGTCAGTTGATCTTTCACAAAGTTACGAAAAACGTTGCTTCACCGTCCAATTCCGCATACTAAATTAACTCAACACTTGCGAGTTCAAGTTAATTGACTACTTAATTGAATTTTTATGCTTTCCTCAGCTTTGGCTGATTAAACAATTTTTTCTTAACCCTTAATAGTCACACCTCCAGTTTGTGACGTAATAGTCATTGGGGGTGTTATCAAGCCCACTAAATTTGGAAGGCGATAAATAGTTGAAAAATGGTAAAAAAAAAAATCAAATAAAAATACTACACTGTATTTTCGACCCTTGAGTAACGACTATGATGATTTTATTTAAATCGTGCAATTTTTAACATAAAAAAATGTCGAAAAAAAAAAATTCTGCTAAAATGACTTTTATTTCCAAAAAATGATGCAGAAATTATAATTTTCGATTTAAAAAAAAAAAAAACGTTTCGTAAGTCTGAAATAGCATGCTTTCAGGTGGAACTGGTTGAATTAGAGAATGTTCCAAAAAGTATAGCCCAGATTTTACACCGTCTGCTTCCTACGGCTTCCAAAACTGAACTAACGAGCACTTTCAAATAAACTACCGGCAGAGGGTGTCACGAGTCCCATTTTTTCAAAATTTCCATTACGTATCGTTGGTCGGAAGCTGCTGGGGTAAAATTAACCCCATGTGACCATTAATAACTCTCTCGTGCTAGCTCCTTAAGAGATTTGTTATTTAGAGCTCTCGCGACACTGCCATGTCACAAAGTCAACCGTTCGGTCAACGTACGGGGAAGCTACTCGTGAAATATCGTGATAAGAATTTCTACCTACGCTTAGAAATTTATTGTTAGAAGAGTTTTTAGAAATGATGCAACAACGCTTTCATTCTTGGTTTTTTTTTTTTTTTTTGCTCCCAAGCCCTTCTCTCTGCTGAGTCTACTGCCTGCCACTCGCTGTATTGTGTCATATCTTTCTTTTGCAACAAGTGGCCTCTGTCACGACGCTCGATGACGTGCCAGGCTCTCGATCCTCCCTCTCCCTCTCCCTCTCTCTCTCTCTCTGTCTCGCTCTGCCTTCGTTTTCTTCTTTTTATACACTCTCCGTATATGTGTACACGGGACTTGCCATCGGTTTAGTCTCATCATTCTTGAATCGTCTCTTTTCTTACGCACGTTACGTCAGACGCGGATAAACGACTCGATACCATAGATGAACATGAAAATTCGCTTTGTTCGAGGCTCTCGATCTCGAACAATCATAACCTGCACTTTTCAGAGAATTCAACATTTTTTTCCCCACATTAAAATTTTTTTTTTTCACGCGATTGCAATTAAATTGAATTGAGCTTCGTAGATTGGATCGACTCGTCATGTTGCTCGTTTGGAAAATAAATTGAAATTGGCAAATTGCTTCCTCAAGATGCTCGCAAGATGCACGATAATTTCGACAAGTTTTCTAGAAAGTAAAGAGCAAGTACAGACTTATACACAATATCTTACAAAATTTGCAAAAATTAGAGCGGTGGGACGATTTTTCAAAAAACTCAGATTTTTGTAAAATTCGAAAACCCATTAAATCGTTCAAACGATATTTCCCAAATTCCCAACCTTCCTATTCTGGAACTCTATTCATGAAAAAAAAAAAAAAAATTAGTAATAAATCTTGAAATTTGCGAAAGTTAGAGCGTCGACACGTTTTTTTTTTTTTTTGAAAATTTCGTTTGAAAACTCGTTTACTCGAAGAAGGTCTCTGATCGACATTCGAACTCGGGGGCTGTGACTTTGTCGTCGCTGAGACCCGAAAATGCTCGCGATGCCATTTTAAACGATTGTTGTACCGAGGTCAAAAGATGGAGGAAATTAAATGTGAATAATCATGACTATGGAATAAACCCCGAGGATGATCGAGAATGTTGGAAAATTTTTTCCATAAAGAATGTAAATTTTTAAAAGAATGTAAAATTTCCATTCTGCCGAATGATAATTCATCGAATTTACAATTAAATTAGTTTGATTAATTGTTTTTGTATATTGTTTATTAATTTGCGAGAAATTTAATGATGCGAAAAGGACACAAGAATAAAGTTTGATCGTTGTCGAGAATAATGGGAAAACTAAATTCCTTAATTTTTCCATTTTACAGACAAACACCGATGCGGATGTGATAAAGATGATTTCTTACATACTCATCCTCGCAGGAGCCTTGACATTCATAGTAAGCTTCCTGGGTTACTGCGGCGCCATGTTCGAGTCCAGATGTCTTTTATGCGTCGTAAGTCCGTTTCGATAATAAATATATCGATATTGCTATCGTATTGTCAGCGATAGACGAGAATCTCGTGTAACGTAATACTCACGATATTTCAACATGATATTTCTTCTTTCATTCTTTTTTACACTCGTCTTTCGTTTCAACGAATATATTTCATTGTTTTTTATTGCATTTGCTCGCAGTACGGAATCCTAATTCTGGTCGTCTTGGTCCTTGAGTGCATCGTCGTTGGTCTTGCTTTCGGCCTCAAAGAAGACGTAAGTTCACTCGATTTAACGAAAAAAAAAAAAAAAAATAAAAAATGCAAGAAATGTTGACAGAATTTTTTTTCTGCCTTCCGTTTCGATCGTTTTTATCTGTCGATTAATAAAAATTGTAAGAATACATGAACTCTCATTTTATGTTCTGGTTCGTGTAGATATTTGGCTTTTTTTTTTTCATGCTTTCTATATAATTAATCTAATTTGTTGGATCGTTGTTTATTTTTTTGTTTTTTTTTTTCACAGGCTGAAAAAGGGACCCAAGATTTTTTGAAATCGACGATTAAATATTACGCAGCGAATGAGGATAGAGCCGAGACCGTGACGGTCGCGTGGGACGGAATAATGAGCCAGGTAAAGCACGAAGTAGTAACGTTACTCATTGAAAACTCGAGTCTTTCGATTTTTCGATCTAATTCAAAAACTTTTGCTCCTTAAGAACATTGTATACAAAATTTTCTATCGATAGAATTCTTTTAAATTTGCAACACACAAAGAGAATAATGATATGTAATAGCTCGGACAATTTTAAGTCCTTTCACCATGTCGATATATTTATTTATAAAAATGACTATTTTCAGTAGCTTCTCATAAGAGCGTGTGTTAAAAATGTCAATTTTCAACATTAAATATTTCGATTTCTAAATGGTGAAGCCTTTCAAAACTTTGCATACATTTTTATCTAAAATCCAAGAAGCTTTATTTAGTTTTTCAAAAAAAAGCTCGTAATATTTGTTCAAAATTTTGTTTATTATTAAAAAGTACCTCGAACAATTTTGAATTCAGAGAATATTGTTTTTTTTTTGTCAATTCGTAACAACTTTTTCTAATGAACTCGGGTTCGCAAAGCATTTTGTATGTAAGAAAAAATGAAAACAAAAATTTATATTTGACGTCGTCATACAACGTCCTTAAGATTTCCATACATTTTGACGACTTGCATTTTTCCATAAATTATTCGATGACGATAACTTGCAGATGCACTGCTGCGGCGTCGATAGTTATCGCGACTTCCAGGACAGTATTAATTGGACCAACAGTGGAAAAATGGTACCGGATGCTTGCTGCAAAAAAGACAATGGTGTCCTGAAAGATCCCTCTTGTCCGATCGCCCCGACGCTCGAAAATTCTTACTTCCAAATGGTAAAAAAAAAAAACCACAAACAACAAAAGATTTTTCAACAAATTTCACAACAAATATTTCGATCGGATTCTTTATTAACATTTTGTCTCGACTGCGAATAATTTTGATTATAGTAATTATGAAACAAATGATAATGAATTTATTGTGTAATCAGGGCTGCTATCGCACAATGGTGAGGACGGTTGAGGAGAACGCAGCGATAGTGATCGGGGTTGCAGCTGCTCTGGTATTCGTGGAGGTGCTCGTGATAATAATGGCTCTTTATCTGGCGTGCTGTTATTGGCGGCCGCAACATGGTAGGCTTGGCATTAAAGCTGACTATTAAGATAGATTGAACGAATCATTTATCCAAAAAAAAAAATTGCCTCGAAATTTCCCCCATGAAAAAAGAAAAAAAGAAAAAAAAAAAAACAAACAAATTTACAAAAAAGAAAATAGATAAACAAATGACAAAAGAGACGAAAATTTGAGAGGAAAAAAGTATCGTGCCAAAAATAACGACCAGAATAATCCAGACTACTCCTGATGCCGGTAATCCCTCTTGTAAAGAAAAGCAAAAAAAAAAACCAGAAAATACTAAATATCACGCGTTTTCACACTTTGCCAAAATTGAATTTGCAGTTTATCGATGCGTAGAGCCATCCGGCAACGAGTAAACCTCGCTCGACTCGAGAATTACAGAA
Organism: Hyposoter dolosus; assembly: GCA_963921915.1. Lineage (NCBI taxonomy): Eukaryota > Metazoa > Arthropoda > Insecta > Hymenoptera > Ichneumonidae > Hyposoter > Hyposoter dolosus. The sequence goes on along the minus strand of OY998131.1, from coordinate 21,693,925 downwards.
AAACAGAGAGAGAGAGAGAAACAAAATTGTTTTCGAAACGCGTGTCTCGCGTTAAACGGGCGTAACGGAGGCGCGAAATACTTTTGTACGACAGGTCCGAGGTTTTTCGAGAACGGGGCACTCGACGCGGTAACACGAGTGACGATCACGCTACGCTAGTCAACGTGTCCCCTTCCTCCCTTGTTTTCGATCCGGGGATGATTTATTTTTCTTTTATTTTCGAACAAAAAAATCGATTCCGAAGTAACTAAATATTTTTACACGTTTATTCACCGAAAATACGTTTCGATAATCGATCGGAATTTCAAATTGAAACGCTACATCCGCGAGACTCGTTATTCCTTTCCCATGGGGGAAAAAAGCCGTTCTCAAAAAGGCCCAAAGAATAATCGGTATTTTTTTGTTTATCGATTAAAAGAAAAAAATTATCCTCGCGAACCATCTGCTCTCTGTGCCGAGAATACTGTCCAATGAAAAAAAAACGAATCCTTTTTATAAAAGTACATATACACCTTCAACATGTATATACGATTATATATAAATATAAATGTATTTGACAATATCGCATCGTAACTTTGGTGTCCGCACGAGTAATCGATATTCGTGCATGACACTATTCCCCTCGTAAAAAACAAACTCTTTTTTTTTCTATCATTTTTGTCGTTTCGTTATAATAATGATTAACATTCATTGTCACACTGCTTTGAATTTAAAAAAGTCTTCAAAGATCATAGAATTATGATAATAATTCGAAGAGCTTGCGATTCCAACGAAACGAACTCGTAAACACTTTCCTTTTTTTTTTTTCTATCATTTTCGTCGTTTTATTATAATAATTATTAGCATTCATTGTTACACTGCTTTGCATTTGAAAAAAAAGTCTTCCAAGATCGTCGAATGATGATAATAATTCGAAAAGCTTGCGACTCATTCAATTTTTCATTTTTTTCTTTTGTTTTCAAATCCCATTGACAAAGTACGTTGTTCTAGCTTGCGTAGACGTTTCGTCGAGACAAGCCTGGTGAATCGGTGCTATAAATGCGGTGACGGTGAATTGGGCATGGCGGTAAATAAGCGATATATATATATACACGTTAAAAGAAAAGAAGGAAAAGATTAAAAGGGTGTGAGAGAAGGTGAAGGTGTCAATTGGTATTTGACCCCCCTCTTCACCGAGCTTTATTGGAACGTCGCACCGTCTCTTCTAGAGCATCGCAGATCGTAATTTCCTTTTCGATAATCCTCCGCCTCCCCCCTCCTCCCTTTTTCCGTCCGTTCGAGACCGAGCATCTTCGTAGTTCGTCACTTTGTCAACTTTGTCCACGAATTATCATTACCAATTCTAAGTACCGTTGGTTTAGGCATGAACTAATTGTTTCGCTGTGAATTCCTGCATGCCAACTTTTCATCAAACTGACTCGATGACACGCCTCGTTTTGTGGCTTTTTTGGACGGAAAATTTCATTCACAGCCTTCCTGCCCTTTTCACATCTCTTGCGCTAATCGCTCACTGGCCGTTCTCGTTACTTTGGACAATAACTATTTCTGAAGAATTTTTTATTCTCGATCGGTCGATTTTTAACTTTTCTCTTCAAGGTTGTCAATATTTTTTTTAACTGTTGTACGAATTTATTTTGAAAATTGGGAAACTCAACTGTTGAGGATTTTTTGGTTAAATTTTTTGAGGTTGCCGTGTTTGTTGTCCTGAATTTTTTCATCCGAGATATTTTTATTCAATTTATAATTAGTCGACGACAGTTTGTTGTATAAATTTTGATCAACTTTGTTATTAATTAATTATTAAGATTCGTAAAAGAAATTCGTAAATGTTTCTATACATTCGAGCGTGGTTTGATCTCGTTCTCGGTTTGGTGTTCGACGGATTACAACTTTGCAAAGTATTGGCGAGTATAATTATCGCGAGACGTGGCAAACTCGTAAACTTTGCCAAACGGGAGTTTACTCAGCTCGATGATTTGTTTGATTGGGAGCGAGTCGGGAGTCGATCGGTTTATATGGCAAACAAGTGCCAAACGAGAAATATATGCTTAACGAGAAGTAACCAAGAACGAGGCATTTATCCTTGTCCAAGCTGATTGCTCGAGAGTCTCTTGAATGACATTCCAAAAGTTTGCTCAGTAGGACCATGCTACGACGAATTATACGAAACTGTCGTCCAGTCGTTTCTTTAGCACACACCTGCATTATCTTTAAACTTGGAACGTGTATTATTTCGCCCCTCAGCATCCCTCGAGTCGACTTGGGCAAGAATTGAAAAAAAAAAAAAAAAAAAACTCTCAATTGTACAAAGTCTTTTGGAGAGTTGGTTGTAAATTTTTGTTTTGCACGCACGATATTTTTTGTTACTGTTGAAGAAAAAAGTAAGCGAAAGAAAACAAAATACTGCGTACACGAATCTTGCTCCGTCCGTTTCGATTTCTTTAAAATTATACAATGGTGTCCCGAAAATTGTGAACGAAATTAACTGGACGAGAATCGTTAATAAGCAATTTCATGATCCACTCGGGCCATCAATTAAAAACACTATTTTTAGGAGATTCGGTATTTTAGTTAATACTGTAAATTCCCCAAGTCTTAATCAACTAATACGAAACTGTCTAAATGTTTTAATGCTCTGGAAATTTTAAAAATCACGAATTTTCCTCGCTCGGTAAGAGAATATACAAAAAATATCAACCAGTCGTTTTTACCACCGCCTCGTCGTTGCTCCAGCACAGTCGATAATATTGAAAATCACTTTTTTCAATAAGCTTTTATCTCCGATGCACTTTACTATGTTTCTCTAACAAAACTCAATTTCTGGCTCTTTGAAATTTCTGCGTAACCGAATAACAAAGAAGAGGGAAAAACTGTTTTGTCACGCAGTTTTTTTTTTTGGTGAAACAGGGAAGTGGTAAAATCGGCTGTTTACTGTGTGTCGCTGTAAATGCGCAATTTAGCCAGGACGAGGAAAATCGAGACGAAAGTTTCAGTCAAATGGTCAATTTTCAGCCTGAATTAAAAAAAAAAAAACTCCTCCATAAATGAATGAATAATTACGAAATTTCAAAGCAACATTCTCATTGAGCCTCATGGAGTAGCTCCAAAAAATTAATTATTTTCCAAAAATTTGTACGAATTTATTAATTCGACTGGAACGATCGTCCCGATTGCTCTCGAAGGAAAAAACTTTTCTTCCTTTTCAATGATCAATGGTTATCGAGGCTGTGCACTCTAGAAATTTTCCTTACAGTGTTAACTTGTTGGTGCTGCTGCTGACGAGGAATAAAGAGCATGGATCTGTTGAGTAGTGCCTCCTAGCATTCGCACGTTGAGAACCCCTAGAGGTATCCTGTGCCTTGCTTGCTTAAAAAAAAAAAAAACACACACAAAAAACACAAAAAAAAAAAAAACAAAAAAAAAGCCGAAAAATTATGCTAACCTTGAGGGTGGCCGGAAGTGTCAGGGAGACGTTTCGTCTTCAAAGATAGAAAAACGGGCTACTCAGTAGTCTCATAAGATGACTTGCAATGAAACAGATCAAAGGGAAAACGATAATGGAATAAACCATGACGCCACTGGAAATTCGGATAAAGCAGAAATCTGAAAATTCACTCACATGCTTGGTTCGTTGGCGTACACGATAAGCCAGGAACGAAGCAAACATTGTATTTACTAACAATGCGAGGAAGAAAAAAAGCCACTGTCAAAACTCGAATTTTTGTCTAGTAATAATATACAGTTTGCTAATTATTGTAACCGGGACTCTGTGATCTGTATGCCCCGAACAGATGTACGTACATTTATACATACATTCATATATATATATATATATATATATATATATATATATTTCTCTTTAGAAGTCGTATCTTGTGAAAAATTATTTCGACACAGAAATATCGGGACTCGAATCGTCGGAACGCAATGCAACTTTCATTTCTGCCTTTTCCTTCAACGAAAAAAAAACAAAAAGTTCAAATAATTTGTTGATTCATTTCCATTTGACAAAATTCAAACATTTATGAAAATTTAGTTGTGATTGTGAATCAGACATCGTTTGATGAGCTTTGCCGTTTGCTCACAGTTGGCAGCAAGAGGCTGAAAAAAATTGTTCTGCTAATTTTCGTTGTCTTGAGATGCAGAAAAAAAGAATTTTTATCAAGAAAAGGAAACGTATGGAACGTTCTTTGCGGTCCAACGATAACATCTCCATTACCCTATACAAATATATATATATATATATATATACATATGTGTATATATGCAGTTATCTTTTGTTCAGGCGAGATATCCAAGCACACTCGTGCTTGGATTATAATGAGATTGCGCGAAGATCGAGTTGAAAGCATATACGTGCAAATTGGCCGAGTAATTTTTTGGGCAAGTTTGTAACTGGCGTTGGTTACGTTTAAAACATGCGGATGGTGATAGATTTTTTGTTTCACTCGATTAACATTTGCATGGCACTTTATAAATATACTCTATTTATTATTCGACTTTACCTTTCTGCCATCCCTGCAAAAGTCTACGCGAAGTTGGATCTTTTTTTTATTATTATTATTATTATTTCTTTCTATCTCTCATTTAATTCCTTCACGTAAGACTCGTCAATGGTAGTCGAAGATCCATTGTCGCACAATTGACATTCTCTTCTAGCTCGAAGGACCTGCACTTTGTTCCTAAGCGCGTAGGTGGAAATAAAAGTTGCAAGTTTGAATACAAAGCTTCGTCGTCTCACTAGCGATAAAGTACGTTTTGAGTGTTCGTTCAATTATTTATAAATCAACAAAGTCCTTTTATTTCTCTGTTTTTATTTTTCAACATGAAAACGATTCGAAAGTTGTATGAATCGTCGTTATTTCCACTTTTTGTTTCTTCCATCGACCGAGTCCAGTGTCACAAAGACGAAGAGCAACTTCATGGTTCAATTTTTGTTTGTAACTTTCGAAAATTTTCAAACATTTCGTATCATCTTTTATTTTATTTTGCTTTGATTGTTTGGAGTTGAACGTACATCCGGGCATGTGCCAGAAACGCACTCAACAAATTCAACCGCTGACGAAGTCTCCTGTATCTCGTAATATATATTTAAACATATATATATATATATATATATACATATATCATTTCTATTTATTGTAAGTCACAATTTGTAGAATGTACATTAATAACTTTTCTGCTGATAATACAAAAATTCTTCAAGTCTAAATAACGTCTCATCCAAGTCGGAGAAAAAACGCGAGCCCGTAACAAGAATTACGTAATGACAGGAGTCAGAGTCGTTAACAGGAAAGAAAGAAACGCGCGTATTAAATGAAATATATTCACATCTTTATACAGAGACTGAATTCCCGACCTAAAATGTATATATTTTACACACGAAACAAGTTGCAACTAACGCGAACAAAAAAAAAAGAAGAAAAAAAAAAAAAGTAAGAAAAATAAAATAAAAGTTCAAGATCGCGCAGTATTGTCGGTTTTAGAATTAGTGTTGAGAATTTGATAAAGTTTGGTGTAGTAGTAGATTATTAGAAATGGATCTAGTGAAAATTTCAAGAGGCTACAGAGAACGAGAAAAAAAAATATTCGTATTGGTAATTTCATACATTTAACATTGAGTTTTATGATGAATCTGTTTTCATTGTATTTTTCAATGAATTCTTATTAATTGTTAGGAGAAATGAGAGTTTTCATTGTAAAATACAATGAAATGTTTGAAATCGATGTTAAATTCATGAAATTATCAATGCGAATATTTTTTTTCTGGTTCTCTGTAGCCTCTTGAAAATGTGACTGGATTGTTTTCTTGTCATGATCTACTGCTGTATTAAATTTGGTGAAATTCTGAACGGTTATTAGAAAACCGACAGTACTGCCTTAAGATCGATTATAAATACGATTTAATTATCGATTATATGATATATAGATATATACTTAATGATAACAATAGTATCATTCATTTGTTAAGATTACTGAATGTTCTTTTGTAAAAACTGTACACATTGAATAAATATGAGAAAAATTTTATATATTCTTGAACGTGATAAATCGGTGTGTTATTTGTTTTCCCATCCCATCAGATTTATTCCCGTTAGAAAATAATTTATCAAACTCTTGTTAAATGAAAAAACAATGAAATTTTCGTGTTTGATTTTATGATAATGATTTACGTTTTTATGAAAATATATATATTTTTTAATCTCGGTTTGCTGCGATCCGGTTCGACCGTTGATTTTTTTAAGCTGTTGAAAAAAATCGATATTTTGTGCAATTCACGACCATCGCACATGACACTCATGAAAGAATACTTTCAACAGGATCGCATTAGTAGTTTCGATCGTTTCATTCCTTTCGTGAGTTTTTTTTTCGGTAATACGGTTCAATAATTTATTTACTCTTTAAATTCGTTGAAATACGTCACTATGTGTACTCGGATTTCATGGCTCAATCCCGAATGTTTTTTTTTTCATGGGACTCCACGGTTTTTCACTGTTACATACACGGAACGTAAGGCGCGAGTTGCTCCTCTTGGTGCTTGTAAGAAATCGAGGAAATTATTTAGCTTCATCTCCGATAGTATCGGAGAGTTGTTTGGGGGCTCGGAAAATCCTATTGGGGCGGTCCGCCCATCATACCGATCGATGGCATTCCTTGAATGCCGTAAGGACCTTGCGGGGGCCCTTGACCACCGGCCATTGGCGAGTGCATCTGCATCGCTGGACTCTGAATTTGTTGGGTCGGGGTCACTTGACCTCCAGCCGGCGAGGCCACGACCTGTGTGATGAAAAAAAATTCGAATGACGTTTCTAACTTTCTTGAAAATACGATAAAGTTGCGTTATTGTCGTTTGAATTTTTATTATAAAAAATCATTTTTTTGTGGTTCTTAAGGACGTTGTATGGCGACGGTCTGATGTAAATTTTTCGTTTCACTTTTTCTTACATACAAAATGATTTGCGAGCCTGAGTTAATTTAAAAAAAATTGTTGCAAATCTTTTTTGTTACAAATTTTTTTGAAAAACTAAATAAAGCTTCTTCGATGTTGCATAAAAGTGTATGCAAAGTTTTAAGAGGCTTGGCCCTTTAAAAATCGAAATATTGAACGTATTACTATCGCAAAACGACTTTATTTAGTGTTCTTTCAAAATTTTGTATAAACGTTCTTGGCAACGAAACTAACAGTTTTCTCCCATATGAAGAAAAATTTTCTGACGTTTAGAATTTGAGATATTTAATTTTCAATGTTTTTTTTTTTTTTTTTCATTACACGCGTGTAAATTGAAGTCGCGTTTCTTTTGTTTTTTGTGTCAAATTCTAAACGTCAGAAAATTTTTCTTCATATGATAAAACTGTCAGTTTTAAAGTCGTTTCGTGATACTAATACCTCAATGTTGAAAATTGCAACTTTTGACACACGCTCTTATGAGAAACTACTGAAAATAGTGATTTTAGGTGATGATTTAGTGATTTCAAATTTAAAGGAATTGTATCGATAGAAAATGTTGCATACAACGTTCTTAATGTTGTGAATTACCTGCGAAATGACCGGAGGCTCCGACGGTAACGTAAGATTCGCTAGAAGATCCCGAACTGCCGGGAACAACGAGCACTCGGATGTATTTGCTGCGTACTCGGCGAATCTTTTGAGCTGCAACGAGGCAGCGGCCGTTGCCGAGGCCGGAGCAGGATCTCGTTTTTCTGCTAGTTGCGTCAAGTTGGTACTGACGTCGTAAACCAGCGGCAGAACCAACGACGGAGGTTCTCCTTGATACGGTACCCCAATCCGCGTTATTTGAAGCTGGAAACAATGAATTATCTTGTAAATTGCTCAGGCCCGGGCCAAGAGACACCGGATCAACAGAATGAAAATGCGTTTTTTTTTTTCTAGTCTCGGTGGATAAAAGAAAATACTCACGAAGAACAAAATCTTGTTTCGACAAACAAGAACCGCTGCCATTCCCGTGGGTACTATGGGGGTTGCCGAGGGCGGTATTCGCAAACACCATTGCACTGACCATTTGAGTTGTTGTTGTTGAACGAGTCCAGGCACCAGTTCGAGTTTCATTATCTGCACAAAATCTTTGAGTACGGGGAAAGGAACGTTCAACATTCTTCCGAAACCGCAAAGAGTGTTTGGCTTGTAGGGCGGAGCAGCCGCTCGAGTGTCGAAGAATTTTTCTATCACCTGCAGCCAAAAGAGTCGTTGTCAAGGACTTTTTTTTTTTTTTTTTGTATTTTCCAAAGACTTTGTTGTTGGTATCAACTTTTCGATGAAAATATATTTCATTCTTTATTTCAATTCTCGACTAATACTTTTTAATCGAAAGATACCGTACCTGCAGTTCCTCGAGAGTCCATTGATCGCTGTGCTCCGGAAGCGGTTGAACTTTTATGTGCAGAGATTGCAAGTGTTGAGGATTTAAACCAACGCGACATTGCAGAGTTTCGACCTTGAAATTGACCATTCCAGGCTCGGTGCTGTTCATAAGTGTGAGCTGCAACGAAAACCCGATTAATTGAAAAGATTCCATGAAAATGAATGAGTTAAGTATCGAGAAGGGAGGGACTTACGCAGTCGTCGGTTTGTATGAAACGTTGGAGCTGTCGCCTCATGTAAACACAGCCTAAAAATCGTTCAAGCGGAGATAAGTCGGGACCAGAGAGTCCCGAGGGATGTGGCGAAGGACAGCACAACAATTCGAGCGCCTCGTGTGTCAGAAGCGTTGGCACTGCACCCGCCCACGATCTTTGAGGCAAAACGCGGGATATGTGACTTCCGGATCTGTGATCGGAAGCCTGAGGACTGTGGAGAGCAGCGTGACCTGGACTTTGGCCCGGCCTTGCTGGCGATGGCCGGGGAACGCTCGGGGAGCCTGGCCAGTTCGAAGCTGCCGGTGAAGCCATGCTCTGTGACGAAGGAAAAGGGCTTCCGTCTATGTGACCTTCGATCAGAAAAACACACCGTTTTACTGTGAATGCTCAAAAACAAAACAAAAAAATTGCAAATTTCAATTTGTAGCGTTTTTTGTTTTTGCATTTAAATTATATAATTTCGACAACTTTTCTAGAAAGTAACGAGCAAGTACGGACTTGTACACAATAATGTAGAAAATAAAGACGATTTTTTCCAAAAACTCAGATTTTCGTAAAATTCGAAAAATCATAAAATCTAAACCGTTCAACCGATATTTCCGAAATTCAATACCAATCTCCCTCCTACTATGATACTCTATTAAAAAAAATTAAAAAATACAAAAAATTAGTAAAAAATCTCAAAATTTGCGAAAGTTGGACACGCTTTTTTTTTTTAATTTCAAAATGCCGTAGAATCCGTATTTTTTTTAGTAATTCCAACAAAATTGTCGGAGAATGAAGAGCTTGTATGGATTAACATTTGTGCAAAATTGGAACGCCGTAGCTCAAACCGTCGTCGAGTTGTGAGCGTTTGAACACACATCCGGACATTTTTTCTACATATGATTTTTCTATGTTACATAGCGTCCTCAGTGAGGAAGCAAAAAATGAAAAGAGCCGAAAGATAAATTTCTTTATAACCAAGGTCGTTATTCGTCGCGTTTCTTTTCACCTGTTTGCATGAAAGAACTCGCTGGCGAATGGCCCACTTGGACGTTGCTACAAGGTCCCGGTGAAGACGTAGGCATTAACCCAGCGGGGCTCGGTACGTGCATCGGATTTAAGGGACTATTAGCGACGAGTCCCGAACCCGGCGAAGGATGAGGCAACATGTTTGGGGTATTCGGCGGTATGGACGGAGGGGAAGCGAGATTGAAAGAAGTCGCTGGACTGCTTCCAAAACTTTGATGTTGACTGGCTTGCGATATATTTGCGGTGTGCGGGCTTGCGGGCGTATGAGGATTGCTACCCGACGGCGGAGTCAACGGGGGATGGAATCTCAAACCGTCACGTTGTTGGGCCGGCGACTGTGGCCCGCCACGATGGTGGCTCATGAATCCAACACCACCACCGTCACTGTCCATTGTTACCGGTGATGGTGGATTGTCGTCCTCTGATTGAGATCTTCGACGAAATACCGCGCTCTCGTCGACGTATTTCGACAAGAAAGCCTGCAAGCCAAAATTTTCTCGCATTAAAAAAACGATCGCACGAAAAATTCGTTGATTAGAATTTTTAGTGTAATCGAGGTCTTTGCTTTGGAATTGTTACGAAGCAGAAAAAGAACTGAGTTTTTTTTTTTTTTTTCTTTTCATTTTCGCACCTTCAGACACTGCGTCGGCGTGAATTCGTCGACGACCGTGCTCCGATCGAATCGACTGTAAGCTCCGTCTCGTAAACTCACGAGACCACCACCGCGCATCCTCAATTCCAGGCAATACATTCCTTGGTACGCTATTCTCACTAGAGTCACGCACTGCGGCATGATCGTGAATGTTTGCACCGGGACTTGTGCTCTCTGCAATAAAAAATAAAGTCTTCATTATTTTCCCCAATTGTGAGATTAATTCGACTGCCTCTGAGAAGCATACTCACAAAATTGTGAACTCCCAGCTGAAGTATTGTGGGCAATTTGTTAATGGAAACAAGTGGCTGAAACGTTTCATTGAGAATGTGGATAAGCTGAGCGAGGTTCCTGTGACGATTGAGATGAGCCTCGAGTTGTTCCTTCATCAGTGAATGTGCGTTTACTGCGGTGGTCGTGGGGCCTTGAAGAAAACAGAGTGTTTAAAACATTCAAATTTTGTCTTTAGCATGGATTTCCTCCGTTTTTCGATGATACCGTTTAATGGTACAGTATTTATTCGTTTTTTCTTCCGTTTTTGTTTAACGCTCCGTGGTCACAAGTTGTAGAAATAACGCGCTGGTACCGCGGGGTCAAAATGACCCCGGGCATGATTAAGCGCTTGCTGCGTAGCCAGTAGCGTTCCGAGCGACAGATAAAAATTCAGGATATTAGTTTGAACCTTTCCGAATAAGAATATCGAGGCAACTTTTTTTTATCCAATTTTCAAAATGGCAAAAAAAAATCAGCAAAGAAGCAATGTGTAAAAAAAAATGCGAGCGCCAATAAGTTTTAGTAACTCTAGGTAAAAGTTGCACTCGGGGTCATTTTGACCACTGATCACCACGGAGGGTTGAATAATCCAGAAATTAATGGAACTACGAAACAAGAGAAAAATTGGTCACTAAAAAAAATTCGATTTTAAGATGAAAAACTCACTTTTTCCAAATGTCAATTTAAAAGCTTTGTCATTCGTGCTCCATTGCACCGTCACAGTCGCTCCCCGATTTGGCCCATAAGCAAGAACCAATTTACTGTAACTGTAAGTTTTTATGCTGACCATATTTCGTAAATTGTATTTTTCCATTTTGAAATATTCAGCGAGATCTTGAACGATCGAGTAGAGATGAACTATTTGGGCCCAATCGTTGAGCAATGAGTCTACGGTTCTGGAAACTGCATCAGCTGTGCCCATCTCGTATTGAAAATAAACTGGCCTCCGTAATCCTGTAAAAAATGTTATACATCGTTGTGTAATTGCCGAAAGAATTGAGGAAAAAAAAAAACGATAAATTAGCCACGTTGATTTTCATTTATTTCTCAAAATGTTTCGTAATGATTACCTTGCTCTTTCGGGTGGCCGCTGTTTAAGGGGCTGCTGTAAAATACGAACTCCGCCATCCACGTTTTCGCCATGCCTTTGCCTTGGACTCTGATCGAAACGCTAAGAAGCCTTTTGAGCAGAGCTTGCCATGCACTTCCGGATGCTAAGTTGGGCGATGGTGCAGGCAACTGAACGAGTTTCAAAACGAGCGCAGTTGCATTTGCCTCCACCTGGAGACCCTGGTGGGCTATGTCGCGTCGTGTTAGCTGAAAATAGGAAACAACACATTTTCGATACTTTAGCAAAAACGTAAAAACTTTACTTGAGTAAAAAAAAAAAAAAAAAACCATCGGATTCCATGGAATGAAAGAAAATGAAATTAATAGGAACCGGAAATTGTAACGGCCGCTATAACGAGAAGGTATATTCAAGGAAAACGATAAATTTTTACCTCCTGAGCCAGAGTCACGAACGGAATTCGTTCATCGCAAAGGGCAACAACGTGAGCAAGCTCAGGAATGAAATATGCCGGATGTTTGGGCCGTCGGTTTTGCGGTGTTCCGGGTGCGTCGGTACGTCCAGTAGCTCCGGTACTTCTACGTTTGTTGCTTCCCTTCTCCACCACGTCTGTAATGCACCCCCCATCTTGATCATTACTCCCTAAAAAATTGATCTGTTAATCCCCGCAAGAACCACCAGAGCGACGAGGCGGTGCGCGCCCAATGTCACGTGTAGAATTTTGTGCCAGATGTTAAACGATTAGTAAACATTATTCGAGGGTGACATTTTCTCTCCTTTGGGAATAATAAATAGAAAGGAAAAATAAGGTTTCATTCAAATAATAAATTTTGAGCTTATCAGAGCTATTACGAAAATAATCGCGATGTTGAAGTTTGCATCGTGGGAATGCAACGAAAAATTTAATTTTTATTCATTATTTTGATAATTAATGAACTTTAAATTTTTTTTTTTTTTTTATAATTAATTCGGTTTTCGAATGGCAAGGAATTCCGTCATACTGTTCTTGACAAATACAGTATGAAATTTTGCGCTCTGCTTTTAAAAAGAATGAGTTTTCGTTGCAATTCAACGATGCGAACTCCAACATCGTAAAGAATCACACGAAAGAAGATTCAAAAATTTCGCCCTAATGGATGGTTCAGGATGAGATATTTGTTAATGTTCGATTAGATGGATTTAGAAACTCAAAAAGACTGAGGAATGTAGGATAATCCGCAAATGACAAAAACTTGAGTAAATTACACTATCGTGATATTTTACTGATGACCCTATTAAGGTTGCCTCGTCGCATTAGCTAGTCAATAGACATTTTATTATTTGTAACACTGTAAATAAGCCATCTATGATCAATGTAAATATTATTTTATTTGTACAATAAAAGTGGGTGATTTTTAAGACGAGTGTCATGATCATTTATGAATTACTTTTTATTACGAGGTTTTTCGATCTCAGACTGATTTGACTTACATCGTCTGAGCCTCAAAGTTGACATATTTTAATCGATTGGATTTTGTTGGCTATGGTAAAAGTTATTCAGCGCTATCGCACTATGTAACTATAGCGGTAGCAGCAGAAGATGCCGACTCATCAAGTAATTACTTTTCTAAATCGATGATTTTTATCGCAATTGTTGGTTTATCCTCAATTTTTGTTGTTGTTTAGAAATAATCCTTAGGGTTTTCTCAACATATGAAATTTTTTTGTTTGAAAATATATCTAATCGCGAAAACTAAACATTTATGCCTTACATCTCTGTCGGAGCAAGATTCCCATAAGCCGTGTGTTAAAATTTGAAATTTCATCAATTATTTATCGTGATAAATAGTCGGTAATGGACTCTGAAATTTTGCAGGCATTTTCTTGCATAATTAGATATTCTAATAGAGAAATATCAAATTTTCATCTAACAATGAGGTTCGCGACAAGGCAACCTTAATGACCCACGCTCCGTTGAGTATCGACAAAGTCTCACACTTTTCTCTTTCAATTATTTATCTCATTATAACGTCATTATTATTGCTGCGATAGTAATTATTTTTTATTGTGAAAATAAAACTCTTTCGTTGGAAATCCTGAAATTTTTCTATGTTTTTGAAATAATAATTCTGGGGAGGCTCTGTTTGAAAATTTGAAAGAAAATGTATTTTGACGTTAGTCCACTACTTACCATTGTCGACACTCGTGAAAGGGCCATGGGTTATGACAAAAGTATCAAATTCGATAAGGCTTTGAACTTTCAGATACATCTTTGGTATTTCTGTCTCGATAGTGTCATCGTGTGGATCGTCCTCGATAGAGCTGTGCTTGACTACCGCGAGATAGAAGGAGCACTCGATCTCGCACGGGGATGATTCCTTTTCTTTGAAAGCCACGATCTAGAAACATCGAGTCGAATGAATGATTTTAAAAATGTCCGCTTTATTTTGCACGAAAGAAACTGCAATTAAAAATTCTACTCGACCGACCAAGATCACTGTCGGATGTCTGTGGAGCTGAACAAACATCCGATGCCTGCTTATCTTCGACATTGGATGGTCAGGGTGATGGAGAACGGGTAATCTCTCGTGCGGCGTTGCTGGCAAGTGTTGCAATGTTTTCTCGCAACGACGTTGCGTTATCCAAAATCTGCAGGAATTTAAATTAATAAACCGAAAAGGTTTCAACTTTTTCTACGTTTTTTTTTCACGTCCTGCATTTTTGCTTCCTCATGGAGGAAGCTACGTGAGCATTTTTTTTTCCAGTTTTCAATATCAATGTGCTTAAAATGTCCCAAAACATCGAAAAATCATATCTAGAAAAATATTCGGATGTGTGTGTGTGTGTGTGTATGTTCTGGTACTGTAAAATTCAAGCGTTCATAACTCGGTAACGGTTTGAGCTACAGGACTTCTGTTTTGCACAGATGTTAATCTATACAAGCTCTTCATTCTCTCAAAATTTGGATGGAATTGCTAGAAAAATACGAATTCTACGGCATTTTGAAATTTTCAAAGAAAGGGTGTTGACACTCTAACTTCCGCAAATTTTAACATTTATTACTATTTTTTTTTTTTATGAATAGAGTATCATAATAGGCAGGTTGGTATTGAATCTGGGGAATATCGGTTGAACAGTTTAAATTTTATAATTTTTTTTTTTTAAATCGTCCAACCGCTCCAGTTTTTGCAAATTTCTTAAGATTTTGTAAAAACGCTGTGAATTGGTTCCTCAAGATGCTCAACATGTACGATGCTCAAAGCTTCCTCTATGAGGAAGCCAAAATTAAAAATATAGTTCCTCATAGAGCAAGATTTGAGCATCGTGTTTTTTTTTTTATCGAACGATTTAAACGATAATCTATAGAGTTTTCGCAATCCTTTGAAATTTCTTTCGATTGTGTTGGTTTACCTGAGCTCTGAGATGAGAGTAGGAAGGCGAGAATGATCGCCGTTCAGAGCGACTGTTAGTTCGGGAACAAGAGGGGCGTCGTACTGAGGCACGTGGCATTGCAACATTCCCGTATGTGTGTCAACCGTAACTAGAAGAAGCTCGGCTCGTAAACACGGTTGTAAAATCGGCACTGAGAGAATAGCCGGTGATCCAGCCAACGAACCTATCCATCAAAGTCATTTTTAAATCGTCTCTTTAGCACTTGAATTATTAATTGCAAATGGCAGCGTCGTTGACAACTCACATTCAACATCTTTCAACATCGATTGAAGCTCCTGTTTCAACTCCGACAATCGACTTCTCGTACGGATGTAAATAGTGTGCACAAGGAGACACTCCATTGATAACTGATCCGATCTTATTGCGCGATCTGCGATTTCACCCTCCTGAACAAATGAGCGCAAATACAATTATTAAGATTCAAGTTAAAAAAATAATAAATCTCTGTACCGATTTTTTAAATCTTTCTAATTTTTCTAATGAAAATGATTCTCGTTCGAAAAATTGTTGGTAGTTAAGAGAAGAGAAATGTCTGGTGTTTTGGTTACCTTGCTGCCCAACGACGGGATGTGAACAACAGCGAGCGGTCGGGCAGGTTCGTTCTGGTCGACCTGAACGGTCAAACGATATCCAAGTTCGGATCGCGGATCCTTGCTCGTGAGTTCTCTGAAAGAATGGTTAAAAAGTTAAAACTAACTCCCTTCACTATATTGAAGTTCGCATCGTTGAAACGCAACGAAAAAAAATTTACTTTAAGAATTTATTAAAACAAAATTGTAAAAAGTGGATTAATTTTCAAAATAATGAATTAAATTTAAATTTTTCGCTGCATTTCAACGATGCTATGCAACTGTACAAGCTCTCAATTCTTTGAGAATTTCGTCGGAATTGCTAGAAAAATACGAATTCTACGGTATTTCGAAACTTTCAAAAAAAGGCTGTAGACGCTCCCGCAAAACTTCTGCAAATTCAAAGATTTATTACTAATTTTTTTTGTTTTTTTTTTTTTTTTCATGAATAGAGTATCATAATCGGAAGGTTGGCATTGAATTTGTAAAATATCGGTTGAACGGTTTAAATTTGATGATTTTTCTAATTTTACGAAAATTTAGTTTTTGGAAAAATCGTCTAATCGCTTCAATTTTTGTAAGATATTGTGTATAAGTCTCTACTTCCTCTTTACTTTCTAGAAAAGTTGTCGAAGCTTTTTTCAAAGAAAAGTTAAAAAAAACCCTGCAAACTGAAAGTTGCATGTTGCATCTTCCTCTATGAGGTACTATATTCTTGATGTTGGCTTCCTCATATGGGAAGCTTTGAGCATCGTGCTAAATCTTGAGGAAGCAATTTGCAACCTTCAATTTGCAGCGTTTTTTTTTTTTTTTTTTTCTTCCAATACAACACTATTTCTTACCTCCAGTAGGATATGGACAAACATTTTCCTGGCGTATATTCGTCCACGTGTATATGATCGTCCAGACGGTCACGAATCAAGCGCAATGTTTGAGAGTACAAAACTTCGAGTTGGAGCGATTGACAAAAGTAATGTAGGATGTAATAGACCTCAGACAGAGAATTAGAACTCTCTGCAAGTCTTGATTGAACGACCTTGAAAAAGATTGAATAACGATAATAAAGTTTTCATGCGAGTAAAACGCGTTAAATGCATCAATCCCAAGAAAATGTTTCTTGATATTTTGTCACGTACTTGATGAACGTATCTCGTTTGCAAAGGATGAACGAGAGCTTTTCCATCCCCGGTTTCTCTGTCCGACACCAAGATCTCAAGTTCCAATAACCGCCACGGAACATTGGGTCCATCGCCCATAACGGTAAGGGACACGGAGAATTCTTGTTCCACCAGAAAGGTCACGCGTCCAGCTTCAATTTTTAAATTGCGCATCTGGGGAAGTAAATTCCCTGTGACCAGACGATGCTGAATTACTTGATTCAGTCGCTGTAGCGTACTCCTTTTTTCCGACGGTGTTATCGGATCCGGAGGAACTATTCTCTCCTGCAAAGGAAAAAATAAACGTTTTTCAGCCTTTTTTCACGCATTATTCCAAATCGGGGTCAGGCTCGATTTTTTCATAAGTTTCTTACTCTGATACAAGCAGGAAGACGCCCGTAAGTTCCTGTTGTGAGAACTTCAACCGCGGCTGGAATATGGAAATTGGGAAGCCGCGCGTGAACAAGAGTTTCTCTCGCCATTCGTGCCAACATGTCGGCGGTATCGACAAACAGTAAGGATTGCTTGTCCAAAAACGCCATGATGTGCTGGAGAGCGCGTGAGATTTCATCAAAATTGTAAAAAAATTTGAAAAATTTAGGAATTTGTCGTCGACGGAAAGAAAACGTGATTTCCGAGGCTTGTAAATATTGAAACTTACGGCTGATTTGTCTACTTTGGACGCGCTGTTGGCCCACTTAACGAGAGCCAACAAGCGAACAAAGAGTTGCCGAGTCCTTGCAGAATAATTATATATTTCGATTTTTCGTTCCATGTCCGTTTTCCTCGGTAATCTGTGGGATTGTGTAAAAAATTGAAGAAACCAACGAAATCGTTTTTTCTTAAGCAGATCTCAAGATTTTCATGAAATATTTCATCAGGAGAATAAAACGATATTTTTTTAGTATCCAAAGAGAAAATTGGTACGAAAATGGTAATGGTTTTTGTAATTGAACAAACAGTTAATAGGAAAACGTATTAACTTACAGTTCGGCAAGAACGGTGAGTTCGTGATAAGTTCTTTGGATTATAAAGTCTATGAGCATCCCCAGGGAAATTGAACCACCACGGTTTCCCTCCTGCGGCATATTATTCGCCACAGGAGTCTGATGACCCTCCAAAGGTACCGGAGCCATTGTATTCACACGATTTTTCTCACACTCGTGAGAAGCTTTGTCACAATATTTAATAACGCTTCTGTGCTTTTGATGATTTTGCTAAATGACGATAAAAACGTACGAGTTATTTGGCCAGAAGTTTAAAGATCGACTTTCGACCAGCAACATCTTTTTCGAGTCACGCAAAAAAGAGGTTCAATTGCACTTTTTATTATTAAAATCGTTGACTACTTTTTAGAGTTTTACATTGCACTGAAATTTTCTTACTATTTTCTTCTACCTGCTCTTTAATTACGATCGCGAATCATTTGGATACGTCAAACTCATTCATGTCCAATCCGATAGCGTCATTTTTCGCTAGTGAATCAACTTTCTTTAGCGGCCATGACGACAAAAGCGCCCAATGACTTTACGACCACGAGCAGAACATGATGGCGTTCCTGTTGTTAAAATCGCAGCCACTACGCTCTGGTGGGGATTTTCGCAACTAAAAAGTAAATCGCGCGTGAAAACGCGTCAACGTTAGCTCGGAATTCGAAATATATTAAGATACTAGATCGCTTGATCGTCCAGGCGTTTTTGTTGCAGCCCAAACATTATGTAATAAACGAAAGAGTTGTTATTATCAACGTTGTCAACGTTTGTAAAGTATCTTTCAACGTTTGTAAGGTTTCTTTGCTCCGTGACCTCCGTGATTTGCTCGATCGTCGGAGCACGTGGTGGTGCGTAGAAAGAAGTGCGCATCTCGCGCGACTATAGCAAAAGCAAATTGTTACGCGTCGCGTACACGTGTTTTCGATAAAAGCCTCTATTTTGTAACGAATAAATACAAAAAAATGAGTGAATTCGGTGGGCTCGAGTGTTCGTGGAGCGATTTAACGAAACATCCAATTTGCCCACACGGTAGGTTTCAATTGTTTTGTGTCTGAACTTCCCCAAAAGGATTAAACAAAGCTTGGAAAGTTTTTCAATTGCCACAAATTGTTTTCTTTCGAATTTCTATCCAGGTCCAACCTTGTTGTTCGGAAAAAAAGTTCAAGGGGAATTGAAGCAATTTTACGCGTGTTCGGCGTGCCGAGACCGGAAGCTCTGTCCTTTTTACGCAGAAAAAGATGCAAAATTTACAGATGCACAGAAAAAAGCTTGGAAGGCAAACGCAAAGAAAGCTACGCCTTTTTACAATCATCGAAGACTTTTCCTTCGGTTCAACGAAGCTATGGGCCAGACTCCTGAGAAAAGAGCTTACTGCCACACTTGCAACAAATTAATCATGTTTTCCGAGCGATCGTTGCATTCCGAACACGAAATGCTGACAAAATTGAGCGACCAGGAGATGCACAATCCGAGCAAGATACTCAAACCGTTGGCCAATGTCAAGAAAGAGGCGCAGTATCTCTTTTCTGATAAGGCGACTATCGATTTAGTAAAAATGCTTGAAAAAGCCGGAGCCAAACAAATTTTGTGCATCGGCGTTCCACGCGTTCACGAATACATCGTGCAGAACATGGAACACAAAATGTCCAGTCTCTTGCTAGATTTTGACGCCCGATTCGTAAGTTATTGCAATCATGTCTGAACCCTAAAGGGCAAAACACACGGTACGCGGCTTAAGGATGTTGGATGACGAAATCAAAATAATCAGAATTTGATAAAATTTGGTGATAACATTCTTTGGCATCAAGTATAGAAACACAAATTTTTTCCAAATTTTTTACCACGTGGTTATCGCGAGTAATTGAGAGTTTGATCAAACTTCTTATGCACGAGATGTATACCTGTATATATGTAAACGCTATGCTTGTACACGTGAACTTTAATGTTCAATTACTCGAGTACTGGGTGGTGGAAAAATCTTAAAAAATGTGGATTTTCATATATTAAAGAATATATTCATCAAATTTTATTAAATTCTTGTCTTTTTGATATGTTTTGTTTTTAAGCTGGTTTAGCATGGCAACATTGTACCTCCTTAACAAAAATTTTCGAGAATTCTTAACAGAATTGTACTAATAACGACATTTCAAAATTATTGGTTTTGTCTTTCGAGTAAGGGATGTAAAATTACAGAATTTTAACCCTTCGAATACACACCTATAAGTACATATTGGGTCAATCTGACCCGAGGCGTTTTTCAAATCGTTGTAGTCCAGTAAATACGCATTTTTTGTTTGTTTTTTTTAGAGACGTTATTTTTTTCCGCAAATTATTCATATTTTGTGGCTCTAAATGTATTTTTTGACGAAAACGAAAATCTAATGCCAAACAATCGGTGACAGAAAATTGTTGGGGTCAAAAAGACCCAGTATGCAGTCGAAGGGTTAATAGTAGGTAGCCTGGATCCGCCATAGTCAATCATAACGCGTAGTAATGCGAATGTTGTATTCTAAGAACTAAAGAAATTTTCGTCTTAGCCCGGAAGAATTTTTTTTCTCGATTTCATTTTTTTTTTGGATTGATTCTATTGATAAATATTCTCGTGACGTTAATCCGACGTTTTTCGTTCCAGCACAATTTTTTCGGGCCTCTGAGCTACTGCTGGTACAATCTCTTCAACAATCATTTCTTCACCGAAGAAGGAAGTGAAACCTTTCGTGACTTTATGACTCAAAACAACGGGAAAGATACGTTTATCGTCTGTGATCCACCGTTCGGTGGACGAGTCGAGCCAATTTCGCGAACGTTAAAAACAATAGAGGAGCAACACAAGCAGTGGAACAAGATCGAGGCTGATGACGCGAGTTTGAAAATAATGTTTATTTTCCCCTATTTCATGGAGCCGATAATGCGCCAAAAATCGAATCCTCCGGGGATTGACGGCGGTTTGAAAAATCTTGAGATGTCTGACTATAAAGTCGATTACGAAAATCACCCGTTGTTCTTCACTGGCTCGAGTGGTCGTAAGCACGGCTCACCAGTTCGTATTTTTACGAACATCAGTCTCAAGCTTTTGGAACTTCCGCTCGAGGACGGTTACAAATTTTGTGCAAAATGCCAAAAATGGGTTGCCCCGGAAAACAAACATTGCAAAAAATGCAACAGTTGCACTTCCAAAGACGGTAGACTTTACAAACATTGCGATATTTGTAAAAGATGCGTAAAACCCACTTGGAAACATTGCGATACTTGCGAACGATGTATTCTTGAGGAACACGCTTGCGGCGAAAAACCAAGGATCACTGGTCGATGCTTCAAGTGCGGGGACCAGAATCACATTAGCAAAGATTGTGAAATATCCAATTCGACTTTATCTCCAACAAAAAGCAGCAGCAACAAAAGGAAAAATGTTATTGAGGAAAATGGAAAAGCTGTAAAGAAACAGAAGACCGTCATTCCGCAAAACGGGAGAGCGAAAAACCGAAAAAATGCGCAGAAGAGAAAACACGACGTGGTTGAGAATGGAAATACTAAAAAACAGGAAAATGGGGAGGTGATGAAAAAACTCAAAAGGAAGTCTGTTGGTAATGGAGAATCATCAAACAACCGTGAAATTGAAGGTGAGCGAAAATTACTAAAGAAAGAAAAAAAATTGTTTAACAAAACGGAAAAAGAAGAAAAAAAACGAAATAATTTGGACCGAAAAACTGCACAATTATTGCGAAAACACGAAACTGACGGAGACACAAAAATAGCGAAAAAACCAAAAAAATTGTTGGCCAAGCAATCTGTAAAAATAATAAAAGAAAAATCCGCCCCACCGCGAAAAATTGTGCCTAAAAAAAGGCCCGTGGCCAAACAAAACTCGGTCTGAAGATGCGTCGATTCTCGGGAATACAAAAAATCGTAGAATACCACAAATAAACGGAAATACTTTCACCCAAGGGCTAAAGAAAAAATGCACAATAAAAGGAAACGCGTTTCCAAAAATGAAAAAAAAACTGCGAAAGCTCCTGAGAAAACGACGAAAAAACGGAAGGCCAACGTGACGTGATGGACCAAGATTTTCACAGACATTTCTATTGTGCAAAAGAATATTTGAAGGCTCAAAATAAAGAAGAAAAAAAATTTAATTTCCCAGAGAACCTTCCATATTTTTCGCATGATCCCGAAGTGCCGCATTGTGTAAAACATCCGGATAGGAATCGGTCGAAATAAAAATGAAAAAAAAAAAAAAAAAAACAACTCCATTTTTGCCCCCATGAATACGACATAGTTCCTTTCCTTTCGCAAAATCGTTGAGAATCCAGAGTCAGATGTTACAGTTTCACGTATTTTTTTTTTTTTCTTTTATCCTTTGATTGCGACTATTTTCGAATCTGTAGCTTATTCCGTTTTGCAGATATGAATATATATATTTTTTTTTTTTCGTTGCATCAAAAAATCGCACAATTTTTTTGCGCACATCATAACGCAACACGTAGAGAATTCAAAAAGTTGGCGCCATTTTATTCACATCAAAATGCGATCAAACAAAACGCAACCTTCACGAGGTAAAGCAGATTTCGGTTTCTCCTGTTGGTGTTTAAAATTTTCGTACCTCAAAGTAAGAAAAATTTTCAAAAAATGGATAGCAAGTTGCAAACACATCGATCACATTATTCCGGATGCGTATAAAAAAGCAGAAAAGTGTGAAATAGAAGAGAAATCATCAAGTTAAAGAGCATATTCGAATGACGTTCAAACATGCGGCATAACCTGCTGGAAAGCCAAGGATTATCATGAAAACAAAGATGGCGGCCCCCTTGTGCCGTCTGGTGAAAAGTCTTTCCGCGAAAAACAAGATATCGTACTCGCGCTGTGTTATTTATTTAAATACGAAACGCGATTTCAACACGGGCAGCACGAATCCTCGTGTCGAAGATGAAAAAAATATTGGGAGTGGTAAACGGTGCTTTCTAACATTGGGAATCATCGCCGCGACTGGTTTAGGTTACGTTTTTTACAAATGGAAAAACGACTCGTTTAACTCGATCGATTTATCGCGATCTCTCTTACCGATCGTCAATGCTAAAACCTTCTTTACCGCGGACGTTAGTCAAAACAGAGACAGGTACAACTTCATCGCCGATGTCGTTGAGATATCAGCGCCATCTGTTGTTTACATAGAAATTAAAGATCAAAAGAGGTAAAGATGAATTAATCTGCGTTTTTCAACAGTAATCCAACTGTAAAAATTCAATTAAAGTGCAATTTTCGAAATTGAATATTTCCGACACCGTTTAACCAATATAAAAAAGCCCCGGTCAGCGGATTTTTGCCATCGTCCTACGTACGCTGACAGATCCTTTTTTTTTATTAGTCAAACGACATCGAAGAATTTTCATTTCGAAAATTCGAGGTGACTGATCCATCATCTTAAGGAGGTTGGATCACGACGATACAATGTTGCCATGCTAAACCATAGGGTAAACCACCCAGTACTCAGCCAGAAACCTGTAGTCGGCCTCTGCCTATTCTTTGTATGAGTGGGAAGAGTACGAAAGATATATTTTCCACTCTTCGCACTCATGTAAGGCCGACTATTGGTTTCTGGCTGACTATCGGGTGTTTTACCCTATTAAAAACATAAAAAATTTCAAAAATATAACAACTTAATAAAATTTGGTAAATATATTCTTTAATAATATTTATCCACCACGTATAGTACTCGAGTTAGTGAACACTAAAGTTCACGTGTATAAGCACAGAGTTTACATATATACATTTCCGACAACCACGTGGTAAAAAATTTGGAAAAAATTGTGTTTCTATACTTGATGCCAAAGAATGTTGTCACCAAATTTGATCAAATTCTGATTATTTTTATTTCGTGATCCAACTTCCTTAATTCTTCGTTCTCGAAAACTATACCATGGACAAAAGTTTTTAATTTTGAAAAAAAAAATAAAAAAAAAAAATAGGATAGATTTTTTCACAGGGAAACCGGCAACGACGAGCAACGGTTCTGGCTTCATAGTCAAGGAAGATGGCTTGATACTTACCAATGCTCACGTCGTCATTAATAAACCCAACACCCTTGTCAAGGTAAATGTAAGTCCAAAAGATGCTCCTGTCTCCCGTACCTTTTCAAAATCCTTACCGATCCCTCGAGGTACTGTTTCGACGAGTGAATGAAAAATTACGAATATACAGTTTTCAAATAATTTCATTAAAATTCGACCCTCCCGATTATGATTCTCAGTTTTCATAATTTTTTTTTTTTTTACCAGGTTCGACTTCAGGATGGTACCACTTACACGGGAATCGTTGAAGATGTTGACATGCAGAGTGACCTCGCGACCGTAAGAATCGATAAGGTGCGAGCAAGTAAAAAAATTTGGCGCCAAAAACAAAAACCTCGATAAAAAAATTGCAAATTGCTTCCTCAAGATGCTCAAGATGCGCGATGCTGGAATTTTCCTCTGTGAGGAATCAATTTTTAATTTTCGCTTCCTCATAGAGGAAGCTTTGAGCATCGTGCATCTTGAGCATCTTGAGGAAACAATTTCCAAATTTCAATTTGCAGCGTTTTTTGTATTTGCATTTAAATTATATAATTTCGACAACTTTTCTAGAAAGTAAAGAGCAAGTACAGACTTATAGACAATATCTTACAAAGTTTGCAGAAATTAGAGCGGTTGGACGATTTTTAAAAAAACTCAGATTTTCGTAAAATTCGAAAAATTATAAAATTTAAACCGTTCAACCGATTTTTCCCAAATTCAATACCAACCTTCCTATTATGATACTCTATTTATTAAAAAAAAAAAAAAAATTAGTAATATAAGAATTTGTAGAAGTTAGAGCGCCGACAGACTTTTTTTGAAAATTTCAAAATGTCGTAAAATTCGTATTTTTCTAGCAATTTCGACAAAAACTTGCCGAAACTAAAGCGGTTGGATGATATTTGAAAAAAAAAATCGATTTTCGTAAAATTCGAAAAATCGTAAAATTCAAACCGTTCAACTGATTTTTTTCAAATTCAATACCAACCCTTCTATTATGATACTCTATTTGCAAAAAAAAAAATTAGTAATAAATGTTAAAATTTGCGGAAGTTAGAGCGTCGACACGCTTTTTTTGAAAATTTCAAAATGCAGTAGAATTCGTATTTTTCTAGCAATTGCAATATAATTCTCAGGGAATAAAGAGCTTGTTTAGATTAACATCTGTGCAAAACAGGAGCCCTGTAGCTCAAACCGTTCTCGAGTTATAAACGTTTGAATTTTCCAGTGCCAGACCATAGACACACACACATGCGGACATTTTTTCTAAATATGATTTTTCGATGTTATGGGAAATTTGAAGCCAAATTTTAATAATTTTAATAATGTTAAGCAAAATTTAATCGGGTTTACAAAATCATGGAATACGGAAAAAATACCGTCTTTTTTTTTTTTCAGTATCCGCGCTTTTCGTAAAATGCAAAATCGTGAAAATACACGAAAATGATTAATTTTCATTTCAACTAAATAATTGCGACGAACTGATGATGAAAATTTGGATTAATTGCAGAAAAATTTGCCTGTGATGAAACTGGGCAGTTCTTCGAGCATACGACCAGGAGAGTTCGTCGTCGCGATAGGGTCGCCACTCTCATTGAGCAATACGATAACAAGCGGGGTGGTGAGTAGCGTACACAGAGCGAGCGAGGAATTGGGCCTTCACAACAAAAACATGGGATACATTCAAACGGATGCGGCGATTACGGTGAGCCTCGGATACAAAAAAAAAAAAATTCAATAAATTTATTTCCAATCGGATTTAAAAAAAGTATAAAAACGTAAAATAGAGAAAAACGAAAACTAAAAGATTGGAAAAATGGCATGAAAGATTTTCAAACCGATTTCATGCGTTTCAATTAGTTTGGAAATTCGGGAGGCCCGCTGGTAAATCTGAGTGGCGAAGCCATCGGCATCAACGCCATGAAGGTGACTGCTGGAATTTCGTTCGCAATACCAATCGATTATGCGAAAGAATTTCTCAAGAGATCCGAGCTACGACGTAAAAACAAAGGTAAAACAAAAAGGAGAATCTTTCTTGATACATGCGATCCTTTGCGATTAAATCCTTTTGTTTCAACGAATCAGGCACCAAAGAAATTTCCTTGATTCACAATAATCCTGGTTGGTAGATTCCCCTTAAGGATGTTGAGTACTTATGAAATTTGTAAAAGTTAATTGTTCAATAAATAGCTTCTTAATGATCGTGAAATTTGTACATGACCTCATAAATCCTTGATGTAAAAACATACCAAATTTGAAGAATTCCATCATCGTTACTTTAACCTCCTTAAGAGTTGAAATAAAAAATGAAAAGGAAATTCAGAAAATTGAGTATGTTTCTGTACGAAGTATTTAAGAGATCGTGTAAAAATTTTACGACGTTTAGCAAGCTCGTTATTAAAAAAATAAACATTTTGTTAAGAATAATATTTTAAACAAATACTAAAAATTTTTATCAATAAACTTGGTTTTCTTTCCGTTGCTTTCAGTATATTGTAGATATTTAAAAATTGAGACACAAAAAAAAAAACTTATCGCAAAGTTATGCCAGTTTCCATAAGACTAAATTTGACGACATTTAATTTATTAATGTTAATTGTTCAATAACGAGTTTCCTAATGGTCGTAAAATTTGTCCACGATCTCTTAAATACTTGCTACAAAAACATACAAAATTTTCAGAATTTTCTTATCATCAGCGATTTGGGACTTGACATTCTTAAACCCCCAATAATCAATTTTTCTCAACGTTTGCAAGTTTATACGACAGGCTTGCAAACGAAGCCAATTTCTTCTTTACCATGAAATGGTGTTTTCACTGAATAATAAGATTCGATCATCCGCCAGTGTCTTCGTGTGTCCATAATTCGATGAATATTCGTTGACAAAACTCTCTAGAAACTGAAAAAAAAAAAAAAAATCATTAAAAAATACGTTTCTACAAAAAAGAAAAAATTGGAATCGTTCACAAGCCCGTTCCAAGGGTCCAGGATCAATCGATCGGATTTTGGAGCAACGCGTAGGATTGCATGGTCGACATATAAATCGATCCCTCTAGACAGGAGCTCTTTTAATTACTTTTATCTTCAGGCTCAGTTCTTGTAGGTATGGGCAATACGTTTGACTCGATGAAACGACGTTACATGGGAATTACGATGCTGACGTTATCTCCGGACATACTGTTCGAGCTGCAGCAACGAAACAGCAATATTCCCAGTTCCATCAGGCACGGGGTTCTCGTATGGAAAGTGATGATCGGCTCACCTGCACACGTGTGAGTATTTCGTGATCCAAAGCTTTGCAAACGACGGGGAAGTTTTTAAATTTTAAATGGAGCAAAAAATATTTCTGCTGATTGTTGATTTTTCAAATTAAAATTTTTTTTTTTTGAAATTGAATGAAAAATTTGTGTTCCAGGGGAGGTTTGCAAGCAGGTGACATAGTGACTCACGTAAACGACGAGCCCGTGATAGCAGCGACGAGTATTTACAAAGTGCTGGAACAGCCAGGCTCACTGAAATTAAAAGTTTTGAGAAACGGTGAAATTGTCGAGGTGAAGATAGAGCCGGAAGACGTATGAGACGAGGAATGACGCTGTAAGAAAAGAAATCTTCTTATCCAGCTGTAGAGGCAGTTTCGACATATTAACCGGAAGTGAGGAGCAGTGTTTCCGGAAGATTGTACTTTTGTTAAATGGCATTTTTACTTCGATGCGAATATAACGAATATTATTACGACGAGAGTTTATTTAGAAGGTTAAATCCACTATTTATCTGGCTCTCAATGATGGCGATAATACAGGCAATGATAAATGGTAAAGCGATCTTTCAACATGTAAACTCAGCTCGCGCTCCCCTCGTCCTCGAACAGCTCCGTGTAAACCTCGTCCCTCGTCTCGACGCCAAGTCCTTTGGCGCAGGGCGTAACGTCAGAGATAAATCGACCACCCACACACTTGCGTTTCTTATTTATATATACATACATAGAGGATACTTTTATGGGATCGATTATACGCGAGAGATCGAAAGGATTTTCTTTATACAGGTTTATCGTATAAACGGCGTAGAGCCAAAGGAATTATCCTGTTGTTCGTATCGTGGCTGGTAAGTGAAGGGCGTGCGACAGGAGACGACTAACGACTAATGTCTATATCCCCGTGGACGCTAAGGTGGTCCTTGGGGAAGGTGTCCACAACTTGAAAGTCTCTTTCCTTATGATACCGATGCATCGTTGGAATGAAAAAATACATTTTCCTCATTATTTTGATAATTAATCAACTTTTTTCAATTTTTCTAGTAAATTCAGTTTTCGAATGGCAGAGAAGACTGTTTCATTGTTGTTGACAAATACTGTATTAAAATTTTGTGCTCTGCTGCTACAAAAAAAAAAAAAAAACATCAGTTTTCGTTGCATTCCAACGATTCCAACGTCAGGATCCATTTCCTTTTGTCTCTTTTTTTGCAAGCCTTCGATTAAATATGGCGGAGAATTCCACACCGGGGAGTAAACGAAATTCTCAATCTTATACAGAAATTGATGTCTACGAACGTGTTTGGACGACAGAGGGCGATTAACACCCTTCGGATTTCTGTTTCCTGCAGGAGAACTCTTTGTTTATTGAGAATGATCATTAGATGAGTTTTAATGGATTATTTTTCGCTTCCCCTCGTCGGGGAAGCTTTGTGACGGTTAAATTTTTTCTTTCCGCAGTTTTCAATGTTCTTAAAATGTTCTAAAACGTCGAAAAATCATATCTAGAAAAAATGTCCGCATGTGTGTGTGTGTCTATGGTCTGGCACTGTAAAATTCAAACGTTCATAACTCGAGAACGGTTTGAGCTACAGGGCTCCCGTTTTGCACAGATGTTAATCTAAACAAGCTCTTTATTCCCTGAAAATTTTGTTGCAATTGCTAGAAAAATACGAATTCTACTGCATTTTGAAATTTTCAAAAAAAGCGTGTCGACGCTCTAACTTCCGCAAATTTTAACATTTATTACTAATTTTTTTTTTTGCAAATAGAGTATCATAATAGAAAGGTTGGTATTGAATTTGAAAAAAAATCAGTTGAACGGTTCAAATTTGACGATTTTTCGAATTTTACGAAAATCGATTTTTTTTTCAAATATCATCCAACCGCTTTAGTTTCTGCAAGTTTTTGTCGAAATTGCTAGAAAAATACGAATTTTACGACATTTTGAAATTTTCAAAAAAAGTCTGTCGGCGCTCTAACTTTCAATTTGGGAAAAATCGGTTGAACGGTTTAAATTTTATAATTTTTCGAATTTCGAAATTTTACAATTGTGCAAAACGCGGGAGCCCTGTAGCTCAAATCGTTCTCGAATTATGAACGGTTGAATTTTGCAGTGCCAGAACACACACACACAAACATGCGGACATATTTTCTAAATATGATTTTTCGATGTTTTGGAATATTTTAAGGAAAACTGGATTCGATAAAAAAATGTTTCACCGTCTCATAGCTTCCTTTATGAGGAAGCAAAATCGTCGACTATTCACTTTATTCTTGCAAATATTCAAATTCCCATTTCGGTTTCATCGATTTATCGGAAAGAGCGTACAAAATCGAAACGAATGAAAAAGCCAAATATATAGAATTGCAGTCTCGATAAAACTGCATGTGGAATTCTTCGATTCGTTTGCGCTCGTGAATATGTATATGAAAATCGGATATTTGCAACTGCCTTCTCGGCGACGTCGCAAACTTTCGATAGATAGACAGAATCTTTGAAGCGAGCCGTAAAAGCTTGAAGAAGAAAAAAGGCGGGAAGACCTGCAAAAGACACACCCACACGTCCGCTGTCTTATTACCAGAGCCAGCAGCGGAGCCAGGATGACGCGGAGCAGAGGAGTTTCGCGCCACATATTTGCGGAGGTCGCTCGTGTCGTAAACAAGCAACGGAACGCAATTCTATACACAGAGGGCGAATGAAATATCCACCGTACACGGGCTTAGCATAAAAAAAACAAAGAAAGACCACACCCGAAGTTATCGTGCATAAATATATATCTGCAAGTAACGCGCATTGCGGAATCTTTCCTACTTCAGAGCGTTCATCTCGCACCGCTAAAAAACGGGCGTTACTATCCGCCCGCACTTCCAGCCGCAGATATACGCTCGGTCTCGTCAACCGATACATAACCTCACTTTCGCCCCTTACCTTCGTCCAGAGTGCTTGTTTCTCGCGTATATGGAATGAGAGGTGAGAAAACGACGTAAAGATACAAACACACAGGACGAAAAAGATTAACAGTTTTCCGAGAGGAGAACCGTCCTTGGTACTTGAGTTAAATTCTTCAGCCGGACGACAACTTTTTACGGGATAGTTCATGAGAATAAACGAGACTGACTTATCGATGGGGAACGTTACGACGTCCAAATAGGCACAAGAGATTCGATCATGTAATTTTACTAAAAAATTCGTGCTAAATCTTGAAGCAATTTGCATCTTTCAATTTTCAGAGTATTTAACTATCACGAAACGACTTTATTTAGGGTTCTTTTGAAATTTTGCATAAACGTTCTTTTGGCACTAAAACTAAAACAATTTTCTCCTATGAAGAAAAATTTGCTGACGTTTAGAACTTGAGATATTTAATTTCCAATGTTT
The DNA here is from genome assembly GCA_963921915.1 of Hyposoter dolosus. NCBI lineage: Eukaryota > Metazoa > Arthropoda > Insecta > Hymenoptera > Ichneumonidae > Hyposoter > Hyposoter dolosus. Next base: position 21,663,495 of record OY998131.1, on the reverse strand, counting down.
TATTTTTTCCTTCTAAATGCATGTAAATTCAGGTCACGTTTCGTTAAAAAGTTGCAAGGAAAAAAAACAAAAGAAACGTGACTTCAATTTACACGCGTTTGGATGGGAAAAATAAAAAATTGGAAATTCAATATCTGAAATTCTAAACGTCAGAAAAATTTTCCTCATAGGAGAAAACTGTTAGTTTTGGTGCCAAGAACGTTTATATAAAATTTTGAAAAAACCCTAAATAAAGTCGTTTTGTGATAGCAATACATTAATGAAATTTTCACTTATTTATCGATTTTTTACTTTTTTTCAAAAATAATTCCGGAGAACTTTTCTAGAAAGTAAAGAGGAAGATGTTGCGTACACACGTGTACACAATATCTGCGAAAATTTGCAAAAATTAGAGCGGTTGGAGGATTTAAAAAAAAATTCAGATTTTCGTAAAATTGCAAAAGCTGAGTTTTTTGAAAAATCGTTCAACCGCTCTAATTTCTGCAAATTTTGTAAAACATTGTGTATAAGTCTGTACTTGCTCTTAAGTTTCTAGAAAAGTTGTCGAATAATTATATAATTTAAATGGAAATACAAAAAATGCTGAAAATAGAAATTTGTAAATTGCGTCCTCGAGATGCTCAAGGTGCACGATGCTCAAAGCTTCCTCTAGGAGGAAGCCAAAATAAAAAAATATAGTTTCTCATAGAGGAAAATTCGAGCAGCGTGCATCTTGAGCATCTTGTTTTTGTCCCGTACGAAGGAATCTGGCCTAACGTTTACGCGAGCCTGGTCTCCTCGTCAGATTGTAAAGTTAGCAAACTAATGGATTTTTCTTTTTGATACTCTCTTTCACAAATATGCCTCTGATGCAGTCTCTCCTGTAGCTCGAAGAGGTTCCTTAAGTACTTCGCTTTATCTCAACGTTGAGCAGAGTTCGCTGCTTGTGCTCGAGCTGCTTCTAGCATTTTTTAGGATCCCCGCATTCCCATCTACGTGCTCTCGACCGGCGCTCTCTCTTTTTTTCTTGTTTCTCTATCTCGCTTCTCTCTATATCGCGCGTTAACCCTTTTTGCCACACGCGAGATGGAAAAGTGACTGTTGAGGTTATTCGCGCCTACGGTGTTGGAATCCCACATCCAAGTAACTCGTACATCGCTAAATATAAATATCAGGCTGCTGAGTGAACTCGGAAAAAAAGCGTTTGGATCGGGCTGCTCCGTGCAACGCGTGTATATATATATATGAGAGGAATCTCTTAAGTGTATGTAAGGAAACAACAGACCCAAACAAATGCGGCGTGAAATCGCGCAACGTAGGATTCTCAGTCGATGCGAATCTTTTCTCCTTCTCACAATAATGCGTCCTCTCTTTTCGCGTTCCTTCATATTTCCTTCCTTTCTTTAGCGTTAACAACGCAGTGGCGCGACTAGACCCGATACCCTACTGCTGATTGAGAATCGCCTACACGCCGACGTCGTGCCCGCAGCCAGCACCTTCGTGTCTTCATATCTCGTTACGGCTATCGCCCCAACTCTATACCCGTGACCGATCGACACACACAGCAGTGCCAGCATCGAAACCAGCCCATTACTCTATACAGTGAGAACACAAAAAAAAAAAAAAAAACAACGCGATCGACCCGAAGCAGAAAATACGCGAAAGCATGAATGAATAATTCTTCTTCCCGGTAGCTTTGGCGGGATTCGTGCGATTTCTTCGATGCGTAATAATTTTCTTTGATACTTGATGCGTATCCTCGTAAACTTTTCTTCGAGCCTGACTGTTAAATAATTAATGAAATTTCGAATTTTGACACACGGCTTATGGGAATCTCGCTCCGACAGAGATGTAAGGCATAAATGTTTAGTTTTCGCGATTGGATATATTTTCAAAAAAGATTTTGATATGTTGAGAAAATCCTGAGGATTATTTTTAAACAAAAAAAAAATTGAGGATAAACGAACAATTGCGATAAGAATCATCGATTTAGAAAAGTAATTACTTGATGAGTTGGCGTCTTCTGCTGCTACCGCTGGATAAGCTTTACCATAACCAACAAAATACAATCGATTCAAATGTGTCAACTGTGAGGCCCAGACAATGTAAGTCAAATCAGACTGAGATCGAAAAACCTCATAATACAAAGTAATCCATAAATGATCATGGCACTCGTCTTAAAAATCACCAAATTTTGTTGTACTAATAAAATAATAATAAGATGTCTTTTGCCTAGCTAATATCATGGGGCAACCGGAAAAAATGAAATCTGCGTCGGAAAGACCCGACGTTTAGCATGGAAGTGAGTTATGTTGTTCTATTTTTCGGATTTATATTCACAAAATCAAAACTGCAGTGAAACTTAATTAAGCAGTGCGTGAACGTTTTTTGCAACTTTATCGATCTTTTGTTTATTCGATGCCGGAACAATGCTTTTAGCCAAGAATGGTTAAAGTACTACACGTCATCCAATACTTGGTAAAAATATCTGGATAAGTATCCGATACGGATGTACATGGGCGGCGGAGAATGTCTGAAGCATGCGACGAAAAAAAAATCTGGTTTCTGGTTCATGTGCAATTTCAAGGAGAATGGCTGCGAGTGTGTACGTCTGTCCATACGGCGACGAAACGCTTACCGGACTTAAGGGAATAATCGAACTAAAATAAATAAAAAGAGTGCGAGAGCGTATTTCGATGTGACCTTCGCCTTTGTTCGTCCCCCCGAGCTACCAGTGTGCATATTATGTATATGTATATATATATATACGATATTTCTTCTCGTGCTGAGTTTCTTCCGTGTTTGGGTCCAGCAGCAGGGCATACAGAGCCAACAGGGTCGAAGCCTCCCGGATTTTGTCGTCCTCTACCTCAATGTGCGCGAAGACTTCTCAGCGGCGTATATAAGTCAGAACATGATGGAATTGAGAGTCTTATGTTCCAACAGTCCTTAGTGCTGTAAGGAGGTTGTCAATATCGTGGAAAAGACGCATTATGGCTCTGGTAAGTGATGCGAAATATTTGTAGCTGCATGTCCAATGTACTTGACTTTCCAATTTTCCGTACTTGACCCTTCGAATGCACGCAGCTCCTATGAATGGACATTGGGTCAATCTGACCCAAGGCGTTTGTTCAAATCGTTCAGTTTGCTAATTTTTTTTTTTTTACGGAAACGATAGTCAAATGCCAAAAGATTCGTTGTCATGGAATGCTAAACAATCGGGGGAAAAAAAATTGTTGGGGTCAAATTGACCCAGTGTGTACTTGAGGGGTTAAAGTTTGAAAACGATATTTTAGACGCGTTTTTACACTTTAGTAAACGAATATTTACTTTGAAAATATTCAGTTTGTAAATTATAAATGGCGGCCTCCGGAGAAATCGAATTGGGAGAAAGAAATTTCATTGTGACTCAAAAAGCGACATTGCGCCACACTGTTGGAATCCTTTGGTTTCTTTGCAATTATACGAGTCTGTAAGCTGCGGAGAGTCGATAATACATAATTATACTTACGAAGCAGAACGCACTAGGGGGCTCATCGGAATGACGCTGTCCGGGAGTCTGTGCGTGTCGGGAGTCAATGCTGATTGAAGTCGGTATCTTCTTCCTTCGTGAAATCTTGTTACCCGAGCTTTATTTTTAACTGTTTGTCTTCTATCGGCGAAGCACCCAGAGGGCCCGTTGCCACGAAGTGGTGCTTGAGTTCTCGCGCACATCTCCGCGTTCTTATTCTCGGATCGTAAAGAGGCTGAGTTGAATTTCCATGGAGACTGCTCTTGTACAAGGATAAAACCGTAGTAGCCAGTGCACTGCGGCTGTAGACTTGGAAGTGCCTTACAGTCTGACATCGATACCCACCTACTGCACATAAATACGATCTGTACGTGGCGTATACACTTGGAAGAGCGTTTATGCGGGCCATCTGCAGGGTGTCCTGGATATCGTTGAATAAAATCCAATAACGCAGTATCTTTCGTCTATCGCCAAAATATTCCATGTCTTATTAGATGTTTGGGCATTAAAAAGAAAATTCGGTGCGAACCTTGCCGCACGTTGATAGAATTAACCCTTAATGGTCACGTGGGGTTAATTTTACACCAGCCGTTTTCGACCGACGATACGTAATAGAAATTTTACCAGAAACTGTTTGAACCTTCTAGTAGGGATCCTCGTCGTTATTATTTTAAGAGGGCCCGTTAGTTCAGTTCTGGAAGCCGTGGGAAGCAGACGTTTTAAAACCTGGGGTATACTTTTTGGAACGGTCGCTAATTTAATCAGTCCCACCTGAAAGCATGCCATTCCAGACTTATGAAACGATTTTTTTTTTAAATTGGCATTTTTTTTTATATTACAAATTGCACGAAATAAATACAATCAGTTTTTTTATTTTATTTATTTTTTACGATTTTTCAACTAGTTATCACCTTCACCAAGTGAGTGCGGGTGAAAGTGCAAGTGATGGGGTTGATAACACCCCCAATGACTATTGCGTCACGATCCGGAGGTATGACTATTAAAGGCTAAATACGACGCAGTATTGCCTTTTTTCTTCAAACCGCTCTCACGGAGAATCGGGTCGAGTAAAACATCTCATACGAGATTACAATTGTCAACGATTTGTCATCATTCCTATGGTCCTTGTTTGAATGAAATCCGTCCAGCCAATCCCGAGAAATCTAATATTTAGGATCTTAATTTGCCGTTTTAGGGAATTTCTTTTTCTTGGACTCAGTATAGTTTCGGTATGAAGTCGATATAGAGATTGAAGGTACAAGTTCACGCTTGATTTACATGGGAAATCGTGATTGATGTTTGTTCACAGAAAATGTTCGCACCCTTGGTCGCGCTGGTTGGCGTTGCGCTGTCAGCACCGATATACCCAGTGCCTCTGCACTACGTGGCTCTGACGCCGATACCCGAAAACATTTACAACCAAGTGCAGGACACGAAGAGCGGGGAGTACGCTTTCGGTTACGCTGGAGGCCCCGTAGCTCGGGAAGAAGCTAAAACCTCCGATGGCGTAATTCGCGGTGCTTACAGCTACATCGATGCCTACGGTATCGTGCAACATTATCGATACATCGCGGACGACGATGGCTTCCGTGTCATCGGTACGAACATACCGACAGAAGCAGCAGCTAATGAGCAATCCCAATTGCAGGAGCAGGCGAAAATCGATGCTGAAAATTCATCGTATAAAGCTAAGGAACATTCTTCCAGTCGGAGAAAACGCAGCGTTTTATACCACGCGATCGAGAGCGTTGAAGCGATTCCAGCTCTGAGTGTGGCCGCAGCTGCATCAGTGCCAATCGCAAAATCGAGTCAAAATCGCGTCCAAATTCATAACAACAATTTGAAAACAGAAATTAGCTCTTCCGTTGAGACGATTGCTAGTGACGCAGCAGCGACTCTTTCAAAAGTTGAATCCGCAGTAAAAAACGCTGATGAAGTTGCCACAGTGGTTGCGGGATCATTACCAACATCGACATCCAGTCAGTTCCGTCATCAGATCCACAGTAGCGTAAAGACCGAACTTCACACTCCTGCTGTACGGGCGATTCCCACTGAAACGATTGCGGCAGTCCCCGTTACTTCCGTTGCCATTCCAACAGAGCTCAAGAACGTCGAAGCAATTCCTGTTGCAGTTGCAGCCGCCGTACCAACATCGACATCCAGTCAGTTCCGTCATCAGATCCACAACAGCGTAAAGACCAAACTTCATAGTTTTGTACCGGCGATTCCCACTGAAACGATTGCGGCAGTCCCCGTTGCTTCCGTTGCCATTCCAATCGAACTCAAGAACGTCGAAGCCAATCCTGTTGCGGTTGCAGCCGCCGTACCAACTTCCACATCCAGTCAGTCTCGTTATCAAGTGCACAACCGTCAGAAAACGGAGTTGTACTCTCCCGGTGTTTCTGTCGCAGCCATTGCAGCAGCTCCAGCAACTTCCCTCAACATCAAGAGCCCTGGAGCCGCTTCCGTTGGAGTTGCAGCCACCGTGCCCATTTCTACTTCGAGCCAATCCCGGTTCCAGGTTCACAACAATGTCAAAACGGAAATCCTCCAGCCAGCAGTTGAAACAATTCCTGTTCAAATGGTAGCTGCAGTGCCAGCAGCTCCACTTGCAGTTTCCGCCACGCTCAAGAGCGCGGATGTCCTTTCTGTTGCGGCCTCTTTGCCCACGTCCACATCCAGCCAGTCCCGTTTCCAAATTCACAGTAGCGAAAGAACAGAAATCCACGCACCTGTTCAGACGATTCCTCTCCGAACAGTAGCGACGGTTCCAACGACTCAATTCGCCGTAGCAGCTTCCGTACCGATCGCGAGCACGAGTCAGCAACGATTCCAAAGTCATGATAGTTCTGAGGCTCTTTCAGCTTTTGCCACAGCTTCGAAATCCGATCACTTGGTTTCCCAAGCAGACAACAACGCCAGACTTGGATATGGAAAGTTGTCTCAATCGTCGAATTTCCAATTAATAGGCCTGGAACCGGTCAACGAATTACATATCACCAACGCCTTTTCTAAGTCGTCCTTAGCTCGTCATCGGATCGGCGTCGGTCTCGGAGTCGTGCCATCCCCTCTTGTCGCTTACCACACTTTCGAAAGTCCATCGTACGCTTAATCGTTTCGATTAAGGATGTTGAGTACCAAATTGCAAATGATAAGAAAATTCTGAAAATTTAGTATGTTTTTGTACGAAGTATGAGAGATCGTGTCAAAATTTAGGAAGCTCGTTATTGAACAATTGACATTAATAAATCAAGTGTAGTCAAATGTGGACTTATGAAAACTCTTTTGACCTCTAAATTTTTTAATATCTGTAATATACTGAAAGCAACGAAAACAAAACCAAGTTTATTGATAAAAATTTGTTGTATTTGTTTAAAAAATTGTTTTTAACAAAATGTTAATATTTTAATAACGAGCTTCCTAATCGTCGTGAAATTTTTACACGACCTCTTGACATCCTTGAACATCCTTAATAGAGCAGAATTTCTAAGACTGACCGCGATTACGCATTGACAAAAATTTTTCTTCTCCATGTGGCCCAATTCCCTCATGAAGTTATATCCAACATTACGAAACCGTTTTTTAGTCAATTCACAGGCTCGTTCGAATGGGTATCACCGCTGCGAATTGACACATATGTCTTTGCAGTAAAAATAAATAAATTCTCTGTGTGACAAAATGATCGATACGTCGTACTTTTTGCTGCGTGTTTAATTAAATTTATTTCAACATAAGATCGTAATCAACTGGGCGTCATCCTTGGTGGAGCCGGAATAGATTTATCGAAGTTTACATGAGTTCTACGTGTGGTGGCTGGACATATTTATTTTGGGACGAAGAAATAAATTAAAGGCGTCAGAAAAAAAAAATTAAAACATACAGAGCAAAAGCGAGAGAGGTTGACTCGCCGTTTTTATCAGGTTGCGCGCAGTTTATGACGACACGCGTTTCTGAAAGGAGATTCAGGAGTATGTGCAGCATCGGGAGATGAAATCGCGATCGCACTAAATATAATAATAATCTTGCTCATAGCAGAAAACTTCATCTCAAGTTTACAGAATAGAAATTTCTCTGGTTATCCAATTGAAAAAGTAAACAACGCGATTGCGTATAAAGTCTTGATGAATGTTACGGGGAGTAGGACGATAATATGGTATTACAAAATTTGCGTATTTATCCACAGGCGGTTGGGGGGGGAATATTGCAAAAGCGTGCGGGAACGATCGGTTCAAGGATAATCCCAAGATTCTTCTTCTTTTCGTCCTGTACCTGCTGCCGCTGAGCTTATTCGATATTCTCACTTCACGAGAGCTCGAGAATCTTGCTTTTTTTTTCTGATGCGCCTATATACGTTACTTCCGTGTTGGCGCGAACGAGAGATCACTTTAGTCCGCAAGAACGAGGAAGTCGAGAGGTAAACGCGTTTACCGTGTGCTGATATCGCGTTTAATCCTCGATAGAGAGAAAAAGAGCGTTTAGAGTACGGTATCCTCGAATCTGAGAGGACGGGAGCAATTCCACGAGTATCTTAAAAGGTTGCCCCATTGCATTAGCTAGTCAAAAGACATCTTATTATTTGTAACACTGTAAATAAGCCATATATGATCAATGTAAATATTATTTTGTTGGTACGACAAAAGTCGGTGATTTTTAAGACGAGTCTCATGATCATTTATGGATTACTTTTTGTTATGAGGTTTTTCGATCTCAGTCTAATTCGACTTACATTGTCTGGGTCTCACAGTTGACAAATTTGAATCGATTGCATTTTATTGGCTATGGTAAAGGTTATCCAGCGCTGTCACACTATGTAACTATTGCGGTAGCAGCAGAAGATGCCGACTCATCAAGTAATAACTTTTCTAAATCGATGATTTTTATCGCAATTGTTCGTTTATCCTCAATTTTTTTTTTGTTTAGAAATAATCCTCAGGATTTTCTCAACATATCAAAATCTTTATTGAAAATGTATCCAATTGCGAAAACGAAACATTTATGCCTTAGATCTCTGTCGGAGCGAGATTCCCATAAGCCGTGTGTTAAAATTCGAAATTTCATTAATTATTTATCGTGATAAATAGTCGGTAATGGACTCTGAAAATTTGCAAGCATTTTCTTGCATACTTAAATAGTTTAATAAAAAAATATGAAATTTTCATCTAATAATGAGGTTCGCGACACAAGGCAACCTTAATGTCTCACGCGTATTTCTTATTTGTTAGAAACACTTATGTGTTAAGCCTTTTGATGAGCCAATAATAATGTCGCGGTAACGAAGTTCCGTAATGATGATCCACCTGAGATAACCCGATTCCCACACACGCTACATCGAACAAATTAACAACAATTTTTAATGAATCAAGCACTTGGAGGCTCTGCAAATACTTATTACGTGACGGGTCCTGATATTTTTCGCGGCCAGCTAGCGCGATGCTGCGTTACTTGGCACGAACGAGGAAGCTCTTGGGAAAAACACATGAAGAGCATAGGGGTCCGAAGTGCAGTGCAGTGCATCTGTATTGCAATCTCGTTGAATGAGAACGGTATATACAGATACGAGCGGCGAGAAACACGTACATAGACACTATATATATTTATGCGAAACGAAGCTAAATTCCAGGATAGAATTTGCGGGCTCGCTGGCAGATACGTTACTCGTGTACAAAGAGCGGAAGCTCCAAGTGCAAAACGTGTGCCAATGAACTCTGGTGTACGTTTCTGAGATTGCATCGAAGCAGGAGAGGCGTACTCTGGCGGGCTGGAAAGCGCTATCATCGCAGCGAGCTTAAAATACATACTATACCATGAATATCCTGAAACACACATAGGCGAAATGCCACTCTTGAATCTATTCTCATGGGTGGATACGTCGAAACGTTATAAAATAAAGTCGTATATGTGCGGACGAGTAATCTATTCGGAAATCTGGGACTGCTCGGACGTGTAAGAAATCTGCGTACAACACATTCGTATATAGCAAAACGCATATACCTTCATGAAGCAGGCATTCGGAGCACAGTAACTATACTGTCCGTATATACACACGAATAGATAGATACGGGCATAAACCACTTTGAGAGGAGCAGGCCTCTTGTTCCACGCGCGCGAAAACTTGTTCTCCTTTTTATGGTGGTCACCGCACGGTCAAGCATACGGGGGTTACGTGTGGCTTTGCGAGATCGCGTGGGTGTAACAGATGCTGCTCGGGGATCTTGACACACCGGAGCAAAGTCTCCGAAGAGCACTGCCTAATGGCAACCCAAAGAATCTATAATATCTAATAATAAGGCTGCAAATTTTAATTTTCAAATTGCTTCCTCAAGATGCTCGAATCTTCCTCTATGAGGAACTATATTTTTAATTTTGGCTATGAGCACCGTGCATCTTGAGCATCTTGAGGAAGCAATTTTCAGCGTTTTTTGTATTTGCATTTAAATTATATAATTTCGACTACTTTTCTAGAAAGTAAAGAGAAAGTACAGACTTGTACACAATATCTTACAAAATTTGCAGAAATTAGAGCGGTTGAACGATTTTTCGAAAAACTCAGATTTTCGTAAAATTCGAAAAATCATATTCAAATCTATTAAGATACTCCATTTATAAAAAAAAAAAAAAGTAGTAATAAATCTTGAAATTTGCGGAAGTTGTAGCGTTGACACCCTTTTTTTGAAAATTTAAAAATGGCGTAGAATTCCTATTTTTCCAGCAACTTGAACAAAATTCTCAAGGAATGAAGAGCTTGTACAGATTAACATTTGTGCAAAACGGGAGCCCTGTAGCTCAAACCGTTCTCGAGTTATGAACGTTTGAATTTTACAGTGCCGGAACATACACAGTTTTTGTAGATATATGATTTTTCGATGTTTTCGGGCATTCTAAGCACATTGACATTGAAAACTGAAAAAAAAAAAAAAAAATTCACCGTCACATAGCGTCCTCTGTGAAAAAGCAAAATATGCCCAATTGACAATTTTCAACGAAGCTTCAAAAACAACCAAATTGGAGGGACGAGCTCGTGACTAATTAAAAATCGCCGATCGTCACGTCGCGTTAACTATCGTGGTTCCGTTACTTGGGAGCCCCACACTGGGAAATGCAATGATACAAGAAAGTAGGATATGTTGGTACTGTGTAATATCTCGTTTACATCGATGCATCTGCATGGAATGCATCTGTATTATGCAAAAAAAAAAAGTCACAGCAGGGAGAGAAAAAAGAAAATTTATAAGTGCGTGGCTGGTGCAACGAGAATAAAGATGAAAATAAAAGTATTCGCTGCTACATGGAAGCAGCCTCGAACAGGGCTTTTAGTGCCAATGTCAAATCCAACGCAGCGCGAACACACCCACGTTATCCCATTGTTCGAGAGAGCGATGAATTATTCGCGCCCGGATTCGTGGCGAGCCATGCGAGCGTGCTGAGTAACTCGAATGGAATTAACGCGGAGAATGGGACGAGCGTTCAAATAAACCCTTATATATCTATGTGTGGAATATTATGTGTGCGTTGCGACTGCATTCGTCACCTCGTTTATTTTCCATACCCAGCATAATTTCGCTCAATCTCAATCAATGCCGATTGCCTGTGTAACCCAAATTGGCCAAATACGAGAATGCCCCTATCGCGGGTACCCTAATTCCGTGGAGTATCCAAAATCGCAATTTATCGACAAAAACAACGAACCACAATGAGTTATTTCCACCTTATCGCTCTGCAGGCAAAAAATTACACGTGTTCGTAGCGAATGTGCAACCGAGCGATGCAGTCACTTGGCAATACTTTGCACCACCAATTGTTGGAAACGACACTCCACTAAACGCACAATATTATTACATCGTTAAATAGGAAAACCATTACATATTGTGATACGAACGTTTCAATTATTTTCTTACGCGGAAGCTATTGCTTTTGAGTTACGAATATATGGCTCACATGGCAAAATGTTGACTGCGGTGATAAGATCTCTGGATGTCGTGACAAGTCGTCTTTAACCAGATATTTTTCATTCAGATTAAGTTCGTATAGAGCCCTGTTTTCTTTTTCTGTTATACCGTTAGAATTCCTGATGTTTAATGCATGTGATTCACGCTATTCTAATCTACGGCATCTGATACGGAAGTAAAGAACACTTTGGTTACAGTGATTAGAAAATCAACGACGTCGTTACAGCGATTCCTCTATTTCTGGAATCTTCAATCAATATTGAGTCCCAAATGGCAAATGATGTGAAAATTCGGAAAATTTGGTACGTTTTTGTGTCAACTATTTAAGAGATCGTGTCAAAATTTCACGACCATTAGGATGAAGCTTGTTATTCAACAATTAAAATTAATAAATTAAATAATGTAGTCAAATGTAGTCTTATGGAAACTGACATAATTTCGCAATAAGTTTTTTTTTTTCTTTTAATATTTGCAATATGCTGAAAGCAACGGAAACAAAACGAAGTTTATTGATAAATATTTTTAGTATTTCTTTGAAAAATTGTTCTTAACAAAATGTTAATTTTTCAATATAACCAGCTTCCTAATCGTCGTGAAATTTTGACACGACCTCTTAAACACTTTATACAAAAAGATACTAAATTTTAAGAATTTTCTCATCATTTTTTATGTCAACCCTTTAAGATGCTTAAAGTTCTGATGATAGAATTCTTAAAATTTGGTATGTTTTAACGTAAAGTATTCAGGAGGTCGTGTACAAATTTCACGATGATTAAGAAGCTATATCGATTGAAAAATTAACATTAACAAGTTTCATAGGTACTCAACATCCTTGAAATGATAAGTTGCCAATATTCCAACCACATCGACTCTCAAACTGAATTTTCAGTGATTTTAAAACAGAAAGAAAAAAAATTTGGTGAATAAGAAGATCGAGAAACATAAATTTCGGTGCTGAAAGCCCGAACTCTTCGGTCTCATAATTTCGAACGTAGTATACAATCTCTGTCACCCTCGTCACTCTTCGAGATTGTCCATCAAAATTTGTGTACGTTCAGGAATAAAGTACGAGACGGTGGGAGGGTCGTTTTATGGACGTTTGCAGAAAGAGTCATCACCACCAATGTATTTTCTCAATCGTTTTGTGTATGCATGTAAGCGCAGATATAAGCATATTCATATGCCCAGAACGTGGTACGTATATCTTTCCTTAAATTTTATAGTCGAGAATGCAATGTTATAGGAGCGTAAAGAGGATTACGTGCAGCATCCGTGGACCCAAGCACGCAGCATGCATGCGTCTTGGAAGCGGTGAAGAAGAAAGTCGAAGCTTAAAAAAAAAAAAAAAGAAAAAAGAAAAAGGAAAAATGAGAAAGAGAAAGAAAAGAAGAAGTTTGGTGGGGACCGGAGCCCAACGGAGACGGGGAGAACGGCAACGAGAGAAAAAGGAGCGAAAGCGAGAGAATGAGAAAAGAGATGGATAAGCGAGGGTTGGCATAGGGGCTCGTGTAAGCAAGAGAGGACTCGGTGCTCTCGTCGCGAGTTGGCTGAAACCAATAAAGCTTGATTTATCGGTGTGGAAATCGAACTCGGGGTGATTTGTGGTCACGGGGCACTCTAGCTCGCAGGAGGACCGCGGCAAAAGTGCCCTTTGGAAGGCCCTAACAGCGAGGGATATGGAATGAGAGAAAAAGAGAGAAAGATGGATAAATGGTACCGCGCGGACAAACAGCGACCCTGCTGCTTTGGTGATGATGATGATGATGATGATGATCATCATCATCATCATCATGATGGCGCGACGATCGCATATGGTGGGGGGCACAAATCGAGTACTCGGGGGTATACTATTGCTTCGACCGCTAGGAGGACCCTATATAAGACGATGCATCGTATCCGGACGCCCTAACACTTGCATCTTTGCTTCTTCACGCCCAGTTGGTTGGCTTATTCGATATCCAATAATCAGAGAGTTTCAACATTAATAAATATCAATATCTGTGCGGTTGTCGTCGAATTTTCTGTTCGAAAATGTTGACCGTGAGTAATTTTCATATTCGGAATAATTGTGATGAGACCGTTTTGTGCCATTTTTCGCTTTTCTTTTTCTAATTCGACTCATGGCAGTGGTTTCCTAACATTTTTTTCCCATTTTTTCATGATGATCAGCTCGTGTCGATCTGTTACGAAAGAAATCTTAGTCCATCAACTTTTAAGGAAATCCTTTCGCGGGGGGCCGTATTTTGTGGGCGCATGAGAAGGGAACTCGTCTTTTGTTCGATATTAAAAATTATGAGTCTCAAAGACGGTACTTCGTATATATGTTCATCAGTCCGCTGTTACGCATCGAACGCAACCAATTTGCCAATTTGTGTTGCCCTTGTGATATTTTTTCAACGCTCATTGTTAATATTTCCGTTCATCATCCGATTACCCCCTATTTTAATCGTCGTTACAGATTCCTTATAATTTTTTCTACGAGTGAGGCAGTTTGTATCAGAAATTTAGAGAAATAATTGAATAGAAATGTGATAATCATGTAATCTCCATATGAGCTCCCGTATAAATTTTACGTTTTTCAAAATGATAATTCTTCGTTGTATGTTCGATAACGTGGCTCGAAATATTTGCAACACATACACTTTGACTTTATTGTAAATAAAAACCAGTCAATTGTAGAGTAGCCGAGTTCGTGAAATGAATATTTGAATAATGTCGGATTATGAAGCGTCTGGCTCTATTTACGAAATTAAATTCAAGCCAGGCAACGAGAAATTAAAAATGGCCGAACCAGCGAAAGTGACGACGCGTTTATTAATCGCAATTGCCTATTGTCGTTCGCATCTCAGGTGTTGCTGATGATGAGCAGCCTTTTCGGGCTCAACTGCGCTTCCCCCATAGCCAATTATTGGCTGACCCCTGTAGCATCATTAAATCAGTATCACACTCAAGATGGTTCGGGATCGTACCGATACGGATATACCGGACCTCATCACGCGAAGATGGAAACGAGATCGAACGGAGTCACGCAGGGTGGTAAGTTGGAAAAGTTGTAAAACTCTTCTTATTAGTTGATTGGTTCTTATATGTAGCAGTCTCTATGCTTGTATATATGGATGTAATAAAAACGGACGTGGTAAAGCTTCGACGCGCCAACTAATTATAAAGAAATTTCCAACAACTTCTTCCTGTGGGTTCCCAATTACAAAGTTCGTAGTTAAATCGTTGTGTATGAGAAATTGCGACGTGTCCTCACACGTTACAAGTTTGCGGATGGTCATTTTTTTATGCTGGCTCGTTTAATACTTGGAAACAGAGAATCGTGGAGTATTGTCGTCTCCGCAGTGTCGAGTACTTAAGACACTGCGGAGTGAAATTAACATTTTGATCGGTAACTCGAATTTTCGTTTTTCACGAATATATTTCGAGCTTGTTTCGAAGAATCGTCTGGTGTTGAGGATGTTGAGTACCTATGAAACTTGTTAATGTTAATTGTTCAATCGATGTAGCTTCTTAATCATCGTGAAATTTGTACACGACCTCCTGAATACTTTACGTTAAAACATATCAAATTTTAAGAATTCTATCATCAGAACTTTAAGCATCTTAAGGGTTGACATAAAAAATGATGAGAAAATTCTTAAAATTTATAATCTTTTTGTATAAAGTGTTTAAGAGGTCGTGTCAAAATTTCACGACGATTAGGAAGCTGGTTATATTGGAAAATTAACATTTTGTTAAGAACAATTTTTCAAAGAAATACCAAAAATATTTATCAATAAACTTCGTTTTGTTTCCGTTGCTTTCAGCATATTGTAAATATTAAAAGAAAAAAAAACTTATTGCGAAATTATGTCAGTTTCCATAAGACTACATTTGACTACATTATTTAATTTATTAATTTTAATTGTTGAATAACAAGCTTCATCCTAATTAACATTTTGTTGAAAACAATTTTTTAAACAAATACTAAAAATATTTATCAATAAACTTCGATTTGTTTCCTTTGCTTTCAGTATATTGTAGATATTGAAAAATTAAGAGATCAATTAAAAAACTCATCGTAAAGTTATACCAGTTTTCATAAAACTACATTTGACGATATTTAATTTATTAATGTTAATTGTTGAATAACGAGCTTCCTAATGGTCGTGAAATTTTGACACGATCTCTTAAATAGTTGACACAAAAAAATACGAAATGTTGAGAATTTTCTCACTATTTACGATTGGCCACTCAACATGATTTTTGTTCCGTGTAGGATTAGTTTGACAGATTCCTAGAAAAATCTCGTGTGCGTCATAAAACAGAAAGAAAAAGTAAACTGCACTCATTTTTCTGGCACTCGCAGGTTATTCGTACATTGATGCGAACGGAATTCTGCAGACGGTAGCATACTCGGCAGACCCGGAGAAAGGTTTCCGTGTCCAAGCGAGTAATTTGCCGAAACAAGTAGAGAGTCCTCAGGCAATAAGTGAGACGCCGGAAGTGGCTGCTGCGCGAAGACGTCATCTCGAGGAATTCGAAAAAATCGCAGCTGAAAATTTGTCGCAGGCTTCCACATTGAATAGTTATTCTGAAGATAACAGAAAAAAAGAGGTTCAACGTGATACGATCGAAAAGAGAGAATCCGGAGCTCAAATTGCGACCGGAAGTGATCTGAAGAATCCTTTCTTGTTGAGCGGTTTGGAAGCCTCCAGAATCGAGATCCCGAAGCCCGATCCGAGCTTGTTGAGAATCGAGGTGAACCGGCGAGACGGAAACTTGCAAACCGAACAACGTTATCATCAAAATACGAATTATCAGAATCTTGAGAGTCCAACGAGCGTCGTACCCTTACCAAGTCTTCGTGGAACGATCGTAGCTCCAGCATCTGCCGATTCCTTCGTCTTACCGATCGTGCCATACAGACTGTTGCACAGTTCGCTTCACCACACCCAAGACTCGCTGGGCCAATACGACTACAGTTACGTGGGTGATACGAGTTCGAAAACGGAATCTCGATCGTTGGACGGAACGACAAGGGGGGCTTACAGTTACGTCGATGCTAACGGTTTGTTACAGCAAGTACACTACATCGCTGATCACAATGGATTCCGAGTGCTAGCAACTAATTTACCCGAAGCCTGAATTCGCGACAAATTCTACAATAATCAACGACCGACTAAGTTTCCTTTTTCCCAAATTCTACTTTTCAATCATTTTTACATTTCTGTTGGTTGGGGGCTTTGATTTTCAGCGAAAGTTGTTCAATTAACTTTACACGATAAACATTGCCATCGAAATCTTTTGATCCTTCGAATTCATCTCATGAGCACAGCGGAGTCGAAACATCGATTGAATTTCTTTCGTTGAAAACGGAGTACGATACGCAGAAAAATAATAATCCACCCTGGAAATTGTCGATTTGTTATTAACCCCAGAACGATAACCTTATTTTTTCTTTTTTTTTACCTATTCCGGTAACGTGGGGTCATAAATGACCCCAATTTTGAAAAATTCACATGTCCGGTAAAATTTCACGAGAAGGTTTGAACCTGGGCTCATTCTTTTCGTTTTTTTTTTTAATGCAGGATCACGTGAGCCTGGGGCAATTTTGCTTGGAGTAAAAAAATGAGTAAAAAACGCGGCAAAACGATTTAAAAAAAAAAAAGGAGAACGAAGGGAGAAAGGGCGCGGGATTTTGAGTCGTCTGGGGTCGTTTTTGACCCCAGGTTACCGTTCTGGGTTTGAAAATAGTGTCTTGAGGCGATTGAAACGATTGTACTTATATATATGTATCAATTGATGACGAGGATCGAGGGCTCGTTGAGCCACGTTTCTGATATCTTGAGAGAAATGACATTAACGTTTGCAACGTTGGGCTACAACGAAAAATACTTTTTCTATTGATTGTTCGTTCAATTTAAAAAACCATTACCATTTTCGTACCAATTTTCTCTTTGAATCCTAAAAAAATATCGATTTATTGTCCTGACGAAATATTTCATGAGAATCTTGAGATCTGTTCAAGAAGAAACGGAATTTCGTTGCATTCCAACGATGCAAATTTCAGCATCGTTAAGAAAAAACTTTCAATTGCACAGATTACTGTTTTTGGGCTTTTCTGTCGAGAAATGTTAATGGTTTCTGTAAAAGTTTGCAAGCTTCGCAAATTTCGCTCGAGTACGTTCCGAATGGCGACTTCGGATTCGCGTTCATGATTTTTGAGGTTTTCTCCGAAATTCTTGCATGCATTTTTCTTTACATGAAACGTAAGCATCGCGATGAATGTTCGTTCCAGATTTTCTGAGACCATTTTTTCCCGATTGTTTCGACAGAGAAAAAAATCATCGACGAAATTGGTTAATCGAAACCTCACGGATCATGATAATACCTTAAAAAGTCGTGTATACGAGTTACGATCGGTGTGAACGTACTTGACTCGTATTTGCATACGTATATTTACATACATTTATCAACCTTTGCTTTTATGTCGTAATCGTGTATGATAATATTAAAAAGTGTCGTCGTTCGTCGCATCGCATCCTCCGTGCATTGCACGAGCATCGTCACATTCCCTTCTCGGAATAACATGAGCACACACTCCTCGAGATATGTTGGTGCGAGTTGGTACGTGTGAATTTTCATTTGTACCGATAATAGCATCGAATGCCAAGTTAATATAATGCGATGATGAATAATAAAGACAATGAGAATTTCAAATTTCATTTAACATTCCAAGAATTCCTTTCCTCCTTCGCATCAACTTACAAATGTATTTATTTACGAAAAAATGAATTGTAAATTTATTTGATGACTAGTCGTGCTTGCGCTGCGCAGCACACCTAGTTGGCGCTAAAGGGTACAGCCAGCTTAACATGAAAAGTTAAAAAAAAATTTTCAAAATCTTTCAACTTTGATTTTACAAACTGCCACTCCGCGTACCGCTCATTATCTTCGTTTGAAAATTATCTTTGAATTGATAATTAGCGAGTTTTTGTTTATTATCACTTTTTTTAGTTGCTTGTCAACTTGGAAAGTGGAAAATATGACGAAAAATGTGATTTTTCGATTCGGGTTCACAAAAAAAAAAAAATTATCGGAATGCAATACAACATAAAACCTTTTCTGATTCATGAGCTTCATTCCTGTGAAAGATTTTAGGAATTGGACCAGGTCGAATATACAGAAACGTTTTTTTCTGCAAATGTTTCTCGTAGTCTTTGTTTTTGCTTCCTCATAGAGGAAGCTATGTGAGGGTGAAAATTTTTTTTTTCCAGTTTTCAATGTCAATGTGTTTTTAAAATGCCTCAAAACATGGAAAAATTATATTTAGAAAAAATTTTCGGATGTGTGTGTGTGCATGTGTGTGTGTTTTCATTCTCTGAGAATTTCGTTGGAATTGCTAAAAAAATACGAATTCTACGGCATTTTGAAATTTTCAAAAAAAAGGTGTCGATGCTCTAGCAAATTTTAAGATTGATTACTAATTTTTTTTTTTTTTATATAAATAGAGTATCATAACAGGAAGGTTTTTATTGAATTTAGGAAATATCGGTGTACGGTTTAAATTTGATGATTTTTCGAATTTTACGAAAATCAGAGTTTTTCGAAAAATCGTCTAACCGCTCTAATTTCTGCAAATTTTATAAAATATTTCATACGAGTCTGTACTTTCTCTTTACTTTCTAGAAAAGTTGTCGAAATTATATCATTTGAATGCAAATAGAAAAAACGCTGCAAATTGCTTTCTCAAGATGCTCAAGATGCCCGATGCTCAAAGCTTCCTCCATAAAGAAGCCAAAATTAAAAATATAGTTTCTCGTAGAGGAAAATTTGAGCATCGTGTATCTTGTTTTTTTTTTATTAACTTGACCAGACAGTATTCTGTGTATTGAGTTCAAATTCGTATTTTTTTGATATGTGAGGCGTAGGAGTGGGGCATCGTTCAGAAAGGAATTCAGTCCTTCCGGGATGCAGTGAGTCATAAGTTTTTGAGATAATCGTCCGTCCGGAGTCGACGTAAAAATGTGAAAAAATTAAACGTTTCTTTGCAGAAGTGTCTTTCCCCAAAGTGGTTCGTGCGAGAGATTCACGGAAAGTCGTGGGCGCTCGAAATGCAAGAAACTCGAATCGTTTTTTGTTGTTGTCGCGATGTATGTTTTTTTTATTTTATTCCGGATTCGCAAGATGTCACATCCGGGCTAATTATATGCACTCTACCGTGATGATTTTCTTCGATTCCCCAGGGCAAACCCACACCCCTCTGTCAAGGTCGAGTACACACCCTCGAAAGCCTAAGGGGCGAAAGCATCGATTGTTAGACTGTCACCAATGACACGACTCTGTTCCATTAGCCCAAATGTTGAAATCGCATGTCAAACGCTCGTGCACGGTTTTAGGAAACAAAACAACGAGGCCCTCGAGCCCCAAGAGCTCTCTTGGCTCTTCTCAAACGATTCTGACGTGTTGCCCAATTACCTTTAACCACAGTCGAAGCTTTCCTGGCCATCTGACTCACCGATTAGCCTTCTCTCTCTCTCTCCAATTCATTCAATTATGTTAAATAATGATTATTCGCTCGAAAGATAAGAATTCCATGGCAATATTTTCACTAAAAAGTCCCATTGATCGTCGGTTCCGTCTTTCAAAGCATTTGGAGATAAAAAAACCATTTTTTACTGAAATATTTGAAAAATTTTGCATGGAATGAAAATGAGCGATGAAATAAATTAATTTCAATATTAATTCGTGATGGAAATGTATCACGTTAAATCTGTGATGATCGATTTAATTAATTGACGATTTCGCACATTTTTACTGCTAATTCTGCAAAGAATATTTTTCATCCGACATCCGATTCTGATTCATGAGATTTATTCGAGTGGAAGATTTATCTGATCGAGCTGCATGAGTTTAAGGATGTTGAGTCCCAAATCAAAAATGATGAGAAAATTCTGAAAATTTGGTATGTTTTTGTACAGAGTATTTAAGAGATCGTGTGAAAATTTCACGACCATTAGGAAGCTCGTTATTGAAGAATTAACATTAATAAATTGAATGTTGTCAAATTTATGGAAACTGGTATAACTGTGCGATAAGTTTTGTTTTTTGACCTCTCAATTTTTTGATATCTACAAAATACTGAGAACAACGAAAACAAAACAAAGTTAATTGATAAATATTTTTTGTATTTGTTTGAAAAATTGTTCTTAACAAAATGTTAATTTTTTAATAACGAACTTCCTAATCGTCGTCAAATTTTAACACGACCTCTTGAATACTCAGTACAAAAACATACAAAATTTTCCGAATTTTCTTATCATTTATTATTTCAACCCTTAAGGCGGTGAAAGTAACGATGAAAGAATTCTTAAAATCTGGTATTTTTTTTCATTAAGTATTCAGGAGGTCGTGTACAAATTTCACGGACGATTAAGCAGCTATTTATTGAACAATTAACATTAACAAGTTCCATGAGTGCTCAACATCCTTAATTTCCAATTTTTTATTTTTCCCATCTCAACGCGTGTGAATTGAAATCGCGTTTCTTTTGTTTTTTTATCTCGCAACTTTTTAACGAAACGTGACTGCAATTTCCATGCTTTAAACGTTTAACCAAAATTTTGAAAAAACACTATACAAAGTCGTTTAGTGATAGTGATACGTTAAGGTGGTTGCATTAATGATGATAGAATCCTTAAAATTTGGTTTGTTTTTACATGAAGTATTCACGAGGTCGTGTACAAATTTCACGACGATTTCGAAGCTATTTATTGAACAATTAACATTGACAAGTTTAATAGGTACTCAAGATGCTTAACCCTAGGACCCTACTCAGGGGTTCCCCAAACCCTCACTAAATAGTGAAAAATTCGAAGATTATGTGCTTAATTTTTTTTAATTGCATTTTTCACCGTGAAAAATGAATATTACACTTTTTCTCAATGTTTCATTTTATTTTTCAGAAGTCGAACGATCAAATTAAAAAAAAATAAAGCTCTCTACGACAAATAGCGAATCAACTGCATCGATTCAAAGTGCTCGGGTGCCCGTAACCCCAGTGAAGGAGATTTGTTTTAAAACACATAGCGTAGGGTCCTAGGGTTAATATGGACAAACAATCGCAGTTGAATTGTTCGAATCGAACGATCTGTTACGATTGAATCAAATAAATAAGGATTTTTCGAGTGAATAGAATAACCGAAAAATATTGGCCTAATAAGATGAAATCAAATGAGCCCAGGAAGATTCTCAGTTAAATTTTTCACCGCAACAGGATGAAAACGACGATATTGAAGTTTGTATAGTTGGAAGACACCGAAAAATATATTTTTCATTCACAATTTTAAAAATCAACGGACTTGTTCCAATTTTTTCAGTAAATTCATTTTTCGAATGGCAAAAAGAAGTCTCTCCCATAATCGTTGACAAACACTGTATCCAAATAGGTCCTCTGTTACAAAAAAAAAAAAAAATCACTTTACGTTGCATTGCAACGACGCGAACTCGAAGATTTCTTAAAATATCGGGACTAGCATAATCGAAATAAACTGGACGGTGAATCTCAAATTCTCAGCTTCAACGTTTCTCATATTTATTAACATTATCTCACTTCTGGCTTGTCTCACTTAAGTCTATATATTTATATTTCTTTTTAATCTTTCCATTTACGTTTTTCGCTTTTTTTTTCTTCTTTCCACGACAATAAATAACACACGAATAGGATCAGTTTGTGATGTCGTATTTGCGTATAGTGAATAGTGCGATGAGAACGAGAAACCGACGATGGTATCCCGATGGTCCGTCATTTCGACGTTGACCACCAACGTATATCCAACGTCAAAATCTCGCATCGTTTGTTTTTTCGTCGTTATTTCAGTATAGGCGCCACTTGGATTTCAACAATCTCCAAAAAAATCGAAAAAAAAAAAAATCACGTTGGTTTCGAATAAACATCCATATGTGTATATAATAATAATAATAATAATAACAAATAAAAATAGTAATATGATGATAATGTATAACATATAGCTATACATACATCCGTTTGACATTTATTTTGTTTTACATTCATTCCTGTTCGTTTGTGCGTTCGTTTTTTTTTTTTTTTTTTTTTTTTTTACGATTTTTCGCCGCACGATCCTCTTTTGTATTTCGTATACTCATTTATTCACAATTTCTTATATCACACGCAATAATACTATTTGACTTGATTGAAAGTTGGTCACTCGTGAAAATGTTGCGTCCATACACGATTGAGTCTTATCGAATAACGACTAGAATATACAACACTCGGGCCGTAAATTGATTGAATTTTTGTTACGAATTCAAGGTATGACCGTGTCGTTTGGATTTATTTGTTTGTTTGTTTGTTTGTTTGTTTGTTTTTGTTGCCAGGAGCAAGAGCTCGAGGTTGCAGTGAACTTTTGTCATGACTCCGATCGCTTCGAGTCTTCGTAGCTTTTTCTGTGGCCATTTGGAGCGTTAATAAAATTAAATTTAATCTCATTTTGTGGTTTGGTGGGTTAATTATCGTTTTTATTGTTTTTGAGGGGCACGTTGCACGGTGAGCGCGAGGTGAAACTGACCTCGGATGTTCTCGGGTCAAAGGCGACGCGGTGGGCGCCTGCCCTGAGCTGCTACAGTCATCTCGAGTCACTCTGGGAATGAACGTTGTGCTCGGAACTCGGATCTAAATCGGAATCCTCGATCGAAACTCCGTGATGAGGCACGCGAATCGAGTAACTCGGGCTTCTCTCCGTTCTGCAATTATGAAAATGAACAGAAAGTTCATCAGCTGGAAAAAAATGAAACTTGATGAAAATCAGGCAGTTTATGGGTTTTTGGTTTTTTGTGAAATTTAGTCTATACTCATGGGGCGATAAAGGAAAGCGGAAGTAGTTGGGATATCATTGTTCAGAATTCACTAAAAACGCGAGTACAAAAGTTTGAAGTAAAGTTTTTCAACTTATTCAGAAATACGTCCTTAATAATATTCGCTGCAGAAAAAATGGTCGTGGCAAAAGTTTGAAAAAGTTTTTTCACGAGACCGAGAATATCGAAAAGCCCCGAGATCCTTAAAAAGAGTTCCCCCAGTCTCGAGAATACTCTCGAAAAAGTGCAACTTGGAAGAAGCTCGAAAAATATAGTTTTGACAAAATTCTCCTTGAGACTATTTTTGTTTTTTTACGCGAAATTTACGAAGAAAAGTGTTACCTCGCTGCTGCCAATTGACTTCCATCACTCCCACGTCGCAAACCACTGCGTCGTCTCGTGCACAAACAATTGCATATTATTCTCTTGAATGCGAATCTAAAGTCCTTGCTGAACAACGCGTAGATGCATGGATTTATCGCAGAGTTGCAATACCCGAGCCAAAATAAGACGCTGAATACCGTTGGGTGGATGCAATTTGGACAAAAGGCACGAACTAGATACATCGTGAAGAAGGGCAACCAACAGAGAATGAAACCACCGACTATAATGCCCAGCGTCTTAGCAGCCTTTGTTTCCATCCGAAATCTCTTGACCTGTAATAAATATTTATCCATTTATGTGTATAATTAAATTAATTATTAATTTAAATAAATTAATAATTAATAATTTAAATAAATTAATAATAAAATAAAAATAAAAAAATAAAATAAAAATAAAAATAAATTAAATAAATAAATTAACAGTAACGTGGCTCATCAGTCATTTTTTAAATCTGGATTTTTTAGAACTACGTTTGAAAAATAATTCTTCAAGAATGTTGAGTCCCAAATCGCAAATGATAAGAAAATTCTGAAAATTTTGTGTTGCTATTGAAAAATTAACATTAATAAATTGAATGTAGCCAAATTTAGTTTTATGGAAACTGGTAAAACGTAGCGATAAATTTTTTATTTTGACCTCTCAATTTTTCAAATATCTACAATATACTGAAAGCATCGTAAACAAAACGAAGTTTATTGATAAATATTTTTAGTATTTGTTTAAAAAATTGTTCTCAACAAAGTGTTCATTTTTTAACAACGAGCTTCCCAATCGTCGGGAAATTTTTACAGGACCTCTTAAATACTTCGTACGAAACATACTAAATTTTCAGAATTTTCTTATCATTTTTCATTTCAACCATTAAAGTGGATGAAGTAACGATGAGAGAATTCTTAAAAATGGTATGTTTTCACGTGAAGTATTCGGGAGGTCGTGTACAAGGTTCACGACGATTAAGAAGCTATTTATTGAACAATGAACATTAACAAGTTTCATAGGTACTCAAAATCCTTAAAATCGAGTATTGAATTCGTATCAATCATCATCATGAATCGTTTCAATTGAAAATATAATTTTTTATACAATTTATTGATAAATTTATTTCGTACCATCGAATTCGAATTGAAATTTTTCAATTTGATGATTTAAAATTCCGAAATGAAGAACAAAGGCAAGAATGAAAAATATAATTAAAAGTGTCGTCCCCTTTATACACGATGTACGAGTGGTCTCGTGTGAATTTACAATTGTCACGAGAAGTTTTAGGTTTTTGCACAAAATGTGAAAGGATTTGAAAAACATAAATTATTATTATGATTTTGTTAATTTTTTTTTTTGGCGAAATAATTTGGTGTATAACGAGGGAAAATGTGGGCAAGGTAAGCAACGTTTTGAACAACTGTTTGGTCTGGTATTGTAGAGTTTACGGATTTCATTCATTTGCAAAATTTGTTTATATTTGCGAATCGAAAATGAGATTTAATCTCTCTTGCTCTGCAGCGTTTGTTATTCGTGTATTTGCTCGTTTTTCCGATCTCAAGAACACACTTTCCCCTCGGGGCATACGTTTCCATCATGCCGCTTCGCACACATCAGGATGTGCAATTTTAATCAAATACCGTTCGAAATCGAATGAATCCTCGCGTCGTGAATTGTGATCAGCGGCAGCGGTATTTTGTTTGCCCGCACGCTGATAATCACACCAGCCCAAATCACTAGCTCGCTCGTTCTAATCGAATCCGAATATTTTTATCCAATTGAATATTTTTCACCATTTTTTTTTACAGATTGAAAATATCAATAATTTTCATTCCTGCTTCAGAGCCAATATGCCATTTTAAGATAGTACTGTTGGTTTTATAATTACCGTTCAGAATTTAATAAAATTTGGAACAGTGGTAGATCACGATAAGATAAAGATTCAGTCGAATTTTCAAGAGGCTACAGAGAACGAGAAAAAAGATATTTGCATTGCTAATTTCAAGAATCGATTTCATGCACATTTCGTTGTATTTTACAACAATGAAAACTGTGATTTCTCTTAAAGTAGTCCTGTCGCTTCACACTAGTCATACCACTGACCATACCAGAGTCTTGCATAATTGACATTTTCAACATATGCAAAAAAAAATAATATTCAATAAGTGAAATTTTCAACGTATAAATAATGTAATGAACGTTGACATTTAATTTAAAAAAAATAAAAAATATGTATTCCAACGATTCACGTAGTATTTCTATAGATTTGATATTAGGCAACGTTGCTTCTTTCTCCATGTCTTTCTACTACTTAACCAGACGAGTTCAATCTCAACGCTTTTGAACGTCGATCTGTCAAAACAATGAAATATATGTGTAGAAATTCAAATGACGTCTCTTTATCGTGGAAAGATTCATTCAATACCGGAACGGAAGTTCAAGTTTAACTTTTGATATTACATAAAAAATTCGTCGATGAGCATAATTTTTTCTAAATGCATTGGATTACTACAAGTGTCAAGTTTGTAAATGAGATTTTTTTTAAAGAATCTGACGGATTGCCACTATTATAAACACTTCAATAGCGACCGGGGGTTGGGTTTTTTAATGTCGTCTCAAAATTCCTTTGCAAAAATACCCAATTTGCAAATTTTTTTTTTCTTTGTAATTAGGTCGATAACCGAGCCTGAAGTTTAACAGAAATAATTATTCAAATATTAAGTAAAGCTAGAAAAAATAAATTTGAAATTCCTTGGATCGAGGCCTGGCGATAGGATTACCTTAACAATTGATAAGAATTCTTTATAAAATACAATGAAATCTGAGATTCATCATAAGACTCAATGTTAAATGTATGAAATATTTTTTATATTTTTATTTTTATTATTATTATTATTTATTATTATTTTTTTAAATTTTTTAAAAATATTTTTTATATTTTTTTCTCTGGTTCTCTGTAGCCTCTGGAAATTTGAATTGGATCCTTTTCTAATCATTGTTCTATTAATATACGAAATTTCATCAAATTCTGAACACTAGTTCTAAAAGCGACGGTACTATCGTAACAAATATTTCAATAATTTTTTTTTTTCGTCTCAATTTAATATAAAAAAAAGTATTGATCAGAATTTTATAAATTTACCTGAGCTTTGATGTTTCTTTTGCCCATTTTCATGACGCGTGGTTTGTCCTCGTTGCTTTGACTGATTTCTCGCAGCGAGACTTCGTCCCCGGTCATTTGACTTTCGCAACTGCTCCGTCTACTGGGCCTTTTGTTGCTGCCCACTCTATTGATTCCACCAACCTACGAGACAGTTAATAATGAAAAAAAATGGTGTTTGATAAAAAGAGGAAAAAATGATATCTCAATGACGAATTTTAAAAATTTGATATTGTGTGTTCATTAGCATAACATGTGTATGAAAAACAAGAGGGATTGAAAACGTCAAATCCTATAGGTTATTTGCAAATTTCCTCTTGTGGGAAACTCTTTGACCTCTGTGTGTATGACGCAAACTGAAAACAGATTGAAAGCATTGAAATTCAAGCTGATTAAACGTTGAATCGTAGCAGTGTAGTAACAATGAAGGCGTGTTGGCTGGACCGGTTAATTGAGCATATGCATAGGAAAATATGAGCTTATATCCATCGACAGAGGGAAACGAGAAGAGAGAGAGACATAGAGAGGCGTGGGGGGGGGGGGGGGGGACTATTTGCGTATGGCTATTGGGCGTGCATCGTATACTAATTGACCGGCTTGTTCCGGTGGCCAGTTCTATTCTTCGTTATCCGAAATGTCATCGGGAAAGTTCGGTGGAGCTCAAAACGTACCACGTGTCCTAGAAGTCGTGCCCGAAACTTTGAGGAAGAAAAGTTGCTTCGTTTCTGGATAGAAAAAATTGTTTCTATTTTTTTTTCGCCCATTCATAGCTGATGGAATGTTGTGTGATCAAAGATTGGATTTTGTTTAAACCCTCAATGGGTCACGTGGAGTTGATTTTACCCCAGCCGCTTTCGACCGACGATACGTAATAGAAATTTTGAGAAAATGGGACTTGTGACAGCCTCTGTCGGTAGTTTGAACCTTCTGGTAGGGAGCCTCGTCGTTATTATTTGAAAGGGCCCGTTAGTTCAGTTTTGGAAGCCGTAGGAAACGGACGGTGTAAAACCTGGGATACACTTTTTGGAACGGTCGCTAATTTAACCAGTCCCACCTGAGAGCATGCTATTTCAGTTTTATGAAACGCTTTTTTTCTTTTTTAATTGAAAATTACAATTTCTGCATCATTTTTTGTAAAAAAAAAGTCATTTTTGCAGAAATTTTTTTTTTCGACATTTTTTTACGTTAAAAATTGCACGATTTAAATAAAATCATCATAGTCGTTAAGGGTCGAAAATACAGTGTAGTATTTTTATTTGATTTTTTTTTTTTTACGATTTTTCAACTATTTATCGCCTTCCAAAGTGAGTGGGGTTGATAACACCCCCAATGACTGTTACGTCACAATAATCTGGAGGTGTGACTATTAAGGGTTAATAAATGTATTTTGTCTTGAGTCATGGTCAATTTGTAGTCTGAAAATGTTTGTTGTGATTTTCAAGACACCCTTGGAACATCGAGAGAAGCAAAATATGCCAATAACGACGACGATTCCACTGTTAGGTCGTTGGAACGTTTTGGTATCGGAGTTAATAGCGATATTATGATTTTCGAAGGCGGCTTTTCGTTCATGCAAATTGATCGAGGTTGCCATCATCATTATTCACTATTATTGGAAAGCTCGGTTGACTCAGGGCAAAGGTCAATGCTTTACGGAAGTAAAAAAAAAAAAAAAAAAAACCTATAATTATTCGATCCGTATAGGAAGGTCGTAAGAAAACGTATAGAGCGGAGTTTCGCAAGGGTTGGTTTTTGCGAAGAATGGAACTGGCCAAGCACCAAAGCTTCGTTCGTAACGTCAGAAAGGAGAGAATTAATTTCAATGTTCTCGCGTTCGAGATTCCAAGTTCAGCAAGTTCACACAAAAGCCCGAGGGGCTCAGGATCGCTGTTGGACGGAATTTTCGCTTCGCCAAGGTGGTCAGTAGTCACGTTCGAGAATGGTACGACCGCAATGCCAGTGCGACGAGTGACGAGACGAGTCGACGCTTTCGTAATGTTGCTTGTAACTACGAGAATAATTGCAAACTTGAATGCGAGAGAGAGAGAGAGAGAGAGAGAGAGAGAGAGAGAGAGAGACGAGAAAAGAGCGATGTTTGCATTATCGGGGATCGAGCGAGTGTCGTTTTCCTGTTTCCCATTTTTTCTCTCTGTCTTTTCCTTCCTTTTCAACTAATTTTTCTACTTTTATTGTTTTGTTTTTTTGCTGTTATTCGTTATTTTTTTTGGTTCCTTGTTCCCAGTTCCCTTTCATCGAGTTTCCTCCAGTATTTTTCTTTCTCATTCTTTCATTTTTCTCTCCCTTTTTCCTTCCATTTTTTTTTCCTCACTTCCCATTCATCCTTTCCCAATTTCTCAATATGTTTTTTTTTGCTCCACTGTACCTTTTCACCTTATCCAAGAAAGAAAAATCTTCTCGGAGCTTTCAGTTTATTTCAATTCGATAAAATGTGCAAAACGTTGAAGCATTTCCTTCGCCTTCGGTCTCTCACTTTTCACGGTGTATATATCCAGCTCTGTATCATTTTCAACTTGGTTTATTTTCCCTTTTACCTTGCTCTTTCCTCGCCGGAAGTCAAGAGCTTTTCTCAAAAGAAGCTTCTCGAGAAAAAAACTGTCACCGGAAATTCTAAACGTCATATCCTCGCTATTAAACAAATCCCATTCATTTTAAACTCAAAACAAGATGCACGATGCCCAGATCATCCTCTACATGATGAACTATCCCCTTCTAAAAAGTTGGTGAGTAACGCCCGAAGTTGGTGACCAACGAGGGGCATTGTTGTCGTTTTATTCGTGCTGTGATTGGTCGGTCCTGTTGTACACTGTGTTTTGACTCTTCCGCTGTCAGTTTGACAGTTCCGGCTGTTTTTATTTCTGAAACTGTTTTTATTTCTTTTTTCCTGAAATGGTGGATAAAAATTTATCCGGGAACGCGATTGACTAGAACTCTTCACGAGGACACGCACGGAGACTTTCTCCATCACCCAGAATCGCTAGATCTACAAAACACGTCATGGAGCCTCAGTTTCGGGATCGAAATTTTTTTTATTTTATTTTTTC
This sequence comes from Hyposoter dolosus, assembly GCA_963921915.1. NCBI lineage: Eukaryota > Metazoa > Arthropoda > Insecta > Hymenoptera > Ichneumonidae > Hyposoter > Hyposoter dolosus. The sequence goes on along the minus strand of OY998131.1, from coordinate 21,633,615 downwards.
CGAAAATGGTGGGTAAAAATTTTTCCAGAAACGCAATCGACTAGAACTCTTCACGAGGGCACGCAGGGAGATTTCCTCCATCACTGGGAATTGCCAGATCTACGAAAACTCGTCATAGAGCCACAGCTTCGGGATTGAAACTTTTTTTATTTATTTTTTCCGAAAATGGTGGGTAAAAAATTTTCCAGAAACGCAATCGACTAGAACTCTTCACGAGGACACGCAAGGAGACTTTCTCCATCACGCAGAATCGCCAGATCTACGAAAACGCGTCATGGAGCCTCAGCTTCGGGATTGAAACTTTTTTTATTTATTTTTTTCGAAAATGGTGGATAAAAATTTATCCGGGAACGCGATTGACTAGAACTCTTCACGAGGGCACGCAGGGAGACTCTCTCCATCATTGGGAATTGCCAGATCTACGAAAACGTGTCTGGGAGCCTCAGCTTCGGGATAGAAACTATTTTTATTTCTTTTTTCCGAAAATGGTGGGTAAAAAAATTTCCAGAAACGCAATCGACTAGAACTCTTCACGAGGACACGCAGGGAGACTTTCTCCATCACTGGGAATTGCCAGATCTACGAAAACATGTCATGGAGCCTCAGCTTCGGGATTGAAACTTTTTTTATTTATTTTTTCCGAAAATTGTGGGTAAAAAATTTTCCAGAAACGCAATCGACTAGAACTCTTCACGAGGACACGCAGGGAGACTTTCTCCATCACGCAGAATCGCCAGATCTACGAAAACGCGTCATGGAGCCTCAGCTTCGGGATTGAAACTTTTTTTATTTATTTTTTTCGAAAATGGTGGATAAAAATTTATCCGGGAGCCCGAATGACTAGAACTCTTCACGAGAGCACGCAGGGAGACTTTCTCCATCACTGGGAATTGCCAGATCTACGAAAACTCGTCATGGAGCCACAGCTTCGGGGTTGAAATATATATATATATATATATTTTTTCAAAAATTGTGGATCAAATATGATCCAGGAACGCAAATGACTAGAAGAGACTTTCTCCATCACTCACAATAAGAAAGAGTGGAGTTCCGAAAAATGATAATATAGAGCAAAAAAAGGTTGTGGCGGCGCCAACTTTAAAAAATTTGAGCCATGGTTTTCACTAGGAAAAAGTGGAGGTCCGAATTCTGCTCCAAAATAAGTTGGTTTCAAGAAGCTGTCACATATCTCGATAAGTTATTATACATAAAAGGAGCGCTGCAGCGCTACCAGAAAACCGTTCGCGCGCTTCAGCGCGCGTGATGGACCCTAGTATTTTAAAATTTTGGTTTCCTCATAGAGGAAGCTTCGAGCATCGTGAATCTTGAGCATCTTGAGGAAGCAATTTGCAAATTTTAATTTGCAGCATTTTTTATATTTCCGTTTAAATTATATAATTTCGACAACTTTTCTAGAAAGTAAAGAGCAAGTACAGACTTCTACAAAATATATTAGAAAATTTGCGAAAATTAAAGCGGTTAGACGATTGTTTCGAAAAACTCAGATTTTCGTAAAATTCGAAAAATCATAAAATTTAAATTGTTCAACCGACATTTGCCAAATTCAATACCAACCCTCCTATTGAGATATTTTATTTATAAAAAAAAAATTAGTAATAAATCTTGAAATTTGCGGAAGTTGGAGCGTCGACACGCTTTTTTTGAAAATTTCAAAATGGCCTAGAATTTGTATTTTTCCAGCAACTTGAACAAAATTCTCACAGAATGAAAAGCTTGTATAGATTAACGTCTGTGCAAAACGGGAGCCCTGTAGCTCGAACCGTTCTCGAGTTATGAACGTTTGAATTTTACAGTGCCAGCAACATACACACACACATTCGGATATTTTTTCTAGATATGATTTTTCGATGTTTCGGGACATTTTAAGCATATTGACACTGAAAATTAAAAAAAAAAAAAAAAAAAAAAATTCACCGTGACATAGCTTCCTCTATGAAGAAGCAAAAATACAATGGATGCAGGAAATGAAAAAAAAAAAAAAATAATTTTTCAACGAATATCGTGATTTTTCGTTAGATTCGTCGCGCAACATTCGATTTCGTCAGAGGAATATTTTCATTACAAAATGTCAGCTCTACCCTCGAAATAATCGCTACCGATGTTCGGAAGATGAAAGTAAATATTTCGTCGTTATCAACTCTAAGTGCAGATAACGAGACGGACAATAACCTTCTTACGATAAGTTTAATCCTCACGGTGCCAACCAATATAGTCACTTCCGTATATACAGCATATCACTGATTTCTTTCGAACGGTTCAGGCACCAAAGCTTTCCCATAAAAGGGAATTTCTAAACACTTTTCCCTCCTTACAGAAATTCCTCGAACTGTGTATCGCCAACAAACGTCGTCACTCGTTTTTGGGATCAAGGGACCTTTCGAAGAATTTGTGGAGATTGTGGGTAGAGAAAAATGATTTGTAGCTCAAGTTCCAGTTCGGAAATATGTTCGAACAATTTAATTGAAAAATTGTGCACATTGTGTATATTTTCAAATTTTCACATTGTGTTTGGTATTTACGGAAAATATAACGCGGGGATAAAAACGTAAATAAAATGTCTCGGGTTATTATCGGTAATCGAAGGAATCTCAGGGAGCGTCCCAAGAACGGTCTGTATGAGGAAGAGTGTTAAGTACGCAGAGAATGTATGAAGAGCGGACCGAGGAGGGAATTCGAATAATGCAAACGTCGGAGTGCTTTCCAACGTGCAGATTGTTGGAAATTTCTCAATTAGTTTATATCTGTATCCATAATTCGTTGCCGAGTGTACACAGGGCGCCTCAAAAGTTTTGTTTAATTTTCAGATTACGAATATTCATTTTTTTTGGTCCGTCAACAGTTTGAGCGAAAAACAAATCTCGCCAGGATCCTCGTCGTCTGTGAATGCCTCAGAGTTTTCCTTTCGGAATCCCCAATTTTGAGGGCACCCTGTAGACAGAGGCAGCGAAAAACTCGTTTACATGGAAGAACCGAGACGTCGTCGGCCTGTCGCTGCGACACGAAAAAGGCTTCGACGAAAAAAAAAAACTGTAATGTGCATTTCTGTGCAGACGGAGATGTGCACAGAAATGCTGGGAAATTTTGAGGAATTCGACTAGCTGCATATATACGTTTCTCGGACTGTTACATTCGTTGAAATTATTGAATTTTTTCATATTTTATTGAGTTGTGAATGATATGAAATAAAAAATTACCTTCAAATGAGTATTTCTTGAGTTTGGACACAACTGACTCTGCGTTTGTCCATTGCTGTAGTGAACCGAAACCTGGGAGCATCTGGACGGTGTGCGTTCAAGAGTATTGCACTTTGTGTTGAGGGTCTCGGTGCTTGGATATGAGACCGAAATTTTGATTCTTTCACGCCTCATCGAACTTCTTCCGGATTCGGGACTCCTGGGACTTCCGTTGTTGCTGCTACCGTTGTAAACGCTTCCACGTCCTCTGTGTATCCTGAGCGTTAAGCGTTGCTCGTCGAATCTATATCGATCGAGAATAAAATTCTCATTTCGTAATTGAATTATCCAAGTTTATAATTTGATCGTTGAAATTGAATGATTGAAAAATAGAAAAAGCCTTAGAAACCGAGTGCAAAAATCACTGAAGTCTTGGCGGAATATCATCCGTTAGGTTTGGCCACTGTATTGATACACTGGGTCAATTTGACCCAAAAAATAGTTAATGCTCAGTATGCGAACGTAATGGAATTATTCTGAAAAAATGATGAAAAACTTTCCGAAAAATTGTAATTTTTTTCAGTTTTTTCATCATTTTAAAATTAATAACTGGGATTTTTGAAGTAGAAAAATTTAGCACGGGTCAAAATGACCCAGTGTGTCAATGGAAGTTAAACGATATCGATTTAGTAACAAAACACGTGCACTGCATCCTCGCGTTCTTATCGTTTTCCTGATTTTTACTCGCTGACTCTCTTTTTCCCCATAGCGATTTCGTGTGTTTTTTTCTTTAATAACGCAACTTGCCGATATTCTACTATGTCGCACGGAACGACTCGCTGAAAACAAATAGCACCATTCCGAGCCAACTTGCCGGTGAAGATGAAGAACCGAGAGAAAGCGAAATAGAAAAAGTAAGAAGCAAACAGGAGCTGGGAGAGGACGACAATTCGAGTCTTTTGTCTCATCTCTGTACATTCGTTTCTATCTCACACACACACACACACACGCGCGCACACACACACTCGTACCCACATCCGGGGTTTCATTTTCAGGATTTATCTACCTCGTTCGCTTTTTCGTTTTCCGCATTCTTCCTTATAGACGCCCCCAGGCTCTTTCCACTCTTTTATTATTTTTTTATGTTTTTAGCAATCTCAGCCTTTATTTTAAACGTTACACAAGGCTACTAGCAATCTTCTCTATTAATTTAAGTCTCTACTCCGAAAATGGGTTCGGCCGCTTTTCACCTCGAAAAGCAATTGCTGTGTATTTTTCGAGAGAATGAAAGGTGAATGGATGATAACGCTAATTTCGAATTTAAAGATTGTTGAATAACGAGAGAATGATCGGTCACTGAAGTTTGAATTTCGAGTAGCAAAAATGTTGAGAGAGTTGACTCTGAAAAGTTGTCTGCGAATATTTTCTTTTTCGAACTTCAATTGGCTTGATCGTTTTTTGTTCCAATCATCCCCTCAATTTTTTTCGTGTAATGTATTGACATTTAGCGTGAAATAAAGCTCAATTTTTGCCTTCACCACAATCCTTGTGGAAAGCGAATTATCTGAATAACTTGAATAAAAAGAAAAATAACAGTTACTTTTGTGATTTGATAAAAAGTTTGAAAAATTTCGTCATTTTGAATGTTTGATCGAAGTTGCTTCTTTGGAGGGGAACCTCGCAACATTTGGTGAGAAAATCATTGATGGAGCCTCGTCTTTTCTATCCTGGCAAGCCCTAAATTTCAATTAGTATTCTTCGTCGACTCCTTTAATTCGACGTACGAGAGTCTGTCTATCTACCAATATTAACGGATTATTTAAGCTATTTTCGCGCATATTTCATGGATATTCCTCAACGTGGGCAATTCCAAGCGCAAAAGGATTTCGCGCCATAATTTAAATCTACTCTGACGAGCGATTATCTTGACGATCCTCGTAGTCTGCATCGTAAATAGAAAAGGTCATCATTAAATCGAGGTTTCCGAGGAAAAGGCTTTTGATTAATGGATCCTACGTTTTTAATCGTTTTACGATCGCCGTGTACGAGCTTTACTATATATTGCGTATTCCTGTCAATCCCGCTGAGAGTTTTAAGTTTACAGCCATTTTTTAGTTTTTTTTTGTTTCTCAAGGACGTTGTATGGCGACGTTCATATCAAAATGATTGTTTTTCAGTTTTTCTTACATACAAAATGGTTTGCGAGCCTAAGTTGATAAAAAAAGATTGTTGCAAATTGACTAAAGAACAACATACTCTAAATCGAAGATTGTCCGAGGTAATCTGTAGATTGTTATATAATAAACAAAATTTGGAAAAAAATTTTACGGCAGATTTTTTTGAAAAACTGAATGAAGCTTCTTCGATGTTACATAAAAATGTATGCGAGGTTTCAAGAGGCTTCACCATTTAGAAATCGAAATATTTAACGAGTTTTGGTAGGAAAATTTGGTGATAACGTGCTTCAACATAAAGTGCGAAAAGACAATTTTTTTTTCAAATTTTTCATCTGTCTAGTCATCGAGTAATTCAGAATTAAAGGAAAATTCTTATGCACGCAATATATACTTATATATATGGAAACGTTATGCTTATGCACGTGAACTTTATTGTTCAATTACTCCAGAAGTGGTTAGAAGAAAAATCTGAAAAAATCGTCATGTATAATACTAAAGGATGCATTGCCAAAATTTTATTAAATTCTAATCATATTTTGAAAATTTTTATGTTTTTAACATGGCTTAGCATTGTATCGCCAGTAATAAAATGCGTTAATTTTTCATGTTCAGCAGTTGGAACCCTGCACCACGCTCTTATGAGAAAGCACTGAAAATTGTGATGATTTTTGTAAATAAATATCTCGACTTCTACGTGGTCAAACGTCTTAAAATTGCGCGAGCGATTAGACATGACTATTTTCTTAGTGTGGTGGAAATTTGAAGGAATTCTATGAATAGGAAATTTAGCATACAACGTCCTTAAATAGACAAGACGATCGTATTTGCACGAGGGCCGAGGGGATCCCTAGAAAACGTGAAGAAGACGAGCAGGCAATTTTTGATTGAGGTTCAGTGCTCGAGCCGGGGCATACGCGGTTCCCCAACCGACTATCGGCCTGTGCGGAGTTGCTTGTTGTAAAACATCGCCAGAGGCCATCGAGCAAATAACTAAATTAAAATGCTAATCAACTGATAATTGATTAGATTAATTCAAAGAATTAAATTAATAATGATGCACGAGAGCAATTAGCTAATGCAATTAATTAATTAGTATAATAAATAAATGCATAAATGAAGGTGTATGAAAATGACTGTTAATAAAATATTGGTATACAAAGTTAGTGACGACTGAAAGGCGTGAACGATCGCGGACGCAATTTCACCATTCCGAGAATCGTATGAGCCAGCATCAACGAGAAATTGCCCGCGTTCGTTTTTCCTATAATTAAGAAGTTTCACGGTTCGTGTAATTACCAGGTTTATTAGTTGTATCGCGAGAAAGTTTGGAGAGCGGAAACTCGGATAGTTATATACAGAATTTCTAACAAGTGTGAAGATGCGAGAAATTTAGAATCGCCTTGAAGGGTGTCGGAGATTTTTGATGTTTTGCATTTAATTACCGAGCTGGCGAATGGATAATATATCGGTGTGAATTTCTACCATTGAGTGTCGAGAGAATTTGATTTTAAAAATATTTTAAATCCTCATCAGATTTTTCTCGTAATTAAAGTAAATGCTTATCCCTACCACCGAATTTGCTTTATTCAGAGATAATATGCTTGGCTGAGTGACGAGCCAGCAAACGACGCTGTCAAATGTACTTGTCCCGAGACTCTACCGAGTCTGTTCTAAATAGTCGTGTATTGAGAACGTACCTTGAGCCTAGCATCTTCGAGCCCTTCGTCGTTCGGAAGCCTTGATTGATCGCCTTGGTTGTAGATACCGCGGCTTTGTAAATTCTCCAGTAGAAAAACAGCATGACTAGCATCGGTATGTAGAAGGAACCGAGGGCACTGAAAATAAAAATGATATAAAATAAAAATTCAATAAGAGTGAATTTTAGCAACAACAGAAGTTGACAAATAAAAGCAATGGCGAGATGTTGTTATCGAGGGAAATTTTTGATTCTCGACAAAGGAAAAGTGAGAAAAAAAATCGGGGCATCGATCATCTTTTCATGGAATTATTCAAAGTTTTTTTGTTTTTGTTTTTTTATTTTATTTAAAAAAAAAAAAAAGCAAATGTGAAGATCAAAGCAGCTCTCGATCCCTGGAAAAATCGACGTGTTTTTTGGGACACTGGATATGCACGTGGAAAACCCTCGAGACTAGTTGGGGCCGAGTGTCGGGAATGCGCGAGTCGAATATTAATTGTATCGCTGTACATCGCTGAGGCGGTATACGTGTTAAGGGAGAGCGCGCTCGTGCACGAACTCTCGGATATTCGCAAGTTGCACGAGTGGTTGGCCCAGTCCCTAAAGAGCCACAGGCAGACTGTGAAAATTAATGCAACCCTAACAGCAACAGGAACATACGCCTGTTGTTGAGCGTTCAAGCCACGCGTTGATATGCAGCACTTGGCAGGTTAATTTTTTCATTCCGAAAAAGATACATTGTTAATTAGATGGGATTAAAAATTGAAAGGGCATGATTGGTTCGGGTTAGTTGACTGCTTCGGCATGTGTATGTTGAAATTTTTCTTTTCCATAGAATCACTCCCGAACGATATTGACAAAGCTTTGAGTGGCAGTAGGTCGTGATGGTTAAGGTTGCCTTGTCACGAACCTCATTATTAGATGAAAATTTGATATTTTTTTATTAGACTATTTAAGTATGCAAGAAAATGCTCGCAAAATTTCAGAGTGCATTACCGATTATTTATCACGATAAATAATTAATGAAATTTCGAATTTTAACACACGGCTTATGGGAATCTTGCTCCGACACAGATGTAAGCCATAAATGTTCAATTTTCGCGATTAAATATATTTTCAAAAAAAAATGTTGACATGTTGAGAAAACCCTAAGGATTATTTCTAAACAAAAAAAAATTGAGGATAAACGAACAATTGCGATAAAAATTATCGATTTAGAAAAGTAATTACTTGATGAATTGACATCTTTTGCTGCTATCGCTATTGTTACATAGTGTGACCGCGCTGGATGACCTTTACCATAACCAACAAAGTGCAATCGAATCAAATATGTCAACTGTGAGGCTTAGAAAATGTAAGTTAAAACAGACTGAGATCGAAATACCTCATAATAAAAAGTAATCCATAAATGATCATGGCACTCGTCTTAAAAATCACCGAATTTTGTTGTACTAATAAAATAATATTTACATTGATCATATGTGGCTTCTTTACAGTGTTACAAATAATAAGATGTCTTTTGACTAGATAATGCGATGGTGCAACCTTAATTGTGAGAATAGCGACAGAACGAAGAAAAAAAACGAACTTGAGAGATTTTTTCTATTCAAAGAATTAATAATCCACGTCTGGATGCGACGTGTAAGGATGCTAACGGTAAGAGGAATGAGGACGACATGAACAAAAAGAACAAGACAAAAAGTTGGGAGAGGAATAAAAAGACAGGGCTGGAAAAAATAACAATTGAGAGCAGAAAAAGAATCAAGATAAGGACTCTGCGAAATGGAGAAAAAAAAAACAACTAGGAAAAAGGATGACATAAATGTTACTTTTACCTGTAGACGACGTAACCAGCATCATTGGTGAGCTCGCAGATCCACGGACAAGGTTTAACCGGTATAAGAATCGTCGTCGTGTTGTACGGTCCACTGTGTCCCGATGTGACATTGTGCGGAGGGTGAGACTGCACGCGAAGGTCCACAGTAGAAAGATAGAAAGGGAGAGTAAAGGAAAACGGAGGAGATTGTGGAAAAAGGAGCGAAAAAAGCGTGAAATGAGGTAACGAGAAAGAGAGACATTATATTGGCGAATGAACATCGGAGAGGAATCCACCGTGTTCATTTATTCATTCTTCTGGCTCTTGTGGTTCTTTCACTCTCTTTTTTCTTCCTTTTCATTTTCTCCTCTTTTTTCTTCTATGTTCGCTCGAATTTGCGAGCAACCTCATTAAGCATAAAGAGAAGAGAGGAGAGCCGGAAGAACGGATTAATTAACCGACCCGTACTCTCGTCCGTCCAAGACATACATACCCTCTGGTCCTTCCAACCAACAAGGGGCGGGAAACATATGACAAAGCTGAGCACCCACACCGCAGCTACTAACAATTTCGCTCTCTTTGGTGACATTATCTACAAACAAACAAATCATATCTCAACATATCCATTTTTCCTTCTCAATTATTTTTAATATTTCAATCTTGCACAATTTTTTTTTCGATTGATATTTTTGTAAGAATGTTTAGTTTTTTTTTTGTATTGAATTTTTGGACAATTTCACTCTTCCGTGTTTTCCATTTTGTTTGAAAAATATTATTTAAGGACGTTGTATGGTGACAGTCAAATCTAAATTTTTGTTTTCAGTTTTTCTCACACACAAAATGGTTTGGGAGCCTAAATTCATTAAAAAAACGTTGTTACAAATTAACTAAGCAACAGCATACTCTAAATCCAAGATTTTCCGAGGTAATCTGTATTTGTTATATAATAAACAAAATTTTGAAAAAATTGTACGAGCGATTTTTTTGAAAAACTAAATAAATCTTCTTCGATGTTACGTAAGAGTGTATGAAAAGTTTTAAGAAGCTTCACCATTTTGAAATCGGAATATTTAATGTTGAAAATTGCAACTTTTAACACACGCTCTTATGAGAAAGTGCTGAAAATTGTGATTTTTATAAATAAATATCTCGACTTGGACATAACTATTCTCTTTGTATGGTGAAAATTAAAAGGATTTCTATCGATAGAAAATTTAGCATACAACGTCCTTAAAGAAAAAACCCGATACGTTGTTGTTTGTCGCCTCCGCTAAAAGTCTTTTGGTTAGAACTTTAGTTGCGAAGGTTATCGATGTGATTGGCCTGATGACGTCATTCGATCACGTGCTATCAATTTATTTAAGACAATGATGATGTTGTGATAAGATGGGGGACAAGGATTCGAGTTTATTAGGGCTCATGGTAACGGTAAATCAACGCCCACGTAAGATAAGAGCAGATGAAAAATTTTCTGCTATTTCGTTTGTGGCTATTTTTAATTTTATTTTTATTGTTGCTGCGTATAGCGTTGCGGGTGTTTGCGAGCCCATCCAATCACTTCAACCCCACTTTAGTAATGTTCGTGCTCCTGCGGGATCGCTCAACAGTGTTGGCCACAGTGGATCTTTCTGGTGCACGAGAGCCAAGAAAAACTGTGCTAAACCCAAGCGAAAGACGTGGTTATATTTTTAGTGATTTCCAGTTGGTTAACACTGTGAGAAACTCAGAAAAGCGTTTTCCCATTTAGCGATTCAACGAAGCAGTGTATAGCTGAGCGGTGACCCATTCGAGATTCGACGTCGCTCGCGAGAGCGTTTGATTTAGGAGTTCAATACCGACCACGTACTTATCGCTGTCATTTTTTTTCGGCGATTAATTATTCTTACGTTTCGATGTAGATTCTTGCAACTCTAATGATCGTGGGTATTTTATCATCGCTGCTTGTCAATGCTTGATGGTGTTTTTTGAATAATTTCTCGTTGCTTCGTATCAAGGGAAATGAGAATTCTTTTAATAATAATGTACAAATGGCCTTGGTCATCTACAGCGTTGTAAGAATCTTACCAATGCCCTAATGGATGACATAATGGAGAAGACGTCGATGGCGGTATACTACCGAAGGCTAGACATTATTCACAAAAAAGCTAGAGTCAGCACTGAATAATAAATGAGGACATACATAATTGATTCAAGATTAAGTTCCTCATGGAATTGCGTACCCTTCATCTAGGAAGAGAAATAAAATCAAAAAATTATCAATACTAAATGAGATTACGCGATGACCTTGAACTCTTGACAATTTCGTACTGGGCAGATCATTGATTAGCATGAAAATGAAATAATTCCTGCAGAGCAAAGAGATTACTCGGCATTCAAGGTCGTCTCCTGATTTCATTCCCTAGTGGTCATTTTTCGATTTTAATGCTCCCCCCGTATACTGCGTTGTTATTCGATAAGATTACGATCGAGTCGAGCAGCAATTGCGATCTATATCGAAGTACAAGAAATTTTGAAACAAGGAAATCCTGTCGTTCCACACTAGTCATACCACTGATGATGCTTGAGACTTGCATAATTGACATTTTTAATAATATGCTAAAAAAATTATTTTCAATGAAAAACAATGAAATGTATGTGTAGAAATTCAAATGACGTCTCTTTATCGTGGCAAGATTCATCCAATACCGGAACGAAAGTTCAAGTTTAACTTGATATTACATAAAAAATTCGTCGATAAGCATAATTTTTTCTAAACCCATTGGATTACTACAAGTGTTAAGTTTGTTAATCAGATTTTTTAAAAAGAATCTGACGGATTGCCACTATAATAAACACTTCAATAGCGACCGGGGGTTGGGTTTTTTAATGTCGTCTCAAAATTCCTTTGCAAAAATACCCAATTTGTAGATTTTTTTTTTTCTCTGCAATTAGGTCGATAACCGAGCCTGAAGTTTTATAGAGATAATTAAGTGAATTGGATTGTGGCCTGGCGACAGGATTATCTGAACATTTTATTCCGATGAGTTTGTTCATGATGGAGACCGAGTATCGCGAGTGTTTTTGGAAGCAAGATTTTGTTTTATGACCGCATTTTAAAATCGACGAAAGAACGAAGGAAAAAAGAGCAGATGAGGAAAAAAAAAAAAATATACACGTGTGTAGGATTTAACGCGTGGTCGAGCAGTTCGAATTTGAATAAACGGAAATGAAAAATAGTCGTTCTACTTCACAGGAATCGCGATGATGTAAATGTACATTGCAAGGGATATTTTCAGTCGTTTAAAGAGCATTTGCGAGGGCGTTTCAAACGCCCCCGTTTATTAGAGAGCGGATATATTTCTCTACCTAGTGGTTTTAAAAGAGCAGAGGTGAGGATGCACCGAATTTGCAGTATTCCATTACGTGTATGGGCCCCGCGGACATTTATATTCTCGAGCTTCAGATGTTTTTGTTTTGTTCGTTGAGTTTTTATTCATTTCTTCTCACTTGCCGTCAATAATCATTAAATAAAAGCCGAAAAAAAAAAAAACAAAAAGAAAACGACAACAGCGCCGGCGTCGGAATTTTTCTAATTAATATTTGCGACTCAATCATTGGATGAAGTTCTGCAAACTTGTTTCATATACTTTCAGCATTAATTAAGCATTCCGATTTATAAAAATTTCTGCAGAACAACATTCATTATTGTGATTGGACATTTGCAAAGTGTTTGCAATTGTCACTTATAATGCCACTTTGTGCTACGATTCGGGACCAAAGGAGCATAGTGAAAAGGAAGAAAGGAGCAAAGCAGGGGAGAAACATTTCAAACGAGAGATTCAAATTTACACTGTGCATCCATGAATATACAATATCCTCGGAGATTCTCATTGACCTGCAAGGCTGTATATACTTACAGGCAATTCCCCGTGGGCTTGTGTCGCAACTGTTGAGATCCGAGGGAGGCCCAAAGCCCGATTAGAGTCGATTAATCTCGACAATTACAATTGGAAGCAAATTTATCCCTTCATTATGCTTGCAATTACATGGATTGAACCATTTTTTACTTTTTTTTTTTTTTTTTCAAGATGAATACAATCTTTTTCGTGTGTTGTTAAATTTTTAGGAGCTTCCATTAATGTTAAAGGTGACTGATTATTTTTGAGTGCGTTTAATGAGCTCGTTTGTTATTTTGAATAATTTTTGAGCGGAGGATGAGGATTTTGAAAGAGTTCTATAGTTATTAGTGCGACGATGCTGGAAAGACTGATGCTCATGATGGTTGATTGGGACAGTAATTACCTGTGGATAACTGACGGGCCTGGTCACCGCCAAATACCGATCGAGACTTATGGCGCAAAGATTAAGAATGGAGGCGGTGCACATCCAAACGTCAACGGCGAGCCAAACCGAACACCATATGTCACCGAATATCCAGACCTATAGAAACAAAATGAAGGATTGATGCACAGAGATAAAAAAAACGTTGTAATCTTTTATAAGGATTTCTGGAAAAAATTACTGTGCTTTCTAATAAATACTGCATCAGAAAAATTCGTTGTCACATTTTTTATTTTGTGCTGTGAAATTTTCTAAGCAAGACGGTATTTTTTTTTTTTTTCATCAAGTAACGTCGCGGTAATTTTTAACAGATTTTTATCTTCGTTTGCGACAGAATATTTAGACGAGTCTCTCGCACGATATAATTATAAAAGTTATATAATGGCTCTGATAAATGTGGATGTTGAATGAACGTTAAGTCGTGACAACGACAGTTTTGTCTCTATCCTCAGTCGCCGGGATAAGTGGACCATGAAAATTCTTCGTCCTAAGCAAACATTTTTCAACGGCTCACTTGTGTGTGGGCGTTAGGGGAAAATTTAGCTCGTTGGGTCGAGGACGAATAAGGTCGGACGCTGTGTTAACAATCGAGGCTTACTTGCTACATATTTTTCTACTTTTAACTCTCAGCCATCCTAAACTTTGACTGTTATGGGCAACACAAAAATAGCGCGAGAAGAGCTTACCGAAAATATTTATTCGACTGTTTTTTTTTTTTGTTCACGAGTTTCCCAAAACTGAATTATCGAGTGTGAACGTCTGAGAATTCCCGAAAATTCTCGATCAATACGATTTTGATAATGTAATATCATCCTCGCCCTTATTTTCTTAAATATTTATGGACTCAATTTAATATATTTTGTGGATTAGATATGCCGAATAGAAAATGTCCATGACGTCACGTATTTTCTCGTTTACTCGAATTATTTCATCGGATTTGTATGGAAAATCAAATAAGGAGACTAGACTGTTTTGTGGAGAAAGAAGTAAAGAAAAACCGAAATATTATGTTCCTCGGAGGAGGGACAATATTTCAGGATCCCAGCTCGCCATTGCTACATGCATTTTTCATGTTTCTTTAAACAAAAGCCGCAGTGGGAGAAGTGAAGAAGAAGGATGAGGGTAGGCGACTGAAACTTCGAGATCACTGCAACAAGACGCGCTATGAAAGAATATATAAGAGGAAAAAAAAGGAACAAAAAAAAAAAGGTTTAAAGAGACCGCAACTTGAAGAATATATTGTGCAATGCGGCAAAGTACTTGAGGAGTAAGGACGTCAGAAAATCATGAAAAATGGTGGGCGATGCGAAATTATTTGGACTAATTTGCCTCGAAACGAAATACACGTTGTGGCTGATGTGTGAAAATGGAAAATTTCATTGTCAAACACGCGCCTATGGAAGACAACTTGCTGCATAAATTCATTAAAATGGCAAAAGTTTGTGAAAACAGGCTCAAAGTATTATTTGATCGAGTTGACAAGGGTTCTGAAAAGTTTGGCTTCTCTCGGAATCGAGATGCTAGGTCACCGCGGGAGATGAGAGGATCCATGGATTCACTTTACACCCTTGATGATAGTAAATTCAGTGGCGAGGGAGGAGTCTGCAGAAGACGATTGCGGTGCTGGAAGAGAGAGGATGAAAGTTGTATGATGGTGCGGTTTTGCGAGGTGGGTCTCGTTCCAGCGGCAACACCGTTTTCTCAACTTGCCAAAGTCTCATATATATATGCGTATTATGTAAAATTAGGATTGCTATATAGGGTGCGTGAAGAGTCGAGGCTCTAAAATTTAGGCTGGTGGGTAAATAATTCCTGAGCGAGCAAAATCCCCATGAAAATCACACGAAACTGATACGACATGAAAAAAAAATCCATGGAAAATAATATCTTGGCGAAAAAAACGGGGGACAGAAAATTGGACCCTGCAGTGTCCCTTGGCCCTGGGGAAAAGTTTGAGGCAGTTGCTGCTTTGTTGATGGGAAAATTCATTAAAAATAAGGACATTACTAATGACGTCGTTTTGTAAACATCGCAGAGCGGATACAATTTTATTTACTCGATTAATTCCCGATTTTGCTTCTTCAAAGAGAAAGCTATGTGGCGATGAAATTTTTTTTTTTTCTCGTTTTTAATGTCAATGTGCTAAAAATGTCCCAAAACCAAATCGAAAAATCATGTCTAGAAAAAAAAGTCTGTTTAATTAAGAACTTATAATTAAGACGTTTATAACTCGAGAACCGTTTGAGCTACAGGCTTCCCGTTTTGCACAGATGTCAATCTATACCAGCTCTTCGTTCTCTGAAAATTTGGTTCCAATTGCTAGAAAAATACGAATTCTTGGGCATTTTGAAATTTTGAAAAAAGGCGCCAACCCTCTAACTTGCGCAAATTTCACGATTTATTACTAATTTTGCCATTTATAAATAAAGTATTATGATAAGAAGGTTGGGATTGAATTTGGGAAATATCCGTTGAACGGTTTAAATTTGATGATTTTTCGAACTTAACGAAAATCTGAGTTTTTTTGAAAAATCGTCGAATCGCTTTAATTTCTGAAAATTTTGTAAAATATTGTGTATAAGTCTGTACTTCCTCTTTACTTTTTGGAAAACTCGTCAAAATTACATAATTCAAATGCAAATACAAATAACGCTGCAAATTGAAATTTGCAAATTGCTTCCTCAAGATGCTCAAGATGCACGATGCTCAAAGCTTCCTGTACGAGGAAGCCAAAATAAAAAAAATAGTTCCTCATAGAGGAAGATTTGAGCATCGTGCACCTTGAGGAAGCAATTTGCAAATTTCAATTTGCAGCCTTTTTTATCATCATTTTGGAGAACCATTCTCATTGGCAATTGCACGCAAACATAAGGATTGACTACACGTAAGTGCGGAGAGCACTTTAGCCACAAACTAATCTTTCTCAAGCAGTTTGCATTAGTGGTTACGAGAGGACGAGTTATCGCTAGTTAGCACCGATGGAAACCCTTGTGGGCGAGGTAAATGACTTGCGAGTTGTAATTAATAATCAAACACTACCTGTTGAAGGTCATTAGTATTTTTTCATAAGGAACGATTCTTCAGAACGCAATGGAAACGCAAATGCGTTAAAGGCAACGAGTTCTACGTCGCATTGTGCTAGATTCGAACTATCGAAACTTTCAGTGCCAATTTCTTAAAGGCGCGCATTAGGAACGTTGAGCAATGAAATCGAACGAGTTGAAAAAAAAGCTCGCATAAGAAATAGGAATAAAAGTGTAATAAAATAAAAAAATCGCTTGCTTTGTAGAAGATTCGTTTGAAGATGCGATATCTTTAGTGTACGTGGTTCTACGATATCGAAACGTGTGCTGAGAATAAAGGAACAGGGTGCTGCATCGGGTACTTAAATCACTAAACTCATTGACCTAATGAACTCGATCCTTCTCGCTGTAACATTTGCGATGTATAGAATGAAAAAACGGAGAGGAAGCAACAAGAGGAAGGAAAAGAAGATAAAAAGCAGAATGCTAACAATACATGAACAGCGAACATCGACGAAAATCACAAAAGCCTCGATACAACGGAACGCCAGCAGGTGATGGGATCGATCGATCAACGATAACAAACGAGTGTGCACGATAAAAAAAAACCGTGGAACAGCATTTTCTTCGAGATCGATTTCTCTGGCTCACAGTTTCTACCACGATATTGCTTTAATTATTATACAAAAGATTTTCAATGTTGAGAAGCGGAGAAAACCTTGCAAACCTAAAAAAAAATCATATTTTTATTTGTTCGATGCAGCACCGTGCAACGATTGTGATGGGACAAACGTAATTGTATTTCCGGAAGCGGTTTTTTTTTTTCTTTTTTTTTTTTTCAAATGGCGTCAATGCATAAGATCGAAAACTATTGGAAAAAGTTATTTCTAGTCGCGCGAGTTTGCAAATTTTTTGAGTGCTTTACGAAAATGTTAGCAAATCGTATGATTTGGAGTCCGAAAAATGCGGATTTAAGTTTTAGATTTGTTGGGGCGTTGACTGACCTTAAAAACCTCCCAGGTCGCGCTGAACGGCAAGACGGCGACTCCAACGAGAAGGTCGGCGACCGCCAGACTGACTATGAACATGTTAGTGACGTTTCTGAGCTTGGTGGTGTGGTAAACCGCGAGGATGACGAGAACGTTGCCAAGTATGACCATTACGTCGACGATAGCGAGTACGACGAGGGTTGCAACGATACCAGCCCCTGACCACTCGACATCCTCGTACAAAGCGGTACAAGCGGTAACGTTAAGGTCCCGCATCGCCGCTTTCAACGCCTTCGAACCTTATTCTCGGCGGCCCGCATAACGCCGGGCCTCACAGCGCCCTCTCGCGACGTCGCTTCGTACTCGATTATTTTCTTGTTCCCTTTTTTTTTCACGTTCTCATTTTTTCGCAGGGTGAAAAATCGCCTCAACTTTTATCCGGAGCTCTAGAAATCCCCAAATTTCCTGCTACGTCCAAAATAACTTTGCAGATTTCGAACTTCGATCCTCCGTTTTCCCCGTTTTCCCCAATGACCTTTTTTTTTTTGTATCTCTGTCAATAAAGCAGTGAAGCGAGCTCTCTCGTGGCTCTCTAATTCCGTTTTGGCTCCATACACTTTTGGTCCTCCCACGTTCTCATGCTATCAAGTTTCCCAAAGTCCTGCGGGAGTATATTTGCGTGTGTATCTTTCAATTTGAACCTTTGACAGTTTTTCCACGTTACAGCTTGAATATTATTTCTCAAATTAGCTCAACCAGCCAGCCAGACTTTTCCTCACTTTTTCTTTCCTACCTTTACCTTCTCACCAAGTCCTCGAGTAATTCATTGATTTCCCAATGAAAAATCACGAACGTTGGAATTTTTTTGCTCTTTGGTGTCACTTTGATCCAGTCACGGAGAATGCACGTTCCTTGATGTACGTTTTTCACCACTACTCGTCTCTTATTTTTTTATCACCTCGATGAAAAAAAAAAAAGAAGAAAAAAAACTATTTCACTCACTCGATTTTTCATCCAAATTATTCGCGTACAAAGAAAATTCAGATTCTTTAAAATATTTATTAATCAGTCTTTCAAACGTATTATTGTTAATTTCATTATTTTTAGTATCGTTTATTATCAACATTTATATCGGTGTATAATTTTGACAATTATTATTTTTCGATATTCTGTTTTATTCGCAAAACAGAATTTCATTTATCTCGCCACATCAGGTTTACGATTAATTATGTATGGTACGAACTTTCCATCTATAATTTAAATCACAGCCAAGTAAAATAATATTTTAACA
This sequence comes from Hyposoter dolosus, assembly GCA_963921915.1. Classification (NCBI taxonomy): domain Eukaryota; kingdom Metazoa; phylum Arthropoda; class Insecta; order Hymenoptera; family Ichneumonidae; genus Hyposoter; species Hyposoter dolosus. The sequence goes on along the minus strand of OY998131.1, from coordinate 21,615,109 downwards.
GAATAATGAGGTTGAATTTACATCGTGAGACCCTCTTCACCCGAAAATGTCCACTACTTTTTTTTCATTTCTTTTCAATAACGATGTTTTTCAGATTTATTCCGAATTTATTAATTTTTACTTTCCAAGGCCAATTAAACAATTTTTCGATACTTCCAATATTGAAGATATCGTAACGGTCCGAGAGTCCAGTTGTTCCTCTGTCGTTTCACCCCTCGTTGCATCTTTTATTAATCACTTTTGGTAACAAAGCTTTTTTCTTTTCTCGGATCTTTGTGCAAAGTTTTCGGTCACTCTCCACTTTTTCTCGTGAGCTATCCGAGATTTTATTATTCTTTTTCGCGGGAGCTGGTCAAACGTAATGTTTGAGTCAGACGATTGTCGTTTGTCGAATCTGGAAAAAAAAAATGCGAAACTCATTGAGTTTGTAGTTTGAAAAGTTCTGAAATGATTTTTCATGGGATTTGTGAAAATTAATTTGAGTTTTAAATGCGAAACGCCGCCACCTGCTTTTCCAAAATGTCGAACTCGTCGTTAAAAATACTTTTTGTTTTTTTGTATAGGAAAAAATTCATGAGAAACAATTAAAATTAAATTGGATTTGGGAATAAAGTGATCATCAGCTTGGGGGATTAAACGAATCGCAAGATTGTAATTAAAAAAAAAAAGGAAAACTGTAATTCGTGATATTTAGGGTTCTCTCTGTCAACCCGCACCCCACATTGTTTTGTTGTGTGTGTGTGTGTTTTTTTCTTATTCCGTTCTTTCTCTACCCCATCACGAAGTTTCCCTTGTCCGTGGCTACTGCTATATATGCGTATCAGTAAATACAACATAGCAGCGCGGACGGGAAGCTTTTTGTTGATGTTGTTTTTCCTCGTCAGCAGTGTCCGTTCCTTTCTTTCTCTCTTTCTCACTTTTTTCCCTCGACATCGACGAAACTTTTTTCTTTGGAAACCTATTCGAGCGAAATGTGAACTCATGTTCCATTTCTCTCGAGATAATTCACGGGGCGAGAGGTCATTCCGATTGGAGCTTTCTATTTTTCGAAAAAATGATACATTTTCAATTGGAAAATACGAGGAAGGAACAGAGAATGGAATTCAGCTTCCTCATAGGGAAGCTATGTGACGGTGAATTTTTTTTTTTTTCCAGTTTTCAATGTCAATGTGCTTAAAATGTCTCGGAACATCGAAAAATCATATCTAGAAAAAATGTCCCGATGTGTGTGTGTGTGTATGTTCTGGCACTATAAAATTCAAACGTTCATAACTCGAGAACGGTTTGAGCTACAGGGCTCCTGTTTTGCACAGATGTTGATCTATACAAGCTCTTCATTCTCTGAAAATTTCGTTGGAATTGCTAGAAAAATACGAATTCTACGGCATTTTGAAGTTTTCAAAAAAAGGGTGTCGACGCTCTAACTTCCGTAAATTTAATAATTTATCACTAATTTCTTATTTTATGGATAGAATATCATAATAGGAAGATTGGTATCAAATTTGGGAAATATTGGTTGAACGGTTAAAAAATTTTATGATTTTTCAAATTTTACGAAAATCTGAGTTTTTTTTAAAAATCGTCCAACCGTTCTAATTTCTGGAAATTTTGTAAGATATTGTATATGAGTCGGTAATTCTTTTTTACTTTCTAGAAAATTTGTCGGAATGATATAATTTAAATGCAAATACAAAAAATGCTGCAAATTGCTTCCTCAAGATGCTCAAGATGCGCGATGCTCAAAGCTTTCTTTACGCAGGAAGCCAAAATTAAAAACATAGTTCCTCATAGAGGAAGTATCGTGTTTTTTTCTCTGTTAATGTCTTTTGCTAAATTGTTAAGAGATATGGACGAGAAATAAATCTGTGTTCATGAAGCATAACGATCTTGCTCAAATATTCACACTTAAATATGTGAATATTTATAAGAGTGTAAATCTTCAAAACTGGAGTTAATACTCTGGCGAAAAGGTTAAAGAGAAATATATGCGGGGAAGATGGAGCCCGAGGACACTGCGAGAGTCGAAGAGAGTCACAATTGCGTTTGGAAAAAAATGCAGCCGGAGCGAGCCCGTGAAAAACATGCAATATGGAAGGATTAGTGCGTATGAGACGTCGGGCGAAGCTTTGGTCGAATGCTGGATGGAAATGTAATTTGCACTGTAGAATAAAGAGACAGACCGAGAAATATGAAAGACATAAAAATATATTTTGTGTCTATGATGCACGAAACGTTGCCTTGATTCATGACAAGAAAGAATCCCTCCAAACGATTTGTTTGTAAATAAAAAATAAGAAAACAAAAAGTTTGGACGTAATTTTAAAAAATTGCAGTTCCCCGAATCAATAATTATGTATCAATGATTGGAAACAATATCCCAGACTTTGCCAATTTGTCGACCTGCACAGAAGGATTGGCTGCCACTAATTAATCAATATTTCATTAGCAAAGGAACGTTTCTAAAGACTTTTCCTCTTTCTATTAGAATCTAAATAATATAATCTCGAATTTCTGGATGTAAACTGCAGTCTTCCAGTGCACGAATATTTGAGTGGATATTAAAAAATTTGAAAAACAAGTGTATGCATTGTATCAACAAAGATCCTAAGCCAGAAGCCTTTGTAATAGCTTATATTGTTTTGCAGAGAAGGGAGAAAAGACGGAGGGAGAGGAAGCGACGAGGACGAAACTGAAGGATAAAATAAAAGAGTGCTGGCACGCCCTGCTACTTTCGGTCCTGATGTCTAGTGTCTACGAAACTCGTGTTGTGCTCGTTGCTTCTTCATGTAGAGAAAAACTGGGACCAAGGAGTGCGTTAGGGAGGGCCAAAAATCATGATCCTCGCCCTTATTGTCTTAAATATTTATGTACTCAATTTCATATCTTGTGTGGATTAGATATACCGAATAGAAAATGTCCTACGTAGTCTGATAATTATATGATTAACAACAGAATACCATGACGTCACAAATTGTCTTATTTACTCGAATTATTTCATACACGAAGACAAAAATCTATTAAAAATAACCGTGTTACTATCTTGCTTAGAAAAAAATGCATTTCGCAGCACAAAATTAAAAATGTGACAAAGAATTTTTTCTGATGCAGCACGGTAAATTTTAACGTGCTGGCAATCCTGATCACGTTTATTAGAAAGCACGGTAATTTTTTCCAAAAATCCCTATAAAAATGACAAGTTTTTTTCTCTCTGTGCAGAGATAGCAGCTTTCTTTCTCTAGGTACTCGGCTTAAATGGTCTTTTGTCTCGAAGCTTGGTATCAATGTTGCAATCGCTTCTACGAAGTGCTTTTCTATCAGCCATAAAACTATTTATGAGCTATTACAATGGATATATAGCAACAGCTGCCAGAACGTACAACGTTTATGCAGGTCGCGTCGCGACTAGCTATTACGACGTGCCCTTTAAGGAGGGGTCGTATGGGGGCATGCATTCACACTATAGACTATCGAACAAACGCATATATTCATATCGAGATATCCATGGAGCGTATGCACTAGTGATCGCTGTACAAAAAAAAAAAAATGAAAAATGTATTTTCCAGCGGACACCATTAGTCAGGGATCCTTGCATCTCGACTGAAACAACCTCAGGAATGAAACGTCCATTATAACAAAACCCCGGAACAATAATTGTTCCCGAATTTTTTGAAGCTTTCTATGGATGCTTGGAATCGTAATCAGCGGGTCTGGAAGGCAATGAACCATGTAGACGAAATGGTTCCAATCCGTTGCTTGGCTCAATAAAACAATAAATCGAATGTTGAGAAAAAATTCTCAGGATTATTCTCATTTCAAGCTTACACGATATTTTATTTTATTCAATAATCATAATAACGTTGGAGCCGATATAGAAAATAGAATAATCCTAATGGACCATATTTATTTAATTATTCAAGTTACTTCTCTTCGTGATCAAAAGATTCGATATTTTGATGGATGGCTGCATGTAGTTGTATTAATAATAAGATTATGCAAAATTGGTTTTCAGTGGTGTGTTTTCCAGGTTTCGATAGAAAATTAATAGCATGAGCCATCCGGCTGGTACTTGAGAAATATTGAATCATCGGCACACATTATGGCATGAGTTATTAATGAGTGATTTACGAACGACAACCACGAATCGATGACTGCTTTTTCGGCTTTTTGAAACGCGAAATAAAAAATTGGGAATTTCTTTCTGCATTGCAAAAGTAACGGCAAAGTGTTTTGTTTTTCTTTTGATTAATTACTTGGCCAATGTTAAAGTTTTGGTAATTTTGTGTACTAGTAAATTTTCTTCTGGGGCACTTTCTATGGCGTTGGAAGGATCGGGTTCAGGGAATTTATAAAATCAATCATTTTTGTGGTCGTTAATTTTTGAGTACGAATGAATTAACAGTTGACGGATAAATTGAATTGAGCAGCAGCACCTCAATGTGAATTTGATTGAAAATCATTCAGCTCGATGCATTGAATCGAATCCGAAAAAATGGAGGATTCTGTAAGAAAAATGGATTTCCACAAATTTTGGGAAATGGATCAAAGTTGTAAAAATTGATGGAGGGAATGCGAGGTAGTTGCAATGTGATAGTCGTGAAGTTAGTATGTACGACTCCCATATATACGTTGGAATTTGATCCCAGCTGAGGCAAAAAATATCCGCGCTGTTTCCAGGCTGGTATTACAGTCCGAAGTACCCATAAAGGGGTTGGCCAGATTGGAAGAGAAGAAACAAGTCGGAACTCGAGATAAGAAGTAAAAAGTACAATAAAAAAATAATAGAAAGCGTATGAGTATCTCCGAAACTCGGGCGAGTATCTCAGCCTTATTACGCGACAAGCTTGGCGACCCTCATTTCTTAAAGCGACCGTACAACCAAGGTATAGGAGTCGAACACTCTCAGGAATTCGTAAAATCGCAATAACACAATGTGTACAGTGATAGCCATTTGAATCATATTATTTGGGGACTCAGAAATATAACATTTACGATCGGTTTTGACTTTTTTCAGTCCATTTTTGTTGCGGAATATTTATCAAAAAATTCCAAAAAGTTTTCATCTCAAATTGTATATTTTTGAAAATTGTACACGGTTAAATGATTTTTGTGTATCACCGGAGCTTTTTTTTAGGCCTGATTATTTCTTTGTGTGAAATTTGTGCAATAAATCAATACAGGCTTTTTTTATCGTTTTTTTAATTTATGAATTTCTCCAAGATTTACGTAGAATCAATAAGAACCTGTTAATAGTTGCGGAATCGTGTTCCGACGCAAGAAAGGGAGCAAAAACAAAAATGGGATCTCATGGGAATCAAAGGAACAAAGGCACGAGGTACACGTAAATACTTTTCCAGTCAAGGTGATCGAAAAATTACGCTCTGAACCATGTTCCACTAATAAACATAAAATCCTATGAGATTTCAAGAAATTATCATTATCGTTAGAATTAAATTCCGTTTAGTTAAATTCGAAAACGAGATGCACGATGCTCAAATCTTCTTCTATGAGAAAATGTATTTTTAATGTTGGCTTCCTCATAGAGGAAGCTTTGAGCATCGTGCATCTTGAGCATCTTGAGGAAGCAATTTGCAGCATCTTTTGTATTTGCCTGCAAATTATATAATTTCGATAACTTTGCTGAAAAGTAAAGAGGAAGTACAGACTTGTACAAAATATCTTACAAAATTTTCAGAAATTAGAGCGGTTGGACGATTTTTAAAAAAACTCAGATTTTCGTAAAATTTGAAAAATCATAAAATTTTTTAACCGTTCAACCAATATTTCTCAAATTTGATACCAATCTTCCTATTATGATACTCTATCCATAAAATAAGAAATTAGTGATAAATTATTAAATTTACGGAAGTTAGAGCGTCGACACCCTTTTTTTGAAAATTTCAAAATGCCGTAGAATCCGTATTTTTCTAGCAATTCCGACAAAATTCTCAGAGAATGAAGCGCTTGTATGGATTAATATCTGTGCAAAACGGGAGCTCTGTAGTTCAAACCGTTCTCGAGTTATGAGCGTTTGAATTTTGCAGTGCCAGACACACACATACATCCGAACATTTTTTCTAGATATGATTTTTCGATGTTTTGGACATTTTGAGCAGATTGACATTGAAAACTGGAAAAAAAATGTCACCGGCACATAGGTTCCTCTATGAGAAAGAAAAAGTAGAAGGTCGCAGGGAAATTGATGACGAAAAGGGAAAGAAAAACTATGCAAGGTCGTAGCTATTGATGCATTTTTCGGATGTCATGATGGGCCGTAAATGAAATCCAATAGGCGACATAGAATTGTGTCGGTTCCTGAGGCTAAAAAACACCACGTCACGTTCAATGTGAAATATCTGATTTGCAACTTTGCCCACACTCCTCAGAACCTACGCCTGAACGGCATTGTGTGTGAAAACGTGTGAAACCAAAGCAAAAACAAAAAACGCGAAAATACATGGCGACGAACGGTTATATAGTCCGTCAAGCGGTGGGGACAACGTTTCCAAAGGAAAAGTTGTAATTTCAACGCTGTAGATTTTCACTCTGTATGGATAGTTAATTGCGGCAGATGAAAAACGCCCCAGGCAATCGGCAGAGAGAAGCTCGGTTGATACATATCACGAGCCATATACATCGATGGGCAAACGAAGCCCACGCCGTTCGATGGGAGCACACAAGCGCACGAGCTTTGCGTTCTATGTTTTGTTACATTCGGTAGACTACGTTTGAAAAGATTTTCTCCCATTCGAACATTCGAAGCGTCATTGGAGTGTTCCCTATACAGGATTCCATAAAAACTTGTTCTCGTTACCAAGGAAACATAGTTATCAGCTGCTAAATTCATGGGGGAGGACATTTTTTTTATTTGCTTCTCGGATGCAGTAGTGGGATGAAATATTAGAGGATTAATCCTGGCCAATCCGGTGGGCGAAGCGAAGGACCTCTTCCACGAACGAATCGGTCTTCGCGGGGCAGGAGCTTTCTGATAATTAATTGAGCAATATTTCTTGCTCTTCAGATCGGAGAGAAAAGGGAAGGAACAAGTTGACTCTTGAGAATGTTGTCAACTACTTTCGCTGCGATCCTGGGACGCAGCTTTTGGAGTGTCCTCTATAAATGGATAATGTGTGTTTCCTCTCAGTTTTTTTCTGTCAATACGTCCAGGAAGAACCGGAGGAAGGTCATATAAAATAAACAAAAACACAGTGAAATAAACAGAAATTTGCACGATAGAAACTCGTGAATCTGTATGTGAAAGGAAGGCTTTTGTTTAAAAGTCACAATATTCGTACGCATAGGTGAGTCTTTGTATATCAGCTGCCAATCTACGTATTCGAGCGTGGAAATAACGGCGAAACCACGACTCTTTTTTACGCGATGAATTCATCCATTAGCTGTGTCCGTTATAATCCTCGACTTTGAAAGAGAGTTTCGTTGCCTTTTTAACAAAAATTCTCGATCGAAAGAATCGTAGTTATCGATCGTTGTGCTCGGTCGTATTCCAAGGAATCAACGTTTTACGTTTATCAATGAAATTTTCTCGTTTTTTTTGTAATTTCGAATTGTTCTGAAAACTGAATTCCCATTCGAACTTCTTCGGACATTTTATAGAGGATTACGATCGTTGTAATTACAAATTGAAGAGTTAGTCAACGATTGTTAATACTCAAGCACAGGCGGATGTATAGTCTTGCCACCAGAAGTTTCTCGTCAAATAACACACCCCCGCGTCACCCACATGAATTCTAGTACCGCACCAGTTCGTACCCATCTCTTGCGTCAACGAGACCGCTATACTAACAAATACTAGTCAAGAGAAGCTTTTGCCTGGAGCTCTAAGTACCTATATAGTTACGAAGAGCTGCATTGACTAAGAGCAGGAGGAGCGAGGCACGGTGGGAAAGTAGAAAATGAAGCACACTGATGCCTTTTGTTCTTGGACTCGGAAAACTTTGTTCAAAAAAATTGATCTTTTCATATAATTTCCCATTGGTTGGAAATTTAGTGGCAGACCGAACATGGAATGTTTTGCGTTCTCATAGAGGAAGCAATGTGATGGTGAAATATTTTTTTTTCCAGTTTTCAATGTCAATGTGCTTGTGGCAATGGCAATGTGGTCCCAAAACATCGAAAAACCATATCTAGAAAAAATGTCCGGATGTGTGAGTGCGTATGTTCTGGCACTGTAAAATTCAAACGTTCATAACTCGGTAACGGTTTGAGCTACAGGACTTCTGTTTTGCACAGATGTTAATCTATACAAGCTCTTAATTCTCTGAAAATTTGGTTGGAATTACTAGAAAAATACGAATTCTACGGCATTTTGAAATTTTCAAAGAAAGGGTGTTGACGCTCTAACTTCCGCAAATTTTAACATTTATTACTATTTTTTTTTTTTTATGAATAGAGTATCATAATAGGAAGGTTGATATTGAATTTCGGAAATATCGGTTGAACGGTTTACATTTTATGGATTTTCGAATTTAAGGAAAATCTTAGTTTTTCGAAAAATCGTCTAATCGCTTTAATTTTTGCAAATTTTCTAAGATATCGTGTATAAGTCTGTACTTCCTCATTACTTTCCAGCAAAGTTGTCGAAATTATATAATTTCAATGCAAATACAAAAAACGCTGCAAACTAAAATTCGCAAATTGCTTCCTCAAAATGCGCAAGATGCTCAAATCTTCCTCTATGAGGAAGCCAAAATTAAAAATATAGTTCCTCATAGAGGAAGATTTGAGAATCGTGCATGTTGAGCATTTTGAGGAAGTAATATGCAAATTTCAATTTGCAGCATTTTTTGTTATTGCACAAAGTATTTTTGACGAATTTGTGTGATTTTTTTTTTTAACGATTATAGCTCGATCGAGAACGAATGAGCGACGAGCAGAGGAAAAAAAGTGGACGGAGGCGGTCACAGGTTACGGAAGGGAAACATGAACAGAATATTCTTTCAGGAGCTCCGTTTAGCTTGGGTCTTCCCTGTATGCCAACCATACCTCGTTTCCATACGGTTTTTCATCGCCTATCTCTATGTACCTTTCTTTCCATTGAACCCTAAGACTTTTAACTCGGGTTTCGCGGCCTAAATTCCAGATCGCTCTCTTTTACTTTTTTTCAAGCTACGTATGAAACGTTTTCCTCACCGCAAAGCAACCTCGGATAGGAATACTGAGCAAATTCTTCCGTCAGTTTTTTCAGCTGCCTTCCTGCCTTTTTTTGCTTCCTCCATCCATCCTCTCTCTCTCTCTCTCTCTCTCTCTCTCTCTCTCTCTCTCTCTCTCTCTCTCTCTCTCTCTCTCTCGCTTTTCTACTTTCCACCTACTTTTTTTTCGCTTTTGTGCCAGTTTATTTTCCGGTTTTCTCTTCTCTCGAGGACTCGTAATTATCCGTAGGGAGGCTATACACTTCAGGACACCTTTGGTATACCCTGAGGGATGAGCTTGTGGCCTAAGAAGCTTTTGAAGTGGGAATAAAGCCCCGAAGAGAGTGACTAGGAAAGAGATAGGCAAAAAGTAAAATCGCTTAGTCGTAGCTCGCTTCGTCTGGAAAAATGCAAAATTTCTACTCGTTTCTGTCTCTCACGAAAAAGAGAATAGTTTTAAGGGTTTTCGAATTAACAGACAAGCTCATTTAGAAGTGCAGCAGCTAACCGAAACCTCGAAAAATCATTCAACAGTTTTAACCTCGGTCCTCGCACAATTATATTCAAATTTCGTTGTTTCACGAAATGTCAATGATTGTCGTTCAACCGCGTGGCTAACGACTCGCCGATGTAACCGGAATCAGTCGGAAACTCGAAAATCCACCGCGGGCGAAAATTCGTTTATGCCGCGCGTTAATCGCTCTGACGAAACTTGGACATTTATTGCCTTTCGGTATGACATTATACGAGTTTCCTAAAATATCATTGCGGTGCTCCATTTTTCCAGCGTATAAAAAAAAAAAAAAAAAAAGAAACGCACAGAAAGAAACGCAGACGCACGACAGGTACGTCCAGTGTCAATATTCGAAAATTCATTAATTATTTATCGTGATAAATAGTCGGTAATGCACTCTGAAATTTTGCACACATTTTCTTGCATACTCAAATAGTCTAATAAAAAAATATCAAATTTTCATCTAATAATGAGGGTCGCGACAAGGCGACCTTAATCTTTGCTTAAAAAACAGTCTTTCCGTAAATGTCGAGATGTCAATGTTATCTCGGAAACATAAAAGAAAAAAGAACAGTAAAACGAACTCGTCGAGGAGCCAGAATACAGCGTTTTTTTTTTGTTACGGGGCAACAATAAAAACTCGATTTACAGGCTAATTTGATTGAACGTGGAAACAATTCGAGTCTGTAGAATAATGGAATTAATTGCGAATCCTATAATGAAGTACCAAATATATAGTTCATTCAAAATTGACGAAAAATAGCGAATTTTTGAAAAATTAATATTCATAATGCAATAATAACGAATCCTTCCAGAATCACTAATCATATATAATTTCTCGATCGATAATGAACGGCGATATAAATTAAAAATAGCGTTAAATTATACGACGTTGAAGTTTACATCGTTGGATCAGAATGAAATTCTGTTTTTTCTTGAGCAGATCTCAAGATTCTTATTGAATATTTGGTCAGCACAATAAAACGATTTTTTTTTTCGGGATAAAAACCCAAAATCGGTACGAGAGAATCGTTCTTGGAAATTGAACAAACGATGAATAGAAAAAGTATTTTTCGTTGGAGCTCAACGTCGCAAACTTCAGTGTCATTAAATTTTGATAAAAAAGCTTTTCGTTATTCATGATAATTGTCCTCGTAAAAAAAAATATCGTCTTATTTGTAAAAGAGTGGGAGTCCGTATTGATAAAATTTGCCAAGAGTTCTATTATTTTGAATGGTGAAAAGGATTCTGAATCGCGTCGTAAATTGGAGTGAGAACGAGATCTATTAAATGCCACGATCTCGATAAACACGGAGCTCGTCGATGAGATCCGCGTTTAAACGAAGAGACGTCCTTCGACGTGCGTTTATATTTCCTGATCTCGTCGCGGTATCTGCATCTGAGATTTTCTTTTTCTTCCTTTCCTCACCCTCTTTAACCCTTGCCACCCCGCTCTCATAACACGAGAATGAATGCAGTTGATGAGAGGCTGCGATAGAGAAACGACGATGACTCACCGAAGAAGGAGGAACGAAAACAGTTACACGCTTTCAATTCCATAGATAACGCAAAACCATCACTTCCGACAAAATTATTTGCGCGAAAAAACAAGAAAAGGTGAGCATTCTGATCGGCAATTTTCCATTTTCTTTTCAGTTCGAATCCCATGTATAAGTTTTAATGATTGATTAAATAAAATGTCGTTATTATCAATATTTTCATTCAGAATATAATAATTATTATCCGTAATGTTTTTATTATTTATTATTATTATTGTTGTTTTTATTATTACAAGTATTACCGACTTAATTGTTTATGAGAAATATTAGTAATTTATAATGCACACGTGGAAAAATTGGCGAAAGCGAAAATAAAGAAAAGTAAATAAAATGAAGGGGAGTACACGAAACACTTGTGGAGTTGAAATTATTTGTCAAATTTCATCATAACCAGTTGATCACGTGGTCATTAAAAAATAAGAAATTCGAAACGTAGAAAAAATAGTTGATTATCATATTATTTAAATAATGATTCGTGAGAATACGTTGAGATTGTTAATTGTATAAATAAAGATGATAAATTTAGCAATAATTAGCCAATAACCAATGGAATAATAAACCAACATGTGTTGGCAGATAAAAATGTTTAAAAAGTTGAAACTTGTCGAATAAATGAATGGATATTTAACCCGCGGAAAAAAATTCGAGCATTTAAACGCGTTTCGCGAAATCCGCGTCGTTGCGCGTCCGCGATCCTGAACGCACTGAGAAGATCCGGGGGTTTGGAACTCGAGGTGACCCGCCGCATGCGCGACCCGGTGTGCCCCGTGTGCGCTTATACTCTCTGCTATCCCAACTACAACTATATATGAACATGCTACACTTCTCTATATGCCCCATACAGGCAGGGATTCTATCTGTTCCTCTATATAATTTCCGATAGTGTTCCATGTCATCTCTCTCTTTCCCTTTCTCTCTCTCTCCTCTTATTTCATCTTCCTTATCATTTATCTCTTCGTCCTGCTTCTATTATTCCCAGAACTATAAGTTTCTCTCTTTCTCTTTTTTCCCTCGTGTTTTTTTTCTTCATATTTCCACGTTTTTGACGTACACAAATGGCGCCAATTTCGGACTTGTTTGAGCTTCGGATGAAAAAATGTTTTCACTGGTGTTCACGGGGTTTCGTGGACTTGGAAATCCGGAAAGAATTTTTCAGACGATCGTACAGGCTTTGTTTTCTTTCGACATTCCATTCATTCATGATGCTCATGAGCCAAAATCGATATCCCCATTATTTATGAATGACACACATCGTTTTTTTTTCTTCTCCATAGCGATATTTATTCCTATTTTCATATTTTCTTACAATAATGATACTGAAGTTTACATCGTTTCGAAACCACGAAAAATGTATTTTTTATTCATTATTTTGACAATTAAGGCACTTGTTCCAATTTTTCCAGGAAAATTCAGTTTTCGAATTACAAAGACTCTCCCACAATCGTTGACAAACACTGTATCCAAATTTTGTTCTCTGCTATAAACAATAATCATTGTTTGAGGATAATGAGTCGCATTGGAAAAAAAAAAAAAAAATCCAACACAAGTACCAAGAAAAAATGAGTGCATCTTCTTCGAGCTGAGAATTTGACACTCGAATTTTACTCATGAACGTCTATTTGAACGGAGGGTACGGAATGTACAGGCAGATTGTGTAACACCCCAACACGACTAGCTAACATCGCCAAACTACATGCCCGAATCGCCAAGAGCGTAACCATAACTCGATATAGCAGAAAATACTCAAAAACTGTTTAAACAAACCTTCGGTAATGCCCAGTGGGGATTAAGCTTTGCAAACAAACCAGCGCAAACGAGAAACTCTAAAATCGACACATTTGCCAATACCCAAAGATGTCGATGCGACAAAAAACAAAAGAACAAAAAAATTATCCATAGAATTGAATAATTTCTACACGATGTTTTAAAATTATTAATAATTAATCATGAGCTTCATAATAATATAATTCAACATAAAGTTTCCTGTTTTTATATTATAATTCAATTCGATTAATTATATAAATTCCACTACTGTTATTATTATTGTTATCATCGAATAGCAGAAATAATATAATGATGGATTCGCAACGGTCATTGGCCTGTAGAAAGATTTATTGTTCGACAGATTCGGTCAAAATGATAAACTGATTTGTGGTCTCCTAGTCATCATGCACATAAAAAGCGAGATTCGTTTCCGAAAAACGGCATCAGGACGCTCTGGCCAATACGGTGGTCGAAACGACCAGCTGCAACGTGGTGACTTGAAAAATATTATGCATTTGATTCGGATGCACTTTCCTGATGGTTGGAAGGAATATTGATGGCTCGAATTCATGAAAATCGAATAAACACGATGCTTGGAAGATTAAACAAATCTTTCGCTGAGTTTGAACGGGAATTGTAGCTTCTATCATCGTTCTCGAGCAGTAAATGGCAGTAAATTAACGAAGTCCACAAGAACATTTATTTGCTCGTAACGAAATTAAGAGTAACGAAGAAAATCAGCTAGAAAACCGTTATTTTACAGAAAGCGTTTAATACTGAAAAAAGTTTATTTTTCTTCTTTTTCAACTCCATTCGTTTACTATAAAAGAGACGAACTGAATTCACAGTTTTTTTTATTGGCGAACCATTATGCTCCGGGGAATCTTTTTCTACGTTCTCTTCCATAAAAAAAAAAAAAAATCAGCCTTAGTTATTTGCGTATATGTATGTGGGAGACAAAATTGCACAGAGTGCATCGAATCGCGTCGTGATTGTTCGTTTTCGAGAGCAGGGATGAACGGAGGATGTTTCAACTGGTTTCTGGCTGCTGTTGAGCCATGCTAACATGCTCACGAATCCCGCGTTGACCACATCCCCTCACAATATATCTGTAGAAGGATGAAGCGCGTGGGTGGAGGAATAAGCCGAGAATCGAGTCGTTACAATGGGCAAACTATCTGGACGAGATAAAATTTGAAATAGTGAGAAAAAAAGAGTTTAATAATGAGTACGGGAACGTCGAATGTAAGAAAATAAACAGCGGAACTGCGAATAAGGTATAGCGAACGAAATGTTATAAAATGTTATCGATTTATTATGGAAAAGCTCGATGAAGTCATTTGGCTAATTACCTGACAATTTACAGATTTAAGTGAATCCTTAGGAAAAAAGTTGGTATTAAAAATTTTATTGATGGATAAACCTTGTTTTAAAAATTCTCGGAGCAATCCAATGGCGGGAATGGAACAACAAAACGATGGCGAACGAGACGGAGCTACTGAATATTAAGGACTTTGTATACAATGTTTTCTATCGATAGAATTCCTTTAAATTTGCACCACACACAGAGAATAGTGATATCTGATAGCTCGCGGAATTTTAAGAGGTTTCACCACGTAGAAGTCGAGATATTAATTTATAAAAATCACAATTTTCAGTACTTTCTCATAAGAGGGTGTGTTAAAAGTTTCCAATTTTCAACATTAAATATGTCAATTTCTAAATGGTGAATGGAAAGCTTTATTTAGTTTTTCAAAAAAATAGGTCGTCAAATTTTTTCGAAATTTTGTTTATTATATAAAAAATACCTCGGACAATCTTGGATTTAGAGTGTGTTGTTCTTTAGTCAATTTGTAAAAACTTTTTTCAATCAACTTGGACTTGCAAACCATTTTGTATGTAAAAAAATTGAAAAGAAAAATTTAGATTTGACCGTCGCCATACAACGTCCTCAAGTCGTGGATTAAAACAGAGCTTGGGCAGAATAGGAAGAAGAGAAAAATGATAAGCATCGTTGAATCGCTCGGAAGTTATTCGTTCCAGTCTCGATGCGAGGAAATTCGTTCGCTCTCTATCTCAGTCTCGTTTTCCTTGCTTCCAGACACTTTTCTCAGCTCTCCAGTATCTTCAAACGTTTTAGAAAAGTTGGCCATGATCGACGACCATTATACTGATTCAGGAGCCAGAGATAAGAAAAGAAGGAAATGATGATGAAAGATGGAAAAAAAAGAAGAAATATCTTCGACCATGAGAAATGCGATTCGATGCATACATCGTAGTCTCGATGGACAGTCATCCATCATCCAATGGAAAAAGGTCTTTGTTTCCTCCATTCGCTCCCGAAAACGTGCATACATTTTTATACTAGATTCGCACATAAATCTTGTAGATTTATCGAAAAATCAATGACGTCAAAATGGTCAAAAAATTTTTAGAATTGATTCATATTCGTTTGAGTTTTTTTGAAAATATCAAATAGAATCTTTCGGTCGACATTCGCTTTCGAATTATTTTCGAATAAATGTTTCATTGATCGTAATATTTCGAAAAATTATTATCACCGTTAATTTTCGTGTACATGATTAGAAAATATCGAGTGCACTATAAACTATGGAGTTGTCGATATTTTTCATTTTCATTTCCGGTCTCCCGGTGTATTCGCTTCCAGGAGGTCACGAGGTCATCACTTTTACCCAAATTCACTAATTTCCATAGTTCTATGAGATCCCACAGTCCTATTGACCCCAGAGCAACGACAGGATCCTGACGCACTGCTGTGTCGCGTTTGCACGAGGCCGAAAAGAAACTGTGACAGTTCCGGCTAATGAATTTGCATTTTTACAGAGTTCCAATCGGTTGGCACGATCCGAACCCGAAAAAACTGCACACGGCGATCGATGCACCAGTCTTCGGGCACCGATCGTTAAGGGCGTCTGGGGAATTTCCGGGGCGACTTCATGCTTTTCAATTTATTTTCGAGCGTATGAATAGCAAAAAAAAAATGCGTTGAAAGGACGTGATTGAAAAGTTTAATTTTGTCAAAAAATTCGAGTCACGTAGAAATAAACGAGTTGATTTATATCTTTTATTGATAAGACAAACGGAAGTACTTTTCACCGGGTAATTTGTTTGGTATTAGGGTGAAAATGGTCGGCCAAGGGTTGTACATGATTTCAGGCCATCTAGCCCTAAATTTTCAGGCCGAGCGTGTTGCATATGTTGCTGCAAGAGTGTATCGCAGGGTTCTCGGCAATTCGTGTACAACTCAATCTTCTTCTTGGGCTGCTGGCCGAGACGAGAATCATAAAGCTGATAAAACGTCGATGAAAGACTCTGTTGTATATTTATAGGAAAAAAACATACAGGGTGTCCGGAGTGTGATTACTCGTGAGGATATTTTACCGAAAGAAAACCTAAACAATAATTTGCAAATGTCAAATTGCAAAGTTTATCGTATTTGCATTTAAATAATATAATTTCTAAAACTTTGCTGGAAAGTAAAGAGGAAGTACAGACTTATACACAATATCTTAGAAAATTTGCAATAATTAAAAGGGATAGACGATTTTTCAAAAAACTAAGATTTTTGTAAAATTCGAAAATCCATCAAATTTAAACGGCGTTCAACCGATATTTTCCAAATTCAATACCAATCTTCTTATTCCGATATTCTATTTGTCAGAAAAAAAAAATTGATAATAAATCTTGAAATTTGCGAAAGTTAAAGCGAGTACACTCTTTTTTAAAAATTTCAAAATGCCGTAGAATTCGTATTTTTCTAGCAATTCCGACAAAATTTTCAGAGAACGAAGAGCTTGTATAGATCAACATCTGTGCAAAACGGGAGCCCTGTAGCTCAAACCGTTCTCGAGTTATGAACGTTTGAATTTTACATGCGGACATTTTTTTTAAACATGATTTTTTGAGGTTTTGGGACATTTTAAGCGCATTGACATTGAAAACAGGAAAAAAAAATTTCACCATCACACAGCTTCCTCTATAAGGAAACAAAATGGAAATTCATCGAGAGCTCTTAACCCACACTCTTTGCACGTAAATCAAAATAGACTCGTACGGGCTTGTCTAATTTGATATTCGCCGTGATTGAAAGTTTTGTTAAATTAATTGAAAAAGATTCAAGGAAGCCCGAGATAGGACGAATCCTGAGGTTGGAGGCGGTTTTTTTGTTTCTCTTTCAATGAGTTCGGTGCCGAATTGAGTGGATTTAGAGTTCGATCAGGCTGTATCTGTGCGCAAATTCTGGTGGATTGTTTGGGCTCATGGCATGGGTACAGTACAGTGGCAGGAAAGTTCGTGCTCCGAATGTGCGTGTATGCCAAAGAAGAGGGTGACAAGGGGAAAGAAAAAGGAAAGGGAACGGCAACGGAGAGTGGTGGCCGTGCAAAAGGGCGAGGAAAATTTGAGCTCTGTGTACATGCCGAAAGGAAGATTGATGTAGATCGTTGGGCGATTAAGCAAACTTGATACAGCTAGGGGGAAGGGGCTGGCTGAAATAAAAGACGAAGACAAGTGTGAGCCAAAGATGGCAAGAAACAAATCGATAAAGAGAAGAAAGTTTCGAAGAAACTTTGGTGAAGGATCGATTTTCATTGTATTTCCAATGAAAACTGAGATTTATCATAAAACTCAATGTTAATTGTATGAAACTCTCAAAATACGAATATCTTTTTTCTTATCATTTAAAATAAAATAGAGGATTCCGAAAATTGTTATTTTTCGTTAAGGTAGTGAAAATTCGGACGAAACAAATTAGGTACAGTATAGTAGATTATGATAAGAAGAAGATTCAGTCAAATTTTCAAAAAGCTACAGAGAACCAGAAAAAAAATATTCGCATTTTGATAATTTCACGATTTTAACATCGATTTCATACATTTCATTGTATTTTACAATGAAAAGTGCGATTTATCATAAAACTCAATGTTAAATGTATGAAACTCCCAAAATACGAATATCTTTTTTCTGGTTCTTTGTAGCCTTTCGAAAATTAGACTGGATCGTTTTCTAATCATAATCTACTAATGTATCAAATTTTATTAAATTATAAACGGTAATTTTAAAACCGACAGCACTACCTTAATACGTTCTCCATTCACGTAACCTCTATTAGCGTAATATCGACTGCACTGGGAGCTTGCGATGGTACAGCGATGAGAGAGAGAGAAATCTGCACCTTCGTATACCGACGCGACGACAAAAATGGAGAGCAGCTGAGTTTGATTTTAAGGGATAATGAATTTTCAATGGAATTATTTCATGAGATTGATTTTAATGACATATCGAAAATATTCAGTGAATTCGACAATCAGAAATCGTAGAAATTATTGTTACCTGATATTGCAATAAAAAAAAAAAAAAAAAAATATTAATAAGTGGATGAGATCCCTGGGTCGAGATCGAGGAAAAAACATGTGAAATAGAAGCAAGTTTTTATCACGACCTCTAAATGGTTTCTGTGAATACCGAGTAGATTACAAATTTATACGTATTTTTGTTATTCGCATCAACGACTAGCGCTAGTTGATTAGCGTGCGTATGTAATTAATCTCTATGAATAAAAAGGGACGGAATAATTAAAGTGTGGGGGAGAAGGATGAAAGGTTGGTTGGGCTAGTACATACTAACGAATGGCTGGAGAAGTTTGCGGTGGAAATATGGGGCTACATTTGTTTGTAAAGGATAGAGGAGTGGGAAGGAATCAGGAATTAGAAAGCATAGAGAAAGAGGATGCAAATAGAATAAAAATAACGTGGGAGTGAGGAAACGACAAATGCGCAGTATTCATGTTCGACAACGAGCGAGCCCAAAAGATCGAGCTTATACACGTGCAACTTCTCCAATGAATGCAAAATATCCAACAGTAAATAACAACATTAATTTTTTTCCAAAATTTTATCGATGTTCAACAAATTTATCAATTTTTCACGAAAATACCTTTCGGATAAATGTATCTCAATAAATTTCGTTGTTTTAACCACGAAGAGGATTGTTTTTAAAAAACTTAAGATTGAGGATTATTCATCAAGTGAGATAAGAAGATTGCAATCGTTTAGCTGTTTGTGTTGAATCCGCAGTTCTTAATGGCGATAATCCCTGCTGTGTTCTGTTATAACAAAAGTCCTTGTTAGATTCTCGACTTTCCCCCTAACGTATATATACCATCGTGCAAGAAAACTCGGAACAAATACGTGACACGAGGGAAGAGTTCTGTAGATACAGAACGTGCGAAATTGGAGAAATTACAAGGATAAAAATAGAACTAGGAAGAATGAAACGTAACAAACGTCAATTTGTTGATACGGATATAATTGTGACGAAAGAGACCAATCGATTAAGGAAGTACTTGCTTCTTGAAAATTTGACTGGATCTTTTTCTTACCATGATCTACTAATGTACAAAATTTTACTAAATTCTGAACGGTAATTCTAAAACTGACAGTACTACCTTAACGAAAAATAACAATTTTCGGAATCCTCTATTTTATTCTAAAAGAAAAGAAAAAAGATATTCGTATTTTAGGAGTTTCATACATTTAACATTGAGTTCTTTTCAATTCTTTTCAATTCTTAGGAGAAATCACAGTTTTCATTGTAAAATGCATAGAAATGTATGAAATCGATGTTAAAATCGTGAAATTACCAAAACTCGAATATCTTTTTTCTGGTTCTCTGTAGCCTCTTGAGAATTTGGATTCTGAATCATTTTCTCATCATAATCGAACTAAATTTTATTAAATTTTCAATGTACAAAAGGGACAGTACCTACCTTTAAGGAAAAGCGATTTCATGCTGAGAACGACGTTCTAAAAATTTCCAAATTCGAGAATTATTTCGTATTGGAAAGAAAAATCATTGATTATTTGGCAAATGTTTGGAATAAACGAATGTCGAGCATACAAACTCTTGAAAGACGAGAAAATACAACTTTTATATTTCTTATCGTTCATGTTGAATGGCGTTGCTTGTACATTACAAACGTCTCGTTCATGAAATAATATTAAAATATATAGGGCTCCAATATTTACGAAGAATTATTGTCAACAATTGGCAGTATCGTCTTCTCGAGTTTCCATTTTATCTTGGCTGTTCCATACACGCTTATCAGTTTTCTCAGCGAGTGCAGTGGTCACAAAATATTTGGAGGTCGTTTCGGAGCTTTGTAAGATGACTTGTGAACCATATAGCACGAGGGGTTGGTGTATATATGAGAGAGAAGATAAAGAAGTTCTTGGACATGTCGTTGGGACACGAAACACGCCCGGACTTGAACATTTTCGTGTAAAATCACTTGCCGGATCTTTGCTCGTGCTTTCATTCCGAATATGTCGCCGAATTCATATTACCAGCTTGATTGTCGAGTTGGAGCAGCGACACTCCGCTCGTCCTCGCAAGAGCAAAATTGTTGGAAACGTACGTCGACAAAGATCGTATGACGAGACCGTTTGTTATTTTCTGTCTTGCCATAAAATTTCTTCGATAGTCCGAATTGATTAACTTTTGGATCAATTTTTCATGTTTTCCTGCGTTCACTCACGCAGAAACCGCCAATAAATCATTGCAGAGGAGAAAGGAAAAAAGATTTCGCAAAAGTGTGGTGATGCGTGAATTCTCACTATTTTTTTTTTTTTAATAATTTGCTTCCACCTAAGCTGCGAGGTTAAAGCTCTATTTTTTTTTCCAACGCTGGCAATAAGTTGACATGTCTGGATTCTAAATAAGGTTAGAGTGTCGACGTGCTGCTGATCGATACGACGTCGAGGTCCACGAGAACGACGACGACGACGACGACAATGACGAGGATTATTTCAAACGCATGTACGGAGGAGTCTCTCGACCTGAAATTTATACGCGTGAGTGATCGAACGGCCTCGAAGGATATTTTTCTACGCACACGGACATGCGTGCACACATTCGTATCACAAATGGGAAAAGATTGTAGGGACAGCTCCATTATATGGGTTGACAAATTTATACATTGAGACGCAACGACTATAAGCTATTCCATACATGGCTCCGAGTGAAGGAAAAATTATCGAAATTCATTCATCTGGAAATAAATTTCAATTCCCATATTAAATTGTATTGAAAAAAAAAAAAAAAAAAAAAAATAAAAACAAACACGCAATTATCCGGCTAAAAATTCTAAATTATAATTAAACAATACACGAATTCATTCTTTGTTTGCGAACTTCATATATTTTTTTGACGTAACTCTCAATTATGCAACGTTCTGCATTTATGAGTCCGAAGTCGGTCTCATTGCGGTTACGAAAACAGAGGTGCATCCGTATGGGTGAAAAATGAAAGAAACATATTGTAATGGACACGAAAGAATTTTTTTCAACTGCGGGATCGCATGTAATGAAGAAATCCAATTTTTAATGCTTGACACAATTGTGTGCTTTCCTGATCACAAAAATGCAGAAAAGTGAAATTCGAATACATTGGAATGTGACGTTTTGCAAAACGTAAGGTAGAAATCCAGCCTTGCGGAAAATAACAGAAACATCTTCAGTACTATTCGCGTTTTTATTTTTCTATACGTTTCGCAGGACTTCATCGAGGCGAATAATTCTGCCGACTTGTTCTTTCTACTTACTTTTTTGTAATTTCCATTGTTTCTTGTTTATCCATTTGTTTCATTTTTTTTTTCATAAACCCTCAGGGAAACGAACGATTCGATCGATTTGGTTTTCAGAAATTCTCGATTCTCTTCTCTAAGAATCCACATTCAGATTTCATGGAAGTTGTCGAATGATGGCTGCCCCGGGACGTTTTTTTTTTTTTTTTTGGAACGGTGACATCGAAGTGAAATTTTTACATGCCACATTCCGAGTTTTCTACTTTAAGTTTCTTTTTTTTTTTTTTTTTACGAAAAGTAGTAGTTTCCTGGAATTCAATTTTTTATAAATTATTGATAACTGCTAATGGAATAAAAGCTTATCGAGACTTTGAGTTCAATTATTATTTCAGTGCGAGTTGGTCTGAACCATAGGATAATTCATCGCTGCCCGTAATGAATATTCATTGCTTAGATATTGTGCCAACATCGACTATTGGTAGTAACGCTCGTTTCAGATTGTGCGATGTGGAGCGACCAACACGCGTTAAACGTAAACATCGCTGCGGTGTATGAATGCATCGGTGCAGCATAGATTCACTCGGGATTCGAAATTTTCCGTAAAATGTTGATCGTCCAAAAATATAAAAAAAAACGCTGCAAATTGAAATTTGTAAATTGTTTTCTCAAAAAAGATGCTCAAGATGCAGGATGCTCAAATCTTCCTCTATGAGGAACTATATTTTTAATTTTGGCTTTTTCATAGAGGAACCTTTGAACAGCGTGCATCTTGAGCATCTTTTGAGAAAGCAATTCGCAAATTTCAATTTGCAGCGTTTTTTGTATTTGCATTCAAATTATATAATTTCGACAATTTTTCTGGAAAGTAAAGAAGAAGTGACTTATACAGAATATCTTAGAAAATTTGATAAAATTAAAGCGATTAGACGATTTTTCGAAAAATTAAGATTTTCATAAAATTCGAAAAATCATCAAATTTAAACCGTTCAACCGATATTTCCCAAATTTAATACCAACCTTCCTGTCATGATACTCTTTTTATTTAAAAAATTAGTAACAAATGTTAAAATTTGCGGAAGTTAGACCTTGTTTTTGAAAAATTCAAAATGCCGTAGAATTCGTATTTTTCTGGCAATCCCGACAAAATTGCCAGAGAATGACGAGCTTGTTTAGATTAATCTCCGTGCAAAACGGGAGCCCTGTAGCTCAAACCGTTCTCGAGTTATGAACGTTTGAATTTGAACACACACACACACACACACACATCCGGAAATTTTTTCTAGATATGATTTTTCGATGTTTCGGGACATTTTAAGCACATTGGCATTGAAAACTGCAAAAAAACAAAAAAATTCACCGTCACATAGCTTCCTCCGTGAGGAAGCAAAAACTGAATAAAGACACAGGACTATCGACAGGAGGAACGAAAGGAATAGAAAGTTTGGATTGGAAGCAACGAACTGAGATCTGCCGATGAAATGCAACATTTGTTTTCCATTAAAAATTTTAATTATTCCTTGAATTCCGAATGCTGGTACACTCGAAGTTGCTACGAGTTGACACAAGAAATTCCACGTTTTCGGGAGTCCTTTTCGATCATCGGTGTATCTCACATTTCGGTAGTCGCAGTATAGGAGCTCTTTCGATTCATACGATTGCAGAAGGATGTATAGCAAACTGTAAAATTTATATTTACCCAACTTTATAGTAAGACTCGATGTGTATACCAACAAGGAAAACAGGAGAGACGAGGCAAAATTGTTTCACTCCCGAGTTCACCCTTCTCATGCCCCTTTATCTTCGACTTATATCGTGTTGTTTTAAGCTAAAGGAAAGCACACGAGGAAGCTTGGGAAAATTCTCTTCCACACCCGCAGAAGCTGCGAACTAGTCGTGATAATCCTGAATTTCGTGCGCTACAAAAACTTATTGTCGGCAGTAGATTTTTTAAGGAACATTTCGGATTCGCAATATTCAAAAAAATGATGAAAACACTATTGTCAAAATTCGTATTGTTCGGTGGATTTGTGAATTATTCTCGAGTTTAATTGGAAAAATAATTTAAGAATTAACGAAGGACGATATAGGCTGAATGATTAGAAAATAATAATTATTCGATATTTAAATTTTCATTTTTTGCATTTGGCGATTCCAACTTGATAGACGTCGCATTTGCCCAGATAGTTCGCAAGAAATATGGAAAATCTATCTGCAGAGTCATGAAGTTTGTGCAGTTGGGTTTTTCTGACGATTGTGCATTTTGGGTGAAACTCATCGTGTAAAGTGAGTAAATACGTGGGCATCGAGAGAAAACGAGACGACAATAATTTGCCCTGGGCTTTCGTCTCGGAAATATGGAAAACCTGACTTTTGGATACAAGTAATCAAGATCCCAGAAACAAACTGTCGCTCTAGTTCCGCTCATTCACGTGTAAGCGTGCGTGCGTGTGTGTGTGTGTATCTCTCTGTCCCTTGCTGTCTCGGTTTTTCCATTACAAAGGAGTGAGTTTCCAGTCGAGTTGGACCACGCATTTCCGTCCATGACAAACACGAAGCTTTATTTCTCCGCAAATACAAAAAAAGTTACTTTTTTGCGTACTTTTTCAATGTCGTTGAAAATAGGAAGGAAACTGCTTTTTATTCATCGAGGGATTGCCGCTTTTTTTAAATGAGCAGTGTCTTCAAAATGCAGGCAGCGAATTCTATGACTTGAGAATGCAGACTTGTGTGTGTCGGGCTCCTTCAACATTCAGACTGATAAATTACGCGAGAAACCGAAAATAGTCGAAAAGAGAGAGATTGATTGATTTTATTGTTTAAGCCTTGGTGTTCTAAGCTCGAGTCACACAACATAAATGGTTTGTATACAAAATAATAAATACATAATAATAACAATCGAGTATATAACAGAAAAAAATGAAAATGAGAAATTAGAAATTAAAACGTAAGAAATAGAAACTTCAAACTTTCAGCTAAAACTAAAAACTTGAGAGATTTAATTATTCATGTCATTTAAGCGTTTGAAAATTTTCTCAAGGTAAATGAATATTGCATTCCAAAGTAAGAAACAGTAATGAAATAATTATGATTTGAGCATAAGTAGTAAGTGTAAATGAATAAGCTAAAGAAAATGCAATATAGAAAAGTGTTAAATTGGATAGAGAATAGATTGAGATTGCGGGATGATTGAGAGAGAGAGAGAGAGAGAGAGAGAGAGACAGAATGATGAAAACAAAGATGGAAAGCGTTCTGAACGTTTACAAAATGCAATCGAACTTTTTGTACTGCAGTTTTCGAGCACCCAAAAGCAGAGCTGGGGGTAGTTTGTGGTCCACTGTCATTCGTTTATTCAGCAGAGACGAGAAATTCGAGTGCGGGAATAAAAAGAGAGGATTAAAAAAAAAGGATGATAAGATGGTAATGAAAATCAGTGAAATGTACGATGAAAGAATACGAAAAAGTTGGATGAAAACACGTGGGCCACACGCAGTAAACGATTGGATGCACAAGTTGAAGAGAATCGGCGAATGTGAGTAGGGGAGAGGGAGTTGAGAGGAAATGCCTGTGGGCTGGTTGAATGAAACGAGGAGATACATATCGAAAGAAGAGGAAAAGAGTTGTGTGGGTGTTGCGCAAGTACTATACGCTCCCAAGGCTATACAGAAAAAGAAAAAAAAATCAAGTATAAAGAGAGGGCGGGATGGCGAGGGAGGAATGAAAAGCTCTGAAGAGCACGTCGTGGAGGAAAAAGAGGAAGAGAGGAAGGATAGGAGTGAGAGGAGAAAAAAGTGGAGCACCCCTCATTCTTCCTTAAGCAACAGCCGTCGGCTAAAAAGTTGAGACCATTTTTCTCTTCTTGCTCCGATCTCCTTTACCCCACACGCTGCTGTTATTCGATAGATCTGTTGGATGAGCAGGGTGTCCTTAAAGTCACCGTCAACATTTCGATGTTGAGCGAATCGTTGAATTCCAAAGAAAAAAGTTATAATCCGTTTTCCTCCGTACGTGGTGTCCGAGGCCCTGATTCTTCAATGCTAAACAATACCGAAGTGAGAAAGTATGTGGGCGAGAGGATAAAGAGCCTCTCATAAAAATTCATAAACGACTCAGAACTGTTCGTTGCAGAAAAAAAAAAAAGATTTAAGACTTTCTTGTTAACGCGCGACATTATTGCCGTAGAAATATTTCGCGCAACGATTCGGACATCCTTTATATTTTTGTCCATCTCCACGGCAACAGCATACATTTTCGAGACGAACAGATGCGAATCTCTTAAATTGCGCATACAAGGTATATAACCATATCCGTAGAAAGTTCGCATTTAACACTCGAATATTGAAACTCGGGATTTTCCATTATCCATGTATTGTATCATTCGCTACGGAGTTCAGTCCCGATGTATCGAACCACGATATTTATAGAAACAATCCAGAATCCAACGTAATGCAGTGAGATCCGTTTGGAAAATAATTTTCACATATTATTGTGCATATAAATGGATCGACATGTTGTTAGATCGACACTTGATCGATTGAGAATTAAATCACGTGAATTTTCGATTCATCAGGAATGAGACGTAATTACGACGAGAATATCCGGTTCGTGGCGGTGTTGGTGGTTCTGGATGTGACGAAACCTAAAAATCAATGTTCTCGAGGTTTCTGGGCTAGTATCAGTCACAGGATGGACCCAAGGAGCAGAAACCGAGACGAGAAAGAAGAAAAAAAAAACAAGAAAAAACAAGCTGCACAAAGGAACAACAGGAACCTCTCGACAGGGGCGTTTTTTTTATAACTTCGGACAATGTGGGTGTGGTTGTCTTGTAAAGTTATGACTTTTTCCTGTCTGTCCGTCTCTCTCGCATTTTCTCTCTCTCCCTCTCTCTCTCGATCTATCTCATTCTCTTACGCGCACCGACAAACACATGCATAGGCATGCACACGTGTGTTTCACTCTCAGCTCTTCGTATGCTTCGCAAACGAGAGATACCAACCCTCATTTTCAAAGCTGTTTTCTTTCACAGGAAGGTTCCCTTTTTATGAGGAAAAAGAACAATGACCAGCAAAATAACAGGCCCGAAAGTTGGTGTCAAAAGGCTTGAAATATTATCTGATGGAAGGACAAAGTCGTTGGTCGAAAAGAAAAAAAAAAAACATCTCGATAGATGTCGGTCTTGATAACAATGGAAACGAAGGTGTCGAGCTTCGGAAACTCCACCACATCAGAAATATTGAAACCTCCCAAAAGAGTTCAAGTCTATATAATAATGATACGAATATTTTGTTTGTGCTGCTGCTGGCGACGAAGCTCTAGGGAAATGGATGGAGAATATGACAGACGAAAATTCAATATAAAATAAAATTGTAATGCCGATAATAAAGACTAGAATCAGGATTTTCCAAAACCGCAATTTCCAGGGATCGTGAACATAAGGATTGAGGAACACAAGCTGCTCGAAGCCAAGCATCTTAAAAAAAAAATGAGATTCCAACGATGGATTTTTTTTTAACCGGTAGATAAAAAGGATCAAAAAATAACGACACGGGTTATAATTTGTCAAGATCCTCCAATAAAGTGAAAAAAAAAAAAAACACGAAACGACGCCGTTTTCACTCGTCGAAAATTTACATGTATCTGTCCGCGAATCTTAATTGAGCAGCATAAGTAAAAAAAAAAAAACATAATTGAATAGACGGTTATGTGGGAAAAAAAAAATTTGTTAAGGTTGCCTTGTCGCGAACCTCATTATTAGATGAAAATTAGATATTTTTTCATTAGACTATTTGAGTACGCAAGAAAATGCCTGCAAAATTTCAGAATGCATTACCGACTATTTATCACGATAAATAATTGATGAATTTTCGAATATTGATACTGGACGTAGAGATGCGCAACCCTAGCGACGATAAAAGGAGATAAAGATGAGGGGTGCAAGATTGAGACATTGACGGAACGAGGGCATTCACCGGTACAAGAATCGATTGGGTTAATTCAATCGCACGCACCATAAAAGCCATTTAACTTGGTACGAAAATCGATCATTTTTCGCCCTATTCTCGTCTACCCTTCCTCAATCCATGGAGCTCACTTCATCTCTCTCGTTCCTGATCCCACAGTCTGTCGCATTCGCCCTTTCAATTCACATCGTCTCTTTATCCTTCGCGCCCTTTCTATCACTTTCATATTATTTCTTCAGCTATATATTTTCTGTTACGTTGAATCTCTTTCTCCTTGGCATCCGTTCCAGCACTTCATTTACCATTTGACTGTCTGTGTCCACCCTCCACCCTCTCGCATCAGTTTCGATGATGGCATGACATTTTCGGAGTCTAAATTGAATCAGGGAATCGTTGAGAACTGGAGGATATGCAGATTTAGCATTGATTCAATATTTTCATCTGTAGTTTATTTATATATCCGAGATTATTTGATTATTAATTAGAGATGAAAGTCTTTAATCAATGTATGCCAAAAATCGAGCCCAGTTTCGGACCGACTATTAGCATGGCGCCTCGGCAACCGGGTGCCAAGTTGTTGACAGTCCGGCAGTGCTTTCATTTGTTTAATCGTTTATTTTGTTTCAAAGTTTAATGTCGTTTTAATGAATGCAGATAGAAGCGAGCACACGTTCGTACGAGAATAATGTAAAGCTTGCGCGGTATTACGTCGCGCACTGCGACAGAGAAACCCCGCGAAATATACCACACCTTTGTTTCAACAGGTGCTTTTGTTCCAAGATTTACATCTTTTTATGTAACACATTTATTTTCTCCTGCTTTATACGTAATTTTTCTCTTGACATTTCACTGCGTTAAGCTGTTGAAAAATATCGAGTATGCCTCGTTGAGTTGGGCTTAAAATTACCCAAATGCAACTGAACATGTCGCGCTCTTGTATTCGAGTTTGCGATTCGAAATAGTGGGGAGGCGATTAACCCTCCATGGTCACACGTTCTGTAAATAACACGCTGGTCAAACGGGGTCGGAATGACCCCAGACGTGTTTGAACGCTCGCCGCGTTGCCAGTATCGTTTCGAACGACAGATAAAAATTCGGGATGTCAGTTTGAACCTTTCCGAATGAGAATATCGAGGGAAAAACAATTTTATCCGATTTTCAAAATGGCGAAAAAAATCAGCACAGAAGTAAAAAAAAAAAAAATCCGCGGCATCCAAAGTTGAAGAGGAGG
Organism: Hyposoter dolosus; assembly: GCA_963921915.1. Taxonomy (NCBI): domain Eukaryota; kingdom Metazoa; phylum Arthropoda; class Insecta; order Hymenoptera; family Ichneumonidae; genus Hyposoter; species Hyposoter dolosus. The sequence goes on along the minus strand of OY998131.1, from coordinate 21,586,336 downwards.
CCAAACGTCTCGAGCGCCAATAACTTGTCGTAATTCTAGCTCAAAGTTGCGCTTCGGGTCATTTTGACCCCTGGTGATCACGGAGGGTCAATTATTGTGAAGCTCATCGAAAGATGCTTTTCGGGTTCTTTTCCAGATTTTTAAATCAATTGGCTGATGCATTTTTTTCAATCAAGTTCAACTTCCTTCCGAAATTTGTCGTTCTCGAGCATTTAGAATAAAGTTGGATACTTCCTATATCCACATATTGAAACGAGAAACGACCAGGTCTAATTTTATCATCTTTGGAAATAGGATAATGACCGGCTTGGTTGTTATAATGAGGCGTCCAGGACTGGATGGAAGCATTAGGCGAAGAAGGCAAGACACACAGGGATAGACCCCGTTAGCAGCCCCTCGTTCTGTTTATTTACAGCGCGCGGATGCTATTGTTATCATTATCGAGCTCGACGAGGACTGAGGGTGTTAATGATCCGAGAAATTCGGAGTTTCCGTTAGGTAAAGGATTACATGGACGTATCTGGTGTAAAATGAAGAGTACTCTATCGCTACATGGATAATTGTGCACTGGGATTTGGCCTTTAGGAATGATGATGGTTTTTTGCATAGAGGAAGCTATGTGACGATGAAACTTTTTTTTTCCAGTTCTCTGTGAATTTCGTTGGGATTGCTAAAAAAAAAAAAAAAATACAAATTCTACGGAATTTTGAAATTTTCAAAAAAAAAGGGTGTTGACGCTGTAACTTGCACAAGCTTGGGGATTTTCTTTTTTAATAAACATAATAGGAAGGTTGGCATTGAATTTACGAAATATCGATCGAACGTTTTGAATTTGATGATTTTTCGAATTTTCCGAAAATCTGAGTTTTTTGAAAAATCGTCCAACCGCTCCAATTTCTGCAAATTTTGTAAAATATTGTGTGTACTTTTATGAGGAAGCCAAAATAAAAAATATAGTTTCTCATTGGGGAAGATTTGAGCATTTTGTTTTAAATTGAATTGTTTTGCATCGGGCTATCCAGTTATAGCGGTAGTCAAGCATTTATTTAAAAACGGTTTTACGAATATTTTGATATCCTGTCGAGGAAAGATTCGCGCGGTGCAGTGAAGGATCCCGAGTGTTTGCTCACACATGCGGCGCCCGAGACATGCGTGTCGTGTACCGCATGCTGAGCGTCGTTACAAACATCTACACGGACATTTACATCTGTCACTGACACGTATGGAAAACATCGAAATGTTAGATGGAAAGAAAATCCGAAGAATATTTGAAATGCAAATAATTCGTTCAGAAAACATAAGAATATACAGAGATCCACAGAATGAAAACAATACTACGCGGAGTAAACAGAATGAAGCGGCGAACGGGGACGCCATCCCCGAGAGTATCAAAGTGCTGGGAGGAACCAAGAAGCAATTTGTTTAGCTATTGGGCTTCGTGGCTCTCGGGAGTCCAACCTGGAGACTTCGCCTGAAGTCTCCATCAGGTTTGGAATCAGGTTTGTGCTATGCGGACGTGCTTCGGGCGCTGCAAGTAGTACAAACCCGGAGTAGCCGGCCCGACGAGATATCATCGATATAACTGAGGTTTCAGGGACCGTGAATAAAAAAAAAGAAAAAGAGAGGCATGGATGAATTAAAAATAGAAAAGAAAAATATGCTGTAAGGGACAGAAAGAGAAAGGGCGAGAGAAAACTAGGGACGGATGAATTAAACGAAACGAGAGAGGCGAATAACAAAGACAAAGAGCGGGAGAATAAGAAAACGCACGACGGAAGAGCAAGGGAATTTATAGAAAAAGCGGCAAAAAAGCGGTTGGGAAAGAAGAGAGAAAGATTAAGTGAAAAGAGGATAGCGAACAGCAACAGCTATTGGCAAAATTGTACGTGGAAAAGAGGAAATTGCATGTACAGTCTTTCTCAGTGAATGGGGTTAGAAAGGAAAAGAGAGAAAGATGAGAAAAAAAAAGGAACGGGATTGCAATAGAAAAGCGTCGTACAAGAGAGACTTTTTATTGGTATGTGTGTATGCAGCTATAGAATTTTATGTTGCATAGACAGGTGTATGGGGTATTTCGTGCCCAACAGAAATTGGATGTCCAGCAGAATGCTGCAGTTTCTCTGTTTCCCTGGTGAAATGATTTTTCAAATTTCTTTCGTTTCTTCGTCAATTTATTGTCGTCCATGCCAATTGAGACATGAATAGAAAAAAAAGTCATTTGGTTCAGCGAAAGCAGTCGTGGTGAGCAAACTACAAAAATAAATGATCATCAAGTCTAATCAACAAACTGCAACGTGGAAAATAATATTATTCGCCTGGTGCATTCGTCGATAGGAATGTGAGAAATTTGTGTCGAGAGATTATTTTCTGTTTTCGCTCCGAAAATCGAACGTCGTTTTAGATTTGGCGTAAAAGATTCCATATACTTGTTACACAGAGAAAAAGGGGGATTCGGTGAAGGCTGCATTTACTAAAAGGAGAGAGAGTTCAATTCCCGAAGGGGGTAGAAAATCGTTTGGAGGTAGCAGAGCACCTCAACGTAATATTGCCTCTATAAAAGAAAGAGAAAGAGAATCACGCCTTTACCGACACTCTGTTTACCCAGCACGGTAATGCGTCTCGATCAGAAGAGAGAGAGAGAGAGAGAGAGAGAGAGAGAGGAAGGGACATAGAAGAAGAGAAAAAAGAGAAAGCGCTGCGACATTACAGAAAGAATCATAAAAAGAGGGCTCGGAAAGAGGGCAAGAGAGCAGGGCTAGAGGTAGACAGCTTTTTATCTTTAACTAGCCTCATTGACATTCAGAAAGCAGTCTCTGTCCTTTTCTTCCAACGAAACCAGCAAGATATCCCTTCTCTGCATCTCTTTCTCTCTTCATATCCTCGTTATCTATCTTCCTCCTTTTCATTCGTCTCTTTCTGTCTATCTATAACTACCTTCATCAATTGATATGTATTCATCCCTTTTGCCCTTCATACATTTATCGATCTGCTATATAATACCTTTTACATACCCACCTTTGAGACGTTCTTTATTTGAATCTGAATATCTGAATAATAACATAGACCAAGAGAGCACTAAACTCGAACAATCTCGCAATCTTTCACAAATCACGTTTTAAGAGCGCGATCTCTGTGCCCAAGAAGCTTTGATTAGTTCAAGTCGCATCCATTCTTCACAAGCCCAAGTATTTTGCATTTTTTGTTGCCAAAGGTTTGGATTGTCAGAGCAAGATGTTGTCGTTGCTATTACAAGAATGCAAAAAGCTGCTTGACCTGGAATACGGAGTAGAAAAATCAACGCGTGTAGCTCTTGCTTATAGTTTCTGCATTGCAGAATCACACTCTGTGCTGAGTAAATCGTCAATTGCGAGGCGAAATGTCTTTCGTAACTGCTTTTATCCGACGGTTCATCGATGAGTCGTCTTAATCAATAAGAGCGAGCCAATTCAACCCAACGTTGGGGGGAAATGTGATCGGGAAACATGTGAAGCCATCGTGCCCGCTGTTATTTATTGTCAGCCGAGGGCCAAACACGCTTCTTTTAAAAACTCACTCTCGTCGTTGCTTCGAATTGACTGTCATTCATTAATTAATATTCCATTAACGATGGACCTCGGAATGAGCTCAGTATTGATCTTTGTGGAGTTTCTCGAGTCAGCGACTCGCTGCACACAGTTAGACTTGGAAAAAATACAACTCGAAGATATCCAAAAACATATCAATCGTGAAAAAACTCGTTTTCACGCCAACAGAATTATTTGTGGACCAAAGCTTTTCAAGAATTTCATTCTGTACACTATTTTGCTACTAAGTACACGTGCGTAATTAATATTTTTCTTCAATTATTCGATCAGGAAATTCTGTACTGTCAATGAAAGAACTGCGTGTCAGTGATTCTTCCATGATTCGTGAAAATTATGATCAGAACAAGCAATTCGTCCAAGTCACGTTCATCATCCTCGCATTCACTCGCGGATTCAGCCAACTTTTATAATTACATGGGAAAGCAAAAGAGGAAAAATAGAAGAAGGCTACAGATTCATGAAGATGAATTCTCGAGTATCGCAAGCCTGGGAATTAATCTATCCCGGTGCGGAAGAGAATCGACTTTTAGTGCTCGTCGTTGCCCGAGTAACCTCCCGGATAATTCACTATTTCTGTTCTCTCTCATTTTTTATTCTCTGTCTCTCTGACTCTTCCGGATTGCAGCACCTCGTACAGTCGCAACTCTTCGCCCCATATACCAGAGTTGATTGGGCCCTTGCTCTGGTCTTTCAGTCTTCTGTTCGTTCGATATCCACATGGTGCGCCAATCGTCATAAAGACGATAAAGTTCAAGTACCAAAATGACGGAAATGGGATGAAAAAAATTTCTGAGAATTCAGTTTTTTCGAAAGGGGGCGACTCGTAAAGATTCATCCACCATTTTCTGTTAAAGGGTAGGAATTTCTTGTGGTCCTCGCACCTTAATATTTTCGGTGAAACTGACCTCGGTTTGCTGAGCTTTCTGTACCCGGAGAGTGAGTAAAATTTGGTTGGTTTTCAAAATTCTTGAATCTTGCTCCAACCGTGACAAGTATATTTCGGTTTTTTTTTCGCTAATTAGGTTCCCTCGTAATTATGGATTATCTGTCACTCAACAGAAAATAAATATCGAACGTTATTTACTTTTGGAAAGATCCAATTATGTCTGTTTTTTTTTTTACTGTTATTTTGGTAAATATTCTTAAATAATTAGAGACATAACCGTTTGTGGTGCCGTATAAGGAAAAGCCTGGATTGGACGACTCTGAAATTAGGAACGTTGATATTCAACGAAAAATATTTCATGTGTTAATTATTTATTGAATTTTGAAAATTGTGGCAAATATTCGTTTCGATTGAAGTTTTGGGTGGCAAGGGAGGATCGTTTTATTGTCCAGACTAAATATTGAATAATAATCACGAGTTCTGCTCAAGAAAAAACAGAATTTCGTTGCATTCCAAGGATGCAAATTTCCGCATCATGCGGATTGGAAGGGAGAGAGAGTAGGATTTGCCTCTCAAGTAACAGGTCATTGACTGCAGCAGAGGTTCAACGATCCAACATTTATTGATTAGCCTTTCGTAGCCAGCACTAACAATCGTTATCTCAGTATAGACTAAAAGGAAAAAAGTCTCAAGGCCGTTCACCTGGAAATGTCATGGTGTAACAAGCGACAAAATAGTGCAGGTAACTTTTGAGAAATCCTGTAGATGGATAGACATATTTTTTACGATCCTATACCGAGCTGAAACGATTTAGCTCTGCAATCCCCGGATGCGGTTCGTAGTTAACCTCGGTTATCCTTCTCGCTTTGCCTCACCTAGGTTTGCTCTCTCATTTCCCTCTTCACGTCGTCCACAGCCCTCCTAGCTTATCCTTAAACCTTTTTTTTCTCCTCAATCTCTCGTGCTCTCTCGTCGTTGCCTGTTTGCCCTTCCTTAGATCTTGGAAATTATCGAGGTCGCTTATGATTCTCTGGAGCGTGTGATTCGTTAAAAAAAAAAAAAAAAAAAAAAAACCAAACTAGAAAATGGAGCGAGGATCGTGCAAGCTGAATGAAAATGTAAAAAATCGACTCGGTGTGGATGAGATCGCGGCACGTCGACTCTCGCCCCCCGATCACTCATTTTCGAATTCTTACGCACGAGCCTGAAATATCTACGTGACAAGAAATGTTACACAATCCGATGGAAGACTCTGTGGCAAATGGATTCCTATAGTCGATCAAGATTGCTCCTTACTGGTTAAACGACGTACCTATACGTAAACTTCCTGTGGGCTTCGTGAGCGTTAAAAAAATCGCACTCAATCATTGCGCCAACAAGTCAAATAAAATTTCACGCAGCGTAGCCATGATTTTCGATTAAAAAATCATCAATTGTCTCGTGCTGAATTAATATCGTGCCAACCATAATAAACGCAGAAAGTGAAGGAAATAAATGAGGTGTGACTTTGATAAATTAATTCAATCGATCAAATTCGTAATAATCGCTCTCTGTATACATAAAAAAAACCCTACTACAAAATTGTGCCCTTTTCACGCAAAAATCACTGAAGCAATTTTGATAAATCTTTCACAGGAATGAAGCTCATGAATCAGAATAAGTTTGAGGCTGTATTGCATCGTGATAATTTTTTTTTCAGGGAACCCGAACCAAAAAATCACATTTTTCGTTATATTTTCCGCTTTCAAAGTTCGCAAGCAACTAAAAAATGTTAACAAATAAGAAAACACTAATTACCAATTAAAAAATAATTCGAAAACGAAGATAATGAACGGTCGCTGGAATGCCAGTTTGTAAAAAAAAAAAGTTATTGCGATTATCGTAAAATCAAAGTCTGACGATTGTGAGTCTGCAGGCACGGCTAGTAAATATATAAATAAATTAATAAATAAAGAATATTCGTTTATAAGTTGGAACGAAAAACTGAAATAGATAAATTTGTGAATAACATGACAATTTGATATTTGTTTCATTAGGAACTCGAGTGCATAGAACTTTTCAGAATTCGGACACATATATGTACAATGTTTGTTCGCAGTTAAGAGCTATGGGTTAATTATCAAAACTCTGCGGGCTATGAGAGGACTATATTGGGCGAGAGTTGGTCGGAACACTATCGACATGTACACATTTAGGTGTGTATATCGAGTAGTGTGTAGTATTCGAGGTTGGGAACTCGAGTTCGAAAATACGATTTGTTGTACTCGCTTGTGTGCTACGTCCCGAAACTTGGCGTAGTGTCCTGCGAGATATAATTATCTAGTTTTAGTCTCTGAGGAGTCCTAGGGCGTCGTCGGCTCGGCCTTTCTCAAAAGTCTTTCACAGTCACGTGCAATAGTAAAACTCAGTTCAATCGAGATAGAAACTCGAGCACAAATAACCTCTCGCTTCTATATATTCCGTCGAACTCTCGCGATCGAGGCATCGTTTGGAAATTCCCATAAGAAAAAAGAAAAAACACCGATTGGATTTAGAAAAAAAGTGAAAAGCATTTTGGAATTCAGCCAAAGAAGTTGATGAGAAACACTCTCGAGATGAAACAATAAAACATTTGCTTCCTCATGGAGGAAGCTATGCGACGGTGAACATTTTTTTTTCACTTTTCAATGTCAATGTGCTTAAGGACGTTGTATGCAAAACTTTCTATCGAGATAATAATTTATAAAAATAGCAATTTTCAGTGGTTTCTCATAAGAGCGTGTGTTAAAAGTTTCAATTTTCAGCATTGAATATTTCGATTTCTAAATGGTGAAGCCTCTTAAAACTTTGCATACACTTTTATGTAACATCGAAGAAGCTTTTTCAGTTTTTCAAAAAAATCGGTCGTAAAATTTTTTCGAAATTTTATTTATTATATAACAAATGCAGATTACCTCGGAGAAATTTTGGATTTGGAGTATGTTGTTCTTTAGTCAATTCGTAACAGCTTTTTTTAATGAACTTGGGCTCGCAAACCATTTTGTATGTAAGAAAAACTGAAAACAAAAATTTAGATTTGACCATCGCCATACAACATCCTTAAAATGTCCCAAAACATCGAAAAATCGTATCAAGAAAAAATGTCCCGATGTGCGTGTGTATGTGTGTGTGTATGTGTGTGTGTGTATGTTCTGGCACTGTAAAATTAAAACGTTCGTAACTCGAGAACGGATTGAGCTACAGGGCTCATGATTTGCACAGACGTTAATCTGTACAAGCTCTTCATTCTTGAAGAATTTTATCGGAATTGCTAGAAAAATACGAATTCTACGGCATTTTGAAATTTTCTAAAAAAGGGTGTAACCACTCTAACTTCCGCAAATTATAGAGTTATTACTATTTTTTTTTTTTTTTTATCAATAGAGTATCATAATAGGAAGGTTGGTATTGAATTTGGAAAATCCCGGTTAAACGGTTTAAAATTTATGATTTTACGAAAATCTGATTTTTTTTGGAAAATCGTCTAACCGCTTCAATTTTTGTAAATTTTGTAAGATATTGTGTGTGCTTCGTCTTTACTTTCCAGAAAAGTTATCGAAATAATTTATAAAAAAAAAAGTAAAAAATCGATAAATGAGTGAAAATTTCCTTAAAAACGCTGCAAAACTAAGCAATTTGCAACTTTGAATTTGCAGCGTTTTTTTTTTTTCTCGTTCAACTGAATGAGTTTGTGATTCGATGTTGAAAGATTTTTTTCATTGTGAGGCTCCGTCACCATTTTCGTTGATCGCGAAAGGAATCCGACGCACTGACGAACTTTTCATTCATTTGCTTGCCATATACGGACGCACAATGACATTCATGTACGTGTACGTGGAAGCGCAGCGAGAGTTCGCTGAAAAGCGTGGGCAGCCGCGGTGGGCAGTCTGGTGGTGAATTTCCAACGGTTACTGGTTTCGGAGGATCCCGCAATCGGATTGACCCAGTGCTATGCGATACTGCGCCTCCGTCCCAAGTACACCACTAATTCGTCATGTCCGACTTCGCACAATGGACGAACAGGGAAGGAGTCAAAAAATAGCAAAATACGATAAAAGAAAATAATAAAGAAAGAGGAAGCAGAGAGAGAGAATCGCGACGAGATGAAAAATTCGTAAAATCGTTGAGTGAAAAGTAGGAACAAAATGCAATGAAACAGGATCCGAGACCGTATAGAAAAAATGAATTCTTGCGATCGAATACAATTCTCTAAGTGATGATCCGTGTCTGGAATTTCTTTTATCGATAAGTCGTTGTTGCATGCTTCAGAATTTGGGTAACGCCGTTTGGAAATTCGGGAAATGATATTTTCAATGCGGAAAGAATATCTGTATATAATTTAGGTTAAATTTTGACCCGATTCCCTAGGACCTCTATTAGCGTAATTGTCCTCACTATCCACCGAACATCGATCGGTCGCGTTGGGCGGGGCAAGCCTCGGGCCCAATCCAGTCTCACGACGAGTACTCAAAGTCGGAATATACGAAGCATCAGGAAATATAGTTCGATATTTATGAGTGCGTTGGGGAATCGGTATCGCCGCTGTTACGAAAATAGGGATCCCAGTGTATATTGACTCGTTGGATTCTAACATAATGTCCGATTGATAAAAATAGGAATTGAAGCGCATAATGCCATTCTCGCCCCGTAGCTTCAGAATATCGATATCGCGAAAAAAAAATTAACAATCGGCTTAGGAGAATGAAGAAAATACGCAAACATATCTGGTGTGTCCCTGGTACAGTGTCGATCCTTCCGAATAGCCCGTGCACGATTATAAAGTCTCCAATGAACATAAAACTTCGATTGTAGTCAAAAACGAGTTTCTAATTTTTATCAGATCCTGATAATATCGAGTATATAAAAAAGCTTGTTCCGATCCCGAGAGACTTTGACCTGAATTCCTTTTCGTACAACCCCCGGCCCCTTCGAACCGCCACCGAAAATTATTTTCCTATGTATTAAGGTAATCCTATCGCCAGGCCCCAATCCAAGGGATTTCAAATTTTTTTTTCTAAATTTACTTAATATTTTAATAATTATTTCTGTAAAACTTCAGGCTCGGTTATCGACCTAATTACACGGAAAAATCTGCAAATTGGGTATTTTTGTAAAGGAATTTTGAGACGACATACAAAAACCCAACTTCCGGTCGCTATAAAATTGTTTATGATAGTGGAAATCCGTCAGATTCTTTTTAAAAAATCTGATTGACAAACTTGACACTTGTAGTAATCCAATGCATTTAGAAAAAATTATGCTAATCGACTTATTTTTTATGTAATATCAAAAGTTAAACTTGAACTTCCGTTTCGGTATTGAATGAATCTCGTCACGATAAAAAGACGTCATTTGAATTTCTACACATATTTCATTGTTTTGACAGATCGACGTTCAAAAGCGTTGAGGTTGAACTCGTCTGGTTAAGGAGTAGAAAGAGATGGAGAAAGAACCAACGTTGCCGAATGTCAAATCTATAAAAATACTACGTGAATCGTTGGAACACATATTTTTCATTTTTCTAATTAAATGTAAACGTTCATTACATTATTTATACGTGGAAAATTTTAGTAATAGAAAATTATTTTTTTAGTATATGTTGAAAATTTCAATTATGAAAGTCTCAAGTATGATCAGTGGTATGACTAGTGTGTAGTAACAAGACTACCTTAACAAAAAAAAAAAAACCCCAAATTAATGAATCGTACGACTCATTAATTCCAGACACAAAATATTTTGATTGCGCTGCGATGTTCTCGCATGAGAAGTTACTCAACGTTCAGCTGGGGATAAATCGACGAAAATCCAATCTACCACGTTTGTTTTATTTCGTGTATCGATACTGAGCATTCAGATGCGTGTAATTTATTCGAATTGCAAGCGAAATATTTAGTGAAAAGGATATTCGATTCGTATATAAAAATTGGTTTGGCCTGACACTGTGGAATAAATTTTGTGCCGATAAAATCGAAGGGATCGTGTTCTCTTGCCTTTGCTGTGGATCACGTCCCTGCAGCACCCACATCGTCGAGATGTCCAGATGTCATTCTTAATATTCCATAATGCAGAAGATTATGCTTCAGAATGGTTAAAATGGACGTTCCAACTTTTGACAACGTTCCTGTAAACTCGGAGACACTGGTGTCTGACATTTCGAAGGTTGTCAGAGATCGATATCTCTTTGAAAATTGAAACTCTCGAAGGAGCAGGAATAAAAATGGTCGTGGTTACGGCAACGCGAAATGGCATGGAATGCCTCATGCACATTTATACAGGGCACCATTCAGCGTGGCCTAAATCAATCCACCATTGTGCATTATGTTTTCGTATAGCAGAGATATGGCGAGCTCGCATCAAATCACATAATTCACTATATATATATAATGCTTATCGCGATGTATAGAGATAAGAATATATCGTATAGGAAAAGAGAGCTTTTGAAGTAGCCTGAGGTATCGATTTCTCGTCCTCAGCTTGCCCTTATTTTCACAGACCAATTTTACAACTGCATTATCGATCAAACTCTGGGGTCTTTGCTTTTGTATTCTCTCCGTTGTCTCTTTTTCGCATTCTCCAACCTTTTCAATGATTCTGCAGTCTGGAAAACCTCGAGAGGATTTTCACAAGTTGGGCAGTAGCTTCGGTTAGCACATTTATGGATTCAATGCCAAAATTATCAACTGTGCAGTATTCAGTACGAGCTTCAGGCCACGACGAGTTGCGAGTTCGAACACTTCCTCAAGTTCCCGCCAGTTAATTAAAAGGAAGTAACTACCCAACTGGGCATAAAAACATTTGGTGATCGAATTGAGCCTGAGTAGGCCTATCTGTGTTGACAGTTCAACAGCTGTAACATTTTGAGTTGCAATTTTTTTAGCGTGGCTCGAAAAATCCACTATCAGTGTTTTTTATTATTTTTATTACTCTCGTTACAATGTTTTTGTGCGTGATAAATGATTATGCGGATTTCATCTTTCTAATGTTCAAATTTCGTTCCAATCTATATCCATCAATTACAGTGATATGAGGAATAATGTAAAGCCGATTCCGTGCGATTTCTCGTAAGAGGCCATGTTGAATGGTATGTCACGGCTTGTCAAAGAATTACAAATATCTCGCGTGTAAAAATCCACCTCAGTCTACAAAAGTTGGTACGAGTAGTTTTTACAAAACTTGCTGCCAAGTTTGAGATTTTTCTGTCCATCAATTCTATTTCCCACGTTATTTCCGTAAAAATCGTACCACGTTTTTGTTTGCAAAATTTGACCGAATCCTGCGGACCTTAAAGGAACAGAGTCTATTCTCGCGAGATGGAGTCTGAGCCCTTAATATAGGATTAAAAATTAATTTTCAACGCTATTCCTGAATTTTCATCGTCGCTCATTAAATATTGAACGAATTGGAAATATTGAACGAATCTGAAAAATTGAGGCAGAAGCTTCGAAATAGAATTATGAATATTCTCAACATTTATCGTTTTCGTCAAACGCTCGGAAAATTTTTATATATTTAGCATTAAACTTGAAACATATCGAGATTGAACTCGAGCAAAGCAGGTCAAAGGCTGATAAACATCTCGCTACATCAAAAAATCAATTTCTAACGTGTTCGATGCTATTTTTTTAACTTAACTCAGCATCTCCCAGAACGATGGCTCTCGAGTTACGCAGGTGTGGAGAAAAGATCTCGTCGAAAGCTTTCGAACTTGTTTCGAAGTATTTTCTGACGCGCCTCAAACGGACCGAGAAACCCGAGAAGCCGATTGACATTTGTGTCTGCTCCTTATTTTTTGTCGTGAGTCCAACGAGTAGACAAAATTTTCAAATTCGTTGGGAAACGTCGCATGGATAGTTTCAAATAACGAAAACTTCAAATTTGGAAAGAAACTTAATTCTGAAAACTGTGTGTTTGCCCGAAATAGTAAAAATTGCGTCAAACCCTTGTTCTGTTGGGAGTTCGTATACATCGGGAAATAAGTCATGCGTGCCGTATTGTTCTTCATTCCGGTGATGCGCTCTCAAAGAACGTGAATTCACGGGAGACGTATTTCGATCTAGATGCAGAGTAGATGTGTTGATAGTGTTAAAATTCGTGCATCGTGTTTCGAGAGCATATGCGACGGATAATGTTGACACTGGATCCCCGAGTACGAACTTGTGGCGGAAGAGCTTTGGTCAAGAGAATTCCGAGTCTCGATCCACCACGATACAATGCCCTCGTAGAAAACATAGTGTCGCTTGACGACTTTCCTTTGCTACGATATTGGTTCATCAACCCCTAATAGCCACATGGGGTTAATTTCACTCCAGCCACTTTCGACCGACGATACTTAATAGAAATTTTGAAAAAATGGGACTTGTGACACCCTCTATCGGTAGTTTGAACCTTCTAGTAGGGAGCCTCATCGTTATTATTTGAAAGGGCTCGTTAGTTCAGTTTTGGAAGCTGTACAAAGCAGACGTTGTAAAACCTGGGGTATACTTTTTAGAACGGTCGCTAATTTGACCAGTCCCACTTGGAAGCATGCCATTTCAGACTTATGAAACGATTTTTTTTTTAAATTGAAAATCACAATTTCTGTATCATTTTTTTGTAAAAAAAAGTCATTTTTGCAGAATTTTTTTTTCGACATTTTTTTATATTAAAAATTGCACAAATACAATCATCATGGTCGTTACTCAAGGGTTGAAAATACATTGTAGTATTTTTACTTCATTTTTTTAACGATTTTTCAACTATTTATCGCTTTCCAAAGTGAATGGGGTTGATAACACCCCCAATGACTATCACGTCACAATCTGGAGGTGCAGTGATTATTTAAATTTATTAACGATTCAGTAATTATTCGCTAGAGAAAAAAAAAATATGAGAAACGTGGATTTTCCGGATCACACGAATCGCCTTCGTACATTAATTTTTTTTTTTTTTTAGAGCAACGTTTCCCGTGACAATAATATGTCCGATACGTTCGAACAGAGAGGCTGCTTCGTGCAAAGATCAAATGGGATAACCAGTTAGCGACTTAATTCGCGTTTTGGACATTCTTGTTCGAACGAGCCGGAAGATATTTATTATGAACCGCATGCAGGTGAGTGTAAAAGGATGGAGCTCGCTCGGTAAGCTGCATACGATTGACGATATTGACCGTAATCTCAAAGCGTCCTGAATTCGATCTGCCAACAGTTCCCAACAGTGCATCGCGTGTTGAGAAGCCATAGAAGGCATGAGCTACGTTACGTATTTCTGGGATCAGCCGGATCGAAAGGACGTATATCTGTAACTAGAACAACGTAACTTAGCTGCAGTTTGAACTCGATTCGTATGAGTTTATATTGAGTACATGTGTCCAAAAGTCACGAGAAACCTTTTTTTATTAGCGGATGGTGAATGCGCCCCTTTCATTTATTGTCAATGATATTTATCCGAATAAACTGTCAGGAGACACGGTAACATCTTAAATCTAATAAATCCAATTGCCCTTGTAGCAGTGAGCCATGGTCCTTGGCTTACAGGTCGGACGACCTCCCGACACGCGATATTTACGCTCCAGCAACAATAATGCTTCGTAAAATCCACGTTTTTAGAAATAATTGGACACTACATTCATTCGATTTGGCCAATATCTTCGATTGAGGACGTTGTATGGCGACGGTCGAATCTAAATATTTCTTTTCACTTTTTCTTACATACAAAATGGTTTCCGAGCCCAAGTTCATTAAAAAAAGTTGTTATAAATTGTCTGAAGAACAAAATACTCTAAATTCAAAATTATCCGTGATAATCTGTATTTGTTATATAACAAAATTTCAAAAAAATTTTACGACTAATTTTTTTGAGAAACTTCTTCGATGTTACATAAAAGTGTATGCAAAGTTTTAAAAGGCTTCACCATTTAGAAATGGAAATATTTAATGTCGAAAATTGCAACTTTTACAACACGCTCTTATGAGAAATTACTGAAAATTGTGATTTTTATAAATAAATATCTCGATTTCTACACGGTGAAAGCTCTTAAAATTGCTCGACCTATTAGATATCATTATTTTCTTTGTGTGGTGCAAATTTGAAGGAATTCTATCGTTAGAATATTTTGCATACAACGTCCTTAGATACAGTTCAGAAAAAGCAAAATTGCAGAACATGTTGATTAGCACAAATCATCGTGAATTACTCCATGAGCAATAGAATTAATTTTCGACCGCATGTAACACGCGGTTCGAAAATGATCGAAAAACTAAATCAGGTACAAAGAAAATTCGTCGCTGCTGCGTGTCAAAATCGTGATCAAGACTTATAGGGTCGTCATCAGGAAGTCCTGAATTCTGCAGCCCAGCTCTTTTTGTTGATTAATCACAAACTCTCTATACACAGAAATAACTAGTAAGAACATCGAGTGATAACTCAAAATAAAGGCCCGAAGAATTTTTTTCTACGCAACTATGTTAATGAAATATTTATCGATTACTGATTATGAATGATCTCTTTTCCAACGGGGTTTATGATTAATCAGCACCAATGACTGGCATTTTCTCAACGACTCGATTAAGGAAGAAAATGATGAGTATTAATTTTTCGATAATTTGACGCAATTAGCCTGTTTGCGTAACTTCCTATACGCAGCAACTGGGAAAGAACTCTGTCCTCGACAAAAGAGAGACCTTATTATCTCTTATATATGTTTCCACATCGCAATCCTCAATTTTCTATGGTCAGAATGTCTACCCTCGTGTATACGCAGGGATGAGCACGTATGTGTACATACGTATTATCGTTGATCTACGGAAGTTGTAGAATCTCTCGAAAGCTTTAAATGCCACAAGGGAGCACCGACCCTTATATATACAAAACAGTTCTAAAAAAGGGCGATGGGGGGAAAGAGAAGGACTGGGAAGGAAGGAATGGAAGAAGAGAAGAAAAATCGAGTTAGAAGAGAAAAATCTGTTTAGCAGTCTGCGCAGATCAGAGAGGACATAAGCGGATTTGAGTATTTTTCATAATGCCGCTCCCTCTCGCTTTTGCATAGACTCAGTGCGTTTCTCAAGCCTCTGTAAAAATCCCTCTTTACGCTCATTTCACTTTTTACAACATACACTCCCCAGCAATCGTTGTAAGAGGCACGAAAGGCTTATTCACCGTTTCCATCGAAGTCATCGTGCCCTTTGGCGTTTGCCAATCGTCCACAGGAGCTTGCCGACTTATTTTATTAGGAATGGTTCTGAAAAACTTTCATTATTTTTGGGGACAAATAACTTGTCGAATTTTTATTTCTTCCTCAACCTTTTTCCAGGCTCGATATATATATCTTTTGACTCTTCTTATCGACCAGACGTTATTCGGCCACGAAGTCCATTAAAAATGATCGGAGCGTATTTCTTCTGCATTTCTTTTTCGACAGAATGAACGATGCAGGGATAGTGAATGTGGGAAAGGTCTGGAAATATATATATTTCCAGTTGGCCTGCAGTGTCTCGCACGCGAACGCTACAAACTCTCTTTTATCTTGGACTCAGGAACGAGAAAACGATGTTGGATCGGAGTGTTCAAAACCGCGGAAAATACGAATTGCAAATCTCTTTACACAAGGCTACCCCATCATTTCTCGTATATAAATGGAAAAGCATGATACGTCGTCGCAGATAAATCTCATGTCAGCAAAAAATACGTAGCTATTTTCGATTCAGCAAAAGATTTCATTCTTAAAATTAAATCAATCAATCAATCGTCCAAGTTAACCCTTGATGGTCACACGGGGTTAATTTAACTCTGGCCGCTTTCGACCGACGATACGTAATAGAAATTTTGAGAAAATGGGACTTTTGACACCGTCTATCGGTAGTTTGAACCTTCTAGTAGGAAGCCCCATCGTTATTATTTGAAAGGGCCCGTTAGTTCAGTTTTGAAAGTCGTAGGAAGCAGACGGTGCAAAACTTGAGGTATACTTTATGGAACGATCGCTAATTCCAGTCCTGCCTGAAAGCAGGCTATTTCGAACTTATAAAACGATTTTTCTTTTTTTAAATTAAAAATGACAATTTCTGCATAATTTTTTGTAAAAAAAAGACATTTTTGCTGAATTTTTTTTTCGACATTTTTTAAATGTTAAAAATTGCACGAATTAAATACAATCATCATGCTCGTTACTCAAGGGTTAAAAATGCATTGTAGTATTTTTATTTTTATTTTTATTTTTTTTACGGTTTTTCAACTATTTCTCGTCATCCAAAGATGAGTAGGGTCTATTACGTCACAAATTGGAGGTGTGACTGTTAAGGATTAAAATCGTAATTTGTCATTTTCTGAAATTGCTTCGAGGACGAAAACTCAATGATCGACTCACCATTCTGGTTCAAACGCACAAAATTAATTAGTGCTGCGAAGATATCCTTTCCGACGTGATTCCTGCAAGCAAAAATGCAACAAGGAAAAGATAAATGGTTCGGAAAATCGAATGAATCGTGGAGATCGAATCAAAGAAGCTACTCAGCCAATGAAATAAAAAACCTCGAGTAATAAGTGACACTCAACTTCTGGAGTAGCTCATTTTTCCGACCCCTTTATTCACTACTATTTAATAATTGTGTACGACCGCGGAAACCCACGAAATCATAGAGTCGTTTTTAGTCCATTCAACGACTGCTGCTTTCTCTCCGAGAATCAGAGAAAAAAAAATAAACTTTATCGGCTCAATTAAAAAAAAAAAGCGTTTGATATGAAAATCTCGTAGGTCGAAGCCTTTTGTTTGAAAGTTTTTCATGCAGGAGTACTCGAGAACTAAGGATTTCTAATGATATCCATATTTTATCGTTGCGGGTTTGCGCTCAATGCTCAATAACGAAGAAAAGACGGATTTCTCTCCAGAACATTTCCATGCTTTTACTCAACATGGAGAAAGGAAGAGAGAGCAAGAGAGAGACAGAGAGAGAGAGAGAGAGAGAGAGGAAGCAAATGAGAGGGAGAGCGAATCACGAGTGGCAAGAGCAGAGTGGAGATATCGAAGTGGAAAATTAATTGCTTATGAAATGGCCTTCTTGGGGCGAAGCTCGCGTCTCGGCCTTGCGAAGTCGCGTGCTAAGCACCCTCGATTTCGCCAACACCTCGTGGTACGATGACGTAGCAGATTCGACCTACCGCACTTATCTCCAATGGCCGAGCGACCAAGAACCTTTGGTAGACTATAATTTCCATGGATATATACTATTACTTGAGCCATGTGCCACATAAAGGGTGTCCCTAACGTTACTACAATAACATACTTTGCTGTAAGCACTCGAAGCAATTTTTCAGACACTGCAACCAAGAATTTTGAACATTAAGGTTGTCCCATCGCATCAGCTAGTCAAAAGTCATCTTGTTATTTATAGCACTGTAAATGAGCAATATTTGATCAATGTAAATATTATTTAATTAGTACAATAAAAGTACGTGATTTTTAAGACGAGTGTCATGATCATTTATGGATTACTTTTTATTATGAGGTTTTTCGATCTCAGTCTGTTTTGACTTGCATAGTCTGAGCCTCACAGTTGACACATTTGAATCGATTGCATTTTGTTGGCTATGGCAAAGAGTATCCAGCGTTGTCACACTATGTAACTATAACGGTGGCAGCAGAAGATGTCAATTCATCAAGTAATGACTCTTCTAAATCGATCATTTTTATCGCAATTTTTCGTTTATCCTCAATTTTTGTTGTTTAGAAATAATCCTTAGGGTTTTCTCAACATATTAAAATTTTGGTTGAAAATATATTTAATCGCGAAAACTAAACATTTATGCCTTACATCTCTGTCGGAGGGAGATTCCCATAAGCCGTGTGTGTTAAGATTCGAAATTTCATTAATTATTCATCGTGATAAATAGTCTGATAAAAAAATATCAAACTTTCATCTAACAATGAGGTCGCTATGGTCAGTAGTTACAAACATACAAACAGCATTGTTTTTTTTTTTTCGTAACTCCTGGCAAACCGATTTTTACGGTCTCAATTATGTTTGATTTTGTTTTTTTTTCACATAATTAAAACGGTCGCAGTGAATACAACAAATTTGCACTACCTTGAGGCATCGTTATCGAATAGCCACAAAATTCCTGCTCCATTTGAAAACATCAAAGATGCGTCACTATTTACATAGCGAAAAATCGATTTGTTGTACGAAGAAAAACGAGATTCCAGTGAGAAATTTTCGAGTTATTGTCTTTTTAACGAAAACGTGAGAAAAAGTTTCGTTGCACGAATCCTGACAGGTTGAACGATAACACCGAACAGTTTCACGGTTTTTATCGTTAAGCCACCCTGTACGGTACAAGGGATGCTTCCAACACGGAGTTTCCAAGTAGCTGGTGCTGTACAAGATTATTTACCTACGAGATAACCTCTTAACATGAGACTTGAGAAGCTGCCAGGAGGACTCCCTTAAATCGTAACTCTTTAGTTTTATTAAAGGGCCCGAGTCACCGAATATAAAAGGCTAGAAATCGGCCGAGACTTTCTTCACGCTTCTGAATTTTATTGCAAATTGCCTGACACTTTTTTCACGGCGTTTTTATTTCCTTTATAACTACTTACATCGCAGTCGAGTTTCCATAAATTACGGAGTAACGGGCATTCACTTTTCTCGTGTTGGATTAGGTGTACGTCGGTCAAATAAAGTTTTTGATTTTCATATTATTTTGCTTCCTCATAGAGGAAACTATGTGACGGTGAAATTTTTTTTTTTTTTTTCCAGTTTTTAATGTCAATGCGCTTAAAATGTCGCAAAAAAATCGAAAAATCATATCTAGAAAAAATGTCCGGATGTGTGTGTGTATGTTCTGGCACTGCAAAATTCAAACGTGCATAACTCGAGAACCGTTTGAGCTACAGAGCTCCCGTTCATTCTCTGATAATTTTGTTGGAATTGCTAGAAAAATACAAATTCTACGTAATTTTGAAATTTTCAAAAAAAGCGTGTCGACGCTCTAACTTCCGCAAATTTGAAGATTTGTGACTAAATTTTTTTTTTTTATAAATAGAGTATCATAATAGGAATGTTGGAATTGAATTTGGGAAATATCGGTTGAACGGTGTAAATTTAATGATTTATCGAAGTTTACGAAAATCCGAGTTTTCCGAAAATCGTCAAACCGCTCTAATTTATGCAAATTTTGGAAAATATTGTGTATAAGTCTGTACTTTGTCTTTTCTTTCTAGAAAAGTTTTCGAAATTATTAAAAAAAAAGTAAAAAATCACAGATTTGAAACATCGTGCGCATCTTGAGGAAGCAATTAGAATTTTTTTTTCGATCATCATTCATTCGTGGGATCGCGATCGTTTTCACTTTATTTTCAGTTTTTCTTCCACTCAACTGTTCACATCCCCTTAATAAGTGCTGCATTAACTAAATAGCGAGTATACACGTGCATGTAGTGTGGAAGAACATCGAAACCCTAGTGCAATGCGATTTCATAATTCACGGTACATCGATCGATCATGATGCATGGGGAAGTGCTTAGAAGTTCGGCATGTGCGCCGAAAATTGCCTCACAAACTCGTGCAACGTAAATGTGGATGCTCTAGCGTGCACATTGAAAAATACATATAGAGCTTGCTCGTGCATCGTGCAGAGCAGCTAATGACGTTCGGTCCAATTCAGGATGGCGTACAAATGGAGGAAAGTTATCTTCGCGAACACGAGACTTTTAACGTGAAGCACACAAACCGCTAAACTTCTCGCGTAGATTGTTTCATCCAGCAAACAAGAAACATCGTGCTCCGAATCACCGATAATTATTACCATCAGGTGCTTCGCCATCGAATTATGAATGAGAACTGAAAATGTAAAAACTGAATCGTTCGATTTCTACGATCGATCGTCAAGCTTGCCATATTTCCCAGCAGCGATGAAGAAAAAAAAAGATCAAAGTGCCATAATGATAAGAAATTGATGAAATAACGAAGGAAAATCTTTTCTCTACGCCCCGTCGAACGTCTCTGTATATAGAACGTAAATATAACTCGTAGACTGATTGCCAACTGATCGATTTATCGTTTGGGATGTCGTGAAAGGGTAAATTAGCAGAGAAGCGTGTTTATTGGGAACGACAGTTATTGCTTCGCTTTTTCTTCCTCATAATAATTTCCTTTCCTCATACATTGATAACGACTGTTCCGTTACTTCGGCTACTTTGACATATGAAAAGCCAGGAAGAAATTTAATATTTCGTCACGATAGTCAGTGACTTTTGCTGCTGAATTTAAAAACTGATGAGTTAATTGTTTTGTTCTCTGCAGTCTGTAACAGCAGTGCGTTCACGACATTATTTAATAGTCGATAAGATAAATTCGAAAAGTTGGATTGCGCGGTCTCGTTCCGTATAACCGTAAACTTGTGTTTCTCTTTTCTTTAAAGTTTCCTCTCTCGAAACTGAATGTTGTTATTGCTTGGTAGTATTTTTCTTTTGCAATCTAGTCAATAACAAGAGCGCTCGTTATGTTTGACAAGCGAGTATCATTAAATGGCGAAAGGAACTTGGCAATTTCATCAGTTTCTCAAAATAACGAGATCCATCTCCGTTTATTTTATTCCCTGTGTATACTCAGCAGCTTTCTCTTTTTTTCTGCAGTCTTGTGATCCACAAGACTGCGATTCATTGCAACGTTAAAAAAGCTCGTGTCTCAAAAGTTCTCTAATGAGGAACAAGGACGTTTTTTTTTCGCGAATCTCCAAAAGTTTCTACTATATGAAAGTCTTTCGTGATTCCGCAAGAACTAATGCAACTGTTTGTGCGCGCGGGAAGACGAGCAGATCCTGATAAAACGAACGTGTGATTAGGAAAGCTTGAGACAGGAAACTCTCGAAGAAATGCTAATTAGAACGAGAGACGTATTGGGCGTTGCAGTTGCGATAAGATAACGCGGCAATGATCAGTTTGAACCAAATTTCATTGTAATTCGGTGCTGGGCCTTTTCATTTGTTTATTTTTTGCTCGAGTAGGTCTTTTGGAACCCCCTGTAGCAAGAATATCCCATCGTAACCAGTACGTGCTTGTTTTTTCGAGTGGAATAGCGCCATGAAGGAGCAATTTGTGGTGCACAAAAAAGGGAAGCCATATACTGTAAGTTAGCGTTTGCCGCGTGGTTCATACAAAGACTATTATTAATTAAAGGCTCGTAAGTAGTCGTATTCGGTGGAGGTTTGTTCATCAAAATTGTGGCATTTTGTCGGTAATCGTTGGAGCTAATCCGTGCACAGTTTACTGCAGGAGCTGCTTTGAGTCTGAGTTTGCTAACCACATCAATATTGAATAAAGCTTTCTCTTCTATTGAGTTGTCTTATTGGACTTTAGCGAACCAAGCAGCATTCTCTCTCTCTCTCTTGCTCGTTGTTTCTCTTTAGTTTCCAGCGACATGACCCAGCGATAGAAACTTCGAGCCCAGGCCGCGCAATATTGATTTGAGGAACGATGATGAGGAGAACAATGGACGCAATAATTACGGAAATGAATTAGTGAGACAACACTGAAGCTGTACAGCGGAGACATTGAAGGAGGCAATTGTAGTTTTTGTACTGGGTTTCTAGATCGTCGAGAGACGAGATTCATATGCGGATGTATTTTCTGTACGCTCAGCTCCTCCGGAGACGTTGGATCAGCTTTTGGATAATCCAACTAATTTATTAATTGGATCCGAGTCTCCCGGTACCGACTGTCGCGAACAGACAGATCGAACAAGAGCAACTACACTGAGACGATGGAGCTTCGCTCTTTAGACTGAGTCACATTCACAGAGAAGCTTGAATGTGACTCTTCTTACCAATAAGTCGCCCTAATTCTGCAGTGAGAAATTATACATGCAACACCCAGAACTTTCTGGAAGATTGTTTAATCAATAAATTATTCGTCAACGAGCCGTTAACCCTTATAATGGACACACGGGGTTAATTTTACCCTAGCCGCTATCAACCGACGATACGTAATGGAATACGTTGATCTTTTTTTTTTTTAATTTTTTTTTTTTTTTAATTAATTTTTTTTTTTAATTGAAAATTACAATTTCTGCATGATTTTTTGTAAAAAAAAGTCATTTTTGCAGAATTTTTTTATTTCGTCATTTTTTTTATATTAAAAATTGCACGAATACAATCATCATGGTCGTTACTCAAGGGTTGAAAATTCATTGTAGTATTTTATTTTATTTTTTTCAACTATTTATCGCCTTCCAATGTGACTATTCAAATTGTGACTATTACGTCACAATTTGAAGCTGTTACTATCAAGCGTTATTTTTTTTTTTAATCCTCAACCAATTTACTAATTTCTTTTTTTTTTTTTTTTTTAACGAAAGAATTCAACCTGATGCTGTCCAAGAAGTCCGCTGTATCATCACCGCAAGTTGTGATATTTTGTTGCAATGTACTTTGAAAAAGCTTGATTGGAACGATAAAAAATTTGAGTGGAAAGTATATCAAAAAGTTAATAATTGCATTTTAATTCTGACTGGAACGAGAAGTGTTTGTAACAATAATTGCGAAAATTGTGTCCAACTTGGTTGCACATGAGGTACGAGAAGATAAAATTTGTTTTTTTAACGCAATTGGCGAAAATATAAAAGTCAGATAAGATCTTAATGTGAGAAGTTAATCGAGCGATTGACCGTCATGGGACAATATACAAAAAGCTCTCAAAGCTGTTTTACGAGAGAAACTTTCACAGTTAAATTTACGGGAGGATGGAGTTTGCTTCCCGCGTTTCTTCTCCGTGTTTCTTTTTTTTTCGCCTCTTTCCATCGAAGTCGAAGAAAAAGGTCACGCAGCATTGCTCGAGGATAAAAAAAGTTCTAGCGTGAGTAAAGCCAGACTGTTCCGTAGCAACGACTCGGTGGGCGTAGTTTTCATCAAGTAACTTCGAGTCCATTAACGCGAGGAAGAGAGATGCGAAACAAGTTAAAAGAAGCTGCTTTTATCGATGTTATCTCATACATAAGGTCCAAGCTATTCAGGATCGAGCTTCCGGGTGGCTTTCATCTTTCTCATCTTTCCACCTAATTTATCGAATAAAGTCGCGATCTTAAAAAAGTCTAGATTTTTATCTTCGATCTACCATTTTTCGTGCATCGAAGAAACATTTTTATAAAGCTCTATAAACAAATTTTCTACGTTGTTCTGATAAACGATTCAAAGGCTAGCAAATGAAGAATTTCAAGTTTTTAGTAAATATTGTCTTCGTATCCCTTCGAATCTTTATCCGATCGAAGTTTATAGTTGCGGAAAGCTCTTATCATTGAAATTACAGTATGACACTAATTCCGGAAAGAAGATCAATGTGAAGTTGGATTTTTCAAAATTGAAGGAATTACACTTGATAAAATGATGTGGGAACCGAGTATATTTTTTTCCATTCCAAAACGTATATTCCAAACGATTTAAAATGTTTTTTTTTTATAACCGTTGGACGTCGAGATTTTAGGGAGAGAAATGAAAAAAAAATGGAACTCCAAGAAGCATCGGATTGATAGAGCAACTTCTGCTGTGGAGTTCGTTTTTCAGTTGGTTTTCGCAAAGTTCCAAGCCCTGTGTCTGCGAAGAAAAATTGGATTACAAGTTTTCTCTCTTTTTTCTCTCGCCCTCGGTGGTCACCAGGATCGGAAGTACCTTAAGGGATCGCCACGTGGGTGATCTCCGGAGTAGTCGACGACCTCGAAAAAAGGAAAAGTGAAAAGTGAAAAAAAAAGAACCATATCGGCTGGAGTAAAAAAATAAAAAGTAGTTTCCCGCAGTCTACCAAATCAACGAAGTTCTTGTAAATTAAAATCTCCGATTGCGAGACCTTTGAGACGCACGTAAACAAAAAAATGCATCAAATTCGAGAAATTTTTTTTTTTTTATTCGAAAGAAAAATACCGAAGACGAAAAATTTTCTTTGACTCAGTGAACTAGAGCCTTAAAAGCAGAGCCTCGAGATTTTGCCTCTCGTACAAAAGTTGAATAAAAGTCACGCGCGTTTTTTGCGTCGTGCCCTCAGCTTGTGGAATTCAGATTTTTCTCCTTATTGTCGTAGTATATGAGACGAGATGCAAATGCCGAAAAACCCGAGGGAGTTGAAGAAAGGAAGGGCATGAGGATGGACGAGAAACAGCCCTTAAAAAAAGATTTGAATGTTTCAGTAAAAAAAAAAGTAATAGGTGAATAATTCTGTACTTACAAAATGATACCAATAACTGTCCCTCATTTAATCTCGGAATCTTGACGATCCAAGATATTCGGAGGATAAAGAAAATAATGGTAATTGACAGAAAATATACATTCAGGAAATTCTCGTATTTCAAAGAGTGACACAACATTCGAGCCACAGGCACTCCTATGGGGAAATTTTTCAACGAA
The DNA here is from genome assembly GCA_963921915.1 of Hyposoter dolosus. Lineage (NCBI taxonomy): Eukaryota > Metazoa > Arthropoda > Insecta > Hymenoptera > Ichneumonidae > Hyposoter > Hyposoter dolosus. Next base: position 21,561,490 of record OY998131.1, on the reverse strand, counting down.
TAATATGTGAGTGTATAAAAAAATATGAACGAAAAAACGAAAATAATTAGTAAATTTGCAATGCGTGTCTATAGCATGTAAAATTTTCAATTTCGTAGATTGGAAATAATTTGTAGAAATTCCAAAAAAATAATTTAAAATCTTTATTAATATTTTTTATTAATGAGTTAATAAGTAAGATTAATAATTAATAAGTACAGAACTTGAACATGATATCGAGTTGAAAGAAACAAAAGAATGAGAGAAATGTTAGCAACATTGTTAAACGTTTGTTTAAATTAAATTGAATTAAAAAGTTCGTCTGACGCGCGTGATAAAGTGTCGGTAGACGAGAAGTTTAAAGTTTGTTCAGTATGTAGCCAGAGATCGGACTTTTATAACTCGAGGGGAATCTCTCGCACCCTTTTACCACCCTTAGAGTCATCACTAACCCCAAGTACACCCATATGTTTAGTCTGTATTCATGCTCAATGTACAGGGTGTCCAGATTCTCAGAAAATCAAGCTACGTGAACATTAGCAGTTTTTGTTTTTGGTAAAAATTCGTTTCAACCCAAAAAACTCTAATTTTCGACGTTTTTTTTTTTTTTTTTTTATCAACAATAAATCGTAATGGTATAAAGAAAAATAAAAAGTGTTGAAAATGAATATTTTTCGGAAGATTCCGGTTTTATGACGGCGACGAAGTGGGACGGTTTCGTTAATGGACTCGTAATCTCAAACATTTGCGATCAACGCACCGTCTACATGAAGATGATCTCGCTCCACCCTCACAAAAGCCTCTAATAACCCGCGAGATCGTTTCATCTCCCTTCTCACGTACTTGGCATATACATACTCAGTGTTCTCGCGTTGCCATGCTTTCCTCTCACCAGGAGAAACGAGCGATGCTTCGCTTCGCACATGTACAAGCAGTAGCTTTTAGTCGAGTATTTATATGGTAGGCAGTGCTTAAACGGCTCAATACGACGAGATTAACGTCGTACCCCAAAGGAGTATGTATGCTATCGAGATCGCGGGATAAAACTCAAAATGTTAATACTAATCCCGTCGAGGCTTTGTACAGCCGTAGCCGCCCAAAGACAAGTTTCTCTGTCACGTGAGGTTTACCTCACGGAGTAACACCCACCAAATAGAAAGAGGGATGATGATGATGATGATGATGATGATGAAAAATGTTTATTGCTTTGGTTGCCCTTTAGGCATGTAAATACCAAGTAATAAAAGTTTTAGATTCAATACAAATGTCTTACAACTAATCTCACTTGCCACATCTCTGTAGAATTGCCACAATGGGGTAGATTTCTACCCCGGTGACAAAAATTGTTATAAAAAATGAACTACTCAATATTTCGAGTTGAAAATTTTTGTAGAACTTATTGAAAGCTCTCTTTGAAAGATTGTTTACTTTACGTAGCCAAAAATTAAATTCAAGTACACTAAAAAAAATGCTAAAACCAACAAAAGTGAAAAAATGACTATTTTCTTTAATTGGCCCCGGGGTAGTTTGTACCCCAAAGTGGCAAGTAAGGTTTAAAACTAAATGACTGCTCAATAAAGAATTGCCATGAAAAAAAAATTCTGCAAAACAGCAATAAAAATAAAAAATACAGAAGAAAAGTGCAACATGATGCAAAAAATATAGAAGATGATTTGATGTGTAGAAGCTGAAACGCACTTTACCAAGCTAAGAGGCCATAGCTGCAGAGAGACCCGATCTTACTAATCATTACAGGGAGAGAGAGAGAGAGAGATTTCGTAAGCATTGAAAAAGATTGAAAATTAAGGGGGAAAGTCGAGTGAATCTTAATTTCGTGTTTAAACACTTGCTCTGAAAAAACGTGTCAAAAACATCCGGACTATTTTATCATTATGTCGGAGGGAGAATCTAACGGAGAAAGGAACGACTTAAAACCCTTCAAGGGCTTCCCTAGAAATAAATGACTGCTACAACTCCGACTCGACAACCCTTAACGAACAGAATAAGCTACTCTCTAATGGAAAATAACTATCGTTTATTATTCACATTTGCAACACTTTAAAATTTTGTAAACGCCAGTTTCGAGGCTTCGAAGGGCCGTTACGAGATAATTCATTTTTCATTGGTAGCTCGTATCCCGCACCAAAGTATCGACGCCTCGAAAATTCGGGATTAGAGTCAAAGAAATTATTCGAATTGAATGAAATATTCAATAATTTTTATCCAGTTTGCTACAATTTTCCATCATCAGAAACGCTTTCATCAAACATTTTGAAAAGTGTTTTTTTTTCACACTTTCTATGGATAGTAAACGTATGAATATATGCTACACTCACATAGTTGAAACAGTGTATATTTGGGCGTATATATGGTTGATGAATGGAACAACGCTCAATGCTGACTATAGTAATGCATCGTCAGTGCGGAGGATCGGTGAAGCAAAGCTGGAGTTGAAAGGCAGCACGGGATAGCTCGTTGAGTGAAAAACGGAGAAATAGATAGACGGATAATGAAGAGGCTGAGAGAGAGAGAGAGAGAGAGAGAGAGAGAGAGAGAGAGAGAGAGAGAGAGGAAGAAAAGAGAGGTTGCTGTGGTGAGTTTGGCTCGTGCGATTGCGAGGCCGGGAGAGTTAGGTCGTGCTTATCAAGCCTTCATCGCTTTATGCATGTTGCCCCGCTCCAGAGTTTGTAGATATCGATTCGCTGTCTCTCTTTTACGCTACTTTCGCGTTCCATGATAGCAAAATACATCGGATACATCAGCTTTCAGGATACATACAAAAGTTTCTCTTAGCCTGGTGAACATGAGGAGCATTCTACGCAAGACTATATATCTGGTGAGAGCAACTCACCTGACTCTATCAAATTCATTATCTCGTAACACGATATAGTCACATACGAATTTCGTCAAAATTCTACAATCTTTTTTTCTGAACATCCCAACCCTCGGACCTTTATTTATCGCGACCTCTGTTAAGCTAATAATCCTGTCACTTCACACTTGAGACTTGCATAATTGAAATTTTTAACATATGCTAAAAAAATAACTTTCAATGACTTACATTTTCCACGTGTAAATAATGTAATGAACGTTTACATCTATTTAGAAAAATGAAAAATATGTATTCCAACGATTCACGTAGTATTTTTATAGATTTGACATTAGGCAACGTTGGTTCTTTCTCCATCTCTTTCTAATACTCAACCAGACGAGTTTCATCTCAATGCTTTTGAACGTCGATCTGTCAAAACAATGAAATATGTGTAGAAATTCAAATGACGTCTTTTTATCGTGACGAGATTCATTCAATACCGAAACGGAAGTTCATAAGTTTAACTTGATATTACATAAAAAATAAGTCGATGAGCATAATTTTTTCTAAACGCCATTGTATAACTACAAGTGTCAAGTATGTAAATCAGATTTATTTAAAGAATCTGACGGATTCGCAGTATTATAAACATTTTTATAGCGACCGGGAGTTGGGTTTTTTGTACGTCGTCTCAGAATTCCTTTACAAAAATACTCAATTTGCATTTTTTTTTTTTTTCGGTAATTAAGTCGATAACCGAGTCTGAAATTTTACACAAGTAATTAATGAAATATGAAGTGAAGCTGGAAAAAAAAAAAATTAGGAACCCCTTCAATTGGATTACCTTAACCCCACGTAGCGCCAAATATCGATTTGCGATAAAAAAAGAGAGCCCCTTTCATGCAAAGCCAAATTCCGGCCTACGCTCGTGTTTAGATTCACTCTCGCATTATTTCAGAATCATCGTGTCTCCCTATACAAACATTCTATTCGCAAATGTCGTATTCTACTCCGATCCCTATCTCATCATTTTCAACTCCGATTAAACTCTGTGAATCAAGTGACAGACAAACTCGCTAATTATGATTATTTTTGTTGCTGTTATTGTTATTCTTTGTTCGAAACGATGAAATTACGTTCATTTCAGCTCGAATAATTACCGATGCGTTATGACACTGTCGGTTAAAACTTTCCAGACTAAACTTCCGGACTATGTGACTCCGAGCGGTGAGAACATATCAACAAATTAAATTGACACATTTTTTTTTAAGAGAACGCTTTCAGCTTTTTTTTTTCGCAGAACAATGAAAAATAATTGCAGAAAATGTATTCTGCCGAAAACAAGACGCGAACGCGTTTCGTGGGAGCGCAGATCGAGAGAAAAGTGAAAAATTCCGAGACTTATCAGAGCGTCTGAACACCTCGGCAAAATATCCGAGCGTCCATGGCTTCGAGCTTCGTGGATATACACGAGGAAGCTTTACACGAATCCTTGGAACGAAGCACGTCAGAGGGCTTTGGGCACAGAAGGTAATCAAGCTCAGTGCATCACAGGAGGTACTTATCTGTTGTGTATGCACGAGATTTCAGAGCATAGATGATTACTGTGCAATCTCCATTCCAGTTGGGAAATGGAATAAATAGAGGGTTCTGCGTAATATCAGAAATAATCAGACAGAAAATAATTATTCGATGCAATGATGCTCGATGTAAAATAAATATTGGAGCAACCACTCGGAGAAAAAAATGGAGAAAATGCCATTACGATGGTACAAAAGGAAATAAAAAATTGCAATGACGTTGAAGTTTGATGATCGATTTTTGGGACTCAAAAAGTATATCGGCTCAAAAAATTTGGATGATTGTGAAAATTAAACGAATGGTCAATAAAAAAAACTTCGGCTTCGTAAATTTTATATTATTTTCTATTTTATTTTCATAAGAATTTACAACATGCCGTTGAAAAATCGAGGAATCCTGAAAAAGGTTCCTTCCATTTAATCGATCGTCTGGTTATTTTTAATTCCTGTAATCCTCAATTTTCTTGTGGAACGAATTCTATCGAAGATTCTCGACTTTATTTCTTGCCCAATCGGTACAGACATAAAAATTGATCACATTGAAAATGTGTATTCCCGGTTGGTTTACGCCATTTTAATATTACAAAATCCTGGAATCCACCGCGTGCGAGAAAATTTAAATTTTTCACACAGAATGCGCTGTGTGTGTACAGGCGGTCGCAAAATGTGTGTGCAGGATTCGTGGGTCAGGTGAATCGAAAGAGTCTCCGAAGAAACGGGTCCTGGCGAAGATGCAGCAACATCGCAGGAGCTTGCCCGCGTAAAGAGATGCGCAGCGCACACTCCTCATCCTCTTTAGAGTTCTACAGCCGTCACTGCGAACCCTAATCAGTGAAAATTTTCGAAACGCTGGATATATTACGAGAGAAAATGACTGAGGGCTTTGTATAATTTAGCGTCGAGTTAAAGTTGAACGGTGAGTTAAGTGACGGGGATGGTTTTTGGGGAAACTCGTATAAGGGAATGTATATGTGCACCGAACAGTTGAAGTCGGTGGAGAAAGGCGCGATCTCGCAGAACGCTCGCTGGGGAGAAGAAAAGAGTGTACGTGATCGGACTTTAATTGCGTAAGAATACGTGGATATTGTTTCAAACGGAAGTTCAGGAGGACGGCGAACGTGCTGTTGGTGGGAAGGAAAAATCGAGAAAAGCTAGCATTTGGAGAAGGCACGCGAGAGAGAGAGAGAGAGAGAGAGAGAGAGAAAAGAGAGGGGCGTCTAAAACGTCGAAGAGGAATTTCAGTGGCACCGATTGGTTCTGTTACGTCAGGGTGAGAAAGAAAAAGGAAGCTGAGAGAGAAAGAGAGAGAGAGAGAGAAAGAGAGAGAAAAGTGATAAATCTTGTCTAGATTGTGCCCAGCGACGAGAGGAAATTGGGGATCGTGATATCGTAGCCATTCACTTGGCTATACCCATACATACAAACACGCACATGCACACCCCCGCATATTCGTCTTCATAGAAAAAAGGTACCTACGCGATAGTATTACATTGCAAAGACTCCTGTGATCTGGCAATTCCCTGATTTCTTTCTATTTCTATCCTTCCCCAAACCTTCCATCTTCATTTTCTTCAATATATTCGTTCCATTTGCCTATAGCTTCCAAGCTCTCGATCTTTTAACTTGATTCTTTTTGTATCTCTTTAGTAACGTATAAGTTGACATTATTGTGCCTTTAGAAACGTAACACGACTGTGAATCTTCACGTACAAATATTCAACTCCTACGAAACGCCCCTCGTAAGAATCCTTTCGAAAGTGACGTGCGTTATGAAAAATTTCAGGACTGTCAGATTTATTTAATAACTGTATGACAAAATTAACAATGTTGAGTACCCATGAAACTTGTTAATGTTAATCTTTCAATAAACAGCTTCTCAATCGTCGTGAAATTTGTACACGACCTCCAGAATACTTAATGTGAAAACATAGCAAATTTAAAGAATTCCATCGTCATTACTTTAACCACCTGCTTAAGGGTTGAAATAAAAAATGATAAGAAAATTCTGAAAATTTAATATGTTTTTGCATGAAGTATTTAAAAGGTCGTGTAAAAATTTCACGACGATTAGGAAACTCGTTATTAAAAAATAAACATTTTGTTAAGAACCATTTTTTAAACAAATACAAGAAATATTTATCAATGAACTTTATTTTGTTTCCGTTGCTCTCAGTATATTGTAGATATTAAAATATTGAGAGGTCGAAGAAAAAACTTATCGCACGTTTATACCAGTTTCCATAAATTTGACTACATTCAATTTATTAATGTTAATTGTTCAATAACGAGCTTCCTAATGGTCGTGAAATTTTGACACGATCTCTTCAATACTTCAGACAAAAACGTACCAAATATTTAGAATTTTTTTATCATTCGCGATTTGGGACTCAACGTCCTTAAGTAATTTAATGAGTAAACTTGGATCGCGTGCAAATCTGCGACGCTAATTTTTAATTTTTCTTAACTTTGTGTGTTTACAAGGTCTCTCCTTAATTATGCGGCACATTGTGACGTTTCAGACTTGGTCATAGAGTTTTGATATCATTCCTCTGCCGCTATTTCATATGGTAACACATGCCGAATTGTTATTCCAATCTTAGTCGATCAATGTTTAGGATTTCCTTCGATATTATGAGTTTTTCCAAATTCACGCTCGGAAAACATCTGGTTTTGAAGTTCCAATGTCTTATGGACAACAAACGCAGCCTCGAAAAGATTTCTTCACTTTCCCACGATACACCAAGCCCCCGGTGACACTCTTCGCCCTTTTTATCAAATTCTTCTTGGTGCACAGACCCTTCGGGCCGCACCATTCACAGTTATTATTCCTTGTCCAGATGGTGGGGTGTCGCGGTCCCTAACAACGGAGAAATACAATCCAGGCAACTGAAATTATTTTTCAAATATTTTTTGCCATCGCCCGAAAAAAGGTCGAAGCTCCAGCTGACGTTCTTCGAATATGACAATTTTTATGGGACAGATAGCCGAAGACCGGAATACGAATTCGATGTTGTTACACGAAGCGAAGAAACCTACGAATAAAAAACCCAAAATTTACCAACGAAATCATTTTCCACTATGTGGGGGACAGAATTCGAGCTCAGTGTTTTCTTTAATTCCTTTAAATTTGCACTACTCAAAGAGAACAGAGATATCTAAATAGCTCACGCAATTTTAAGAGCTTCCACCATGGAGAAGTCGAGATATTTATTTATAAAAATCATAATTTTCAGTAGTTTCTCATAAGAGCGTGTGTTAAAAGTTGCAATTTTCAATATTAAATATTTCCATTTCTAAATGGTGAAGCCTCTTAAAACTCTGTATCCACTTTTATGTAACATCAAAAAAGCTTTATTTAGTTGTTCAAAAAAATCGCTCGTAAAATTTTTTCGAAATTTTGTTTATTATTTAAGAAAAACAAATAACCTCGGACAATCTTGAATTTAGAGTATGTCATTCTTCAGTCAATTTGTAACAACTTTTTCTAATGAATTTAGGCTCGTAAACCATTTTGTATGTAAGAAAAACTGAAAAGAAAAATTTAGATTCGAACATCGCCATACAACGTCCTTCATTTATTTTACACTCGTCCCGGAAGAAGAAATCGAATTCCTCATTCCTATTGTCAAGATTCTCATTGATCCACGAAATTTAATGACGTGTAATGATTTCCAAATTGATTGAAAGAAAATACGCCAACAAAATGCCTTTATTAATCTTCAGAAACGACAAAACTTTTAAAAACGTCTTTTTGTGTCGTGTGCAAAGAATGACAATATGAGAAAGATATAAAAACAAATAAACGAAGAAAAAGATACTTTATGAGTATCGCGCGAGCAGTATTCGCTGGCCCCGAATTTCATGCTCCGTTTACTATTAAAAGTGGATTTCCGCTATCGGAAGTATCCACACGAAATGGAGGTAGGTGGAGGAGGAATAAAAGGGAGAAAAGCGATATCGTTGAGATGTGAAGAAAATGGCGGATGCGGAGTTCAAACATTGTTCACCGATTAGTGCCGGTTCGAATCGCACTGTTGGAATCTCTTTCTCGAGAATCCGCGAATAAGAACAAAAAGCTAACGTTAAGAGAGATAAAATAAAGATGGAATGCTGAAAGAGAAAAAAATGGTGAATTAACGATAAAAAGAGAGAAGGCGGATGAAAAAAGTGTGAAAAAAATGAAGAAGCGAGAAAGAGGAAAACATCTCAAAATGTCAGAAAAAAGAAGGGCACGAGAGTTTGAATAAGAGAAAAAAAACTAAAAAAAAAAAATAATGCCAGAAAGAAATTAGGAAACGAGACCTTACGATTTCCAAACCTTCTTTCCGCGTTTATCAGGATAAAAGGGGCGCGAAGCGTGGGCAAGTGCTAACCAGTTTCTCTCGTATTACGAAAATTATGAGTATATTCAAAAGCCAGACATAAATGTGCAATGAGCCGGAAGATCTGTTTCAAGAGAACTAATTATCCACGAAAGTAGAATATGCTTGATTGGCGTGACGATTTCACGTACTCGATGAAATTGAATTGTATGTACATGCCCAGAATTCATTTCATAAACGATCATTTTCTGACAGGATTTGAAATATCACAACGAAATCCCTCAAAAAATGCAAGTTGACAAAAATTACACCAACCCCATTCCGCGAGGCAGCAATTCGAGCATTTGCAGGTATAACTTCTTGAATTTCATTCGGAAATATTCCATAATGCAAAAGGCTGGTAACATCGAAAATCCAGGAATCGGAACGCTGACCAGTTTTATCTATTGCGGAATTCCGGAGGACTTCACAGGTCAGCACATTTATATACAGGGTGTTCAAACTACGAATATAATTTGAGCACGTGGTAAACCCTGAGCTTGCGGTTCGAATCCAAAACATGTATTTCACGAAGATCGAAAAAGCTTCGTATTCATTTTCGGAACGTAGTGGCTTTTGGATTTTCGAAAATGCATTTTTTTCCCTCGATTTCTTTCAAAGAAGTTGCTTCCCAGAGTATTTTCAATCGGAGAGTTTGTTTCACCAGTGTTGTGTGTTACATAGTGTCACTAGTAAGACTACGAAAAGAAACGAATGAGCATAAAAAATGTGTGTGAAAAAAAATGTGCGATTTTTTGATGCAACGAAAAGAAAAATATTCATATCTGCAAAACGGAATAAGCTACAGAGTCGAAAATAGTCGCGATTGAAAAATTAAAAAAAAAATAAAAAATACGTGAAACTGGAAAATCTTCCGGAACGCTGTAATTATCGAGTTATTACAGAACAATTTGCAAATTTCAATTTGGATGTTTTTTGTATTTACAATTTACAAATTTACAAATTATATAATTTGGCCAACTTTTCTAGAAAGTAAAGAAGAAGTACAGACTTATACACACTATTTTACAAAATTTGCAGAAATTAGAGCGATTGGACGATTTTTAAAAAAACTCAGATTTTCGTAAAATTCGAAAAATTATAAAATTTACACCGTGCAACCGATATTTTCCAAATTCAATACTAACCTTCCCATTATGATACTCTATTTATAAAAAAAAAAATTGGTAACAAATCTTAAAATTTGCGGAAGTTAGAGCGTCGACAATCTTTTTATGAAAATTTCGAAATGACGTATAATTGGTATTTTTCTAGCAATTCCAACAAAAATCTCAGAGAATGAAGAGCTTGTGTAGATCAACATCTGTGCAAAACGGGAGCCCTGTAGCTCGAACCGTACTCGAGTTATGAACGTTTGATTTTTACAGTGCCAGAACATATACACACACACACATCCGGACATTTTTTCTAGATATAATTTTTCGATGTTTTGAGACATTTTAAGAAGAGAAAATTTTAAAAATTTTCGAAAATTTTCGAAAACAGTTGGAAACGCGGTCCTCGCTGTAAAGAATCTTGGAGCGACTCGCTTTTAAATGTACGTGTCTCCGAGTCGCTGCCGCGAGTCTGGATTTCGAAATTTGCTAGTTAATAAAAAACAAAAAAAAAATGGAAGGAATATCTATTTTTGTTCGATACGCAATGTGTCAGTTTGAAAAAAAAAAAACCGAATGACTAGTTTTGTTAATTAGAGAAACAGAGTCGATTTCCCTCGAAAAAATAGAATCCGATAAAAATAGAAAAGCGGTTGTATTTCCAGATGAAAGAACGACGAAATTCATAGACACTTTGTGAATTGGAGAGGCGCGGTACACGAGCTGGCACGGTCAATGGAATCGAGAACTCAAAGTTCAACCGTCTGACCAAACTCCAGTTCTCTACTGACTACACTCGACGTCTCTGTGATGTTTTTTTTTTCTCTCTCTACCGAGACTATGCTCCGTTGATAATTGATTTTCACATTTTTTCCCCACACAGCAGAATCCTTTGAGGAATCTTTATGTCTTGTTTTTCGTCGATCCGATTCACGGACGGTTGCCAAATGCAATAAACTTGATTATACAATTTAGGGAAACGAATGAAAATCAGACAATGACGTAAACGAACTCGACGAATAAAAATAAAATTTATTCATTTTGGCGCATTTTTCTCGAGAGATTTGCCAAGTATTTTTTCCGATTTTCGTGCTCGACGTTTAACTTCGTGGCTCACGAGATACTCCACGTTTTTACTGCGTGGATTTTTTAACAAAAGTTTGTCGGTTCACTGTCCCTGCCACTCTTTTAATCAGCAGTAAACGAAAATCGCTCAAGCAGCTAAAACAAGACACGGTGCAAGAAAGTCGAATGGAAAATACAGATTATTTTTAGGAAAATGTTGATGAAAATGTTTCATTAGGAAATTGGCTTCAGTAAACGTTTCGGAATACGTATCGTTATTAATATTTTTCTCTGTGATGCTGAAACTCTTGCAAATAGTGAACTCGACGCTAAAGTATTGTGAAAAACTCGCACGTGTTCGGCTAGCTCATTGCCTTGGTCCAGGTTTGGGCATGCGGAGGAAAATTTGATAAAAGCGAGATTCGTGTGTGTGTGTGTGAAGAAAAGTTAAACCGCGGGAAGATGTTAGAGGGAGAGTAGAAATTTGCGCATCATAATGAGGCTCTCTCGAATCTGTTCGTATGCGACATGCACGAAGGCCGAATGCGAAACTCGAGTTTTGGTCTGGACTCGGTTTCCTTTTTCCCTCTGTGTTTCTCTCTTGGCCATCATTTACATAACGAAAAGCACTCGAATCTTTGAAGCGCTCCGAGAAAATTAGTTCTCGGAGTCGCATTCATTTTCGATCCTCTGAGAGTAACTCTGTGAGTCGTGTTAAATCTGCTGGTCTGATTTTCGAGGTCTCACCGTATTAAACGACTGTCAAGAAAAAAAGTGATGTCGAGTAAGCCACTTTGCGTGAAGATAAATTTTTAAAAATGCTTTTTTTCCAAAATTAAATCGTAAACATTGTAAATTGTCTGAGTGCATAATTCATAAAATCTCATTAAATATTAAGCAATATTGCCACACATGACCAGACGTTTTCAGCATGATGAATGTGGGGAAAAATGTGCTCGAAACGATGATGGAACACAATTAAAAATAAAATAATATTTCGCGCGGATGTAATAATGATTGATCCCCTAGTAAAAAGTTCATGGGTCACGATATATTTCGACAGTAATTGTTGCCATTTTAATCGTTCTGTGATTGGTCGGTCCTGTTATACACCGTGTTTTGAATCCCGCTGTCAGTCTGACCGTTCGGGCTGTCGGTTTGACAGTTGCGTATATACGCGTGCGGTTATATGTTCCTATATCGGAATGAAACTTTTTTTTCGTATGCATTACAGTGGATTTAACTAGAACTCTTTACGAGGACACGCATAGAGACTTTCTCCATCACTCGGAATTGCCAGATCTATGAAAACTGGCCATATGGAGCCACAGCATCGGGGTTGAAATTTATATATATTTTTTTTTTTTTTCAAAAATCGTGGATAACAATTTATCCGGGAACGCAATTGACTAGAACTCTTCACGAGGACACGCAGGGGGACTTTCTCAATCACTGGGAATTGCCAGATTTACGAAAACTCGTCACAGAGCCTCAGCTTCGGGATTTAAATTTATATATTTTTTTTTTTTCAAAAATCGTGGATAAAAATTTATCCGGTAACGCGATTGACTAGAACTCTTCACGAGGACACGCAGGGGGACTTTCTCAATCACTGGGAATTGCCAGATCTACGAAAACTCGCCACAAAGCCTCAGCTTCGGGATCTAAATTTTTTTTTTTTTTTTTTTCAAAAATCGTGGATAAAAATTTATCCGGGAACGCGATTGACTAGAACTCTTCACGAGGACACGCAGGGGGACTTTCTCAATCATTGGGAATCGCCAGATCTGCAAAAACTCGTCACAGAGCCTCAGCTTCGGGATTCAAATTTATACATTTTTTTTTTCAAAAATCGGGGATGAAAATTTATCCGGGAACGCGATTGACTAGAACTCTCCACGAGGACACGCAGGGGGGCTTTCTGAATCACTGGGAATTGCCAGATCTACGAAAACTCGCCACATTTTCCAAATTCAATACAAACCTTTCTATAATGATACTCTATTCATAAAGAAAAAAATTAGTAATAAATCTTAAAATTTGCGAAAGCTCGAGCGTCGACACCGTTTTTTTGAAAATTTCAAAATGCCGTAGAATTCGTATTTCGCTAGCAATTCCAACAAAATTCTCAGAGAATGAAGAGCTTGTATAGATTAACATTTGCGCAAAACGGGAGCCCTTTAGCTCAAACCGTTCTCGAGTTATAAACGTTTGAATTTTGCAGTGCCAGAGCATCCACATACAAACACATCCGGACATTTTTTCTAGATCTGATATTTCGATGTTGAGGGACATTGGAAGAAGCACATTGACATTGAAAACTGGAAAAAAAAAAAATTTCACCATCACATAGCTTTCTCTACGAAGAAGTAAAATAATCAATTATATAGCGCGGTATTGATTTCTTAAATATGAAGAAGGAAATAAATATATCAGTGAAAAGCCTGGCGGACTCGACATAATGACACGATAATTAGTGCAGCATCGTACAAACATGGAACGGAATGCCCTGGAAACATTTATGCCAAGGGTGTTAATATTCCAGAGTCATCGAAGGAATCCCTGACGCAAAACTATTTTCATCCCTCGGCATAGAGGGTGCATGTTATGCATACACGTACATAGTATGTACTGCATATGTGTCTTACATGTTAATGCACGAGGCGAACGGGAACACGGGATTTCGAAGGAATCTCTTCGAGCCGATCGTGAGAAGGAAAACCACGGAACGTTGCTGGAACATTCCTCATTTGGTACAAGCAGCTCTCAACGATATAGTCCACAAATTTGAAGGCTTTTACGAGTTGACTTTTCAATTTGCTTCGAATTTAGCGACTGCGATCCATAAATTTGTGATCGGGGTTGGAAAATATAAGCCATGGATAAATTTTCGACGATAACAACTGTAGTAAATTGTATAGTCGTTGCTTCAATTTGAATTTCATATTTCACAACGAACTGGCTCGAGTAGTACTAATAATAATTACAAAAATTCTTAGTGACAAGATAAAGATCTACATTTATCCAAGATAAGTGAAAACAAAAGGGTCCTTAACGTAATTATAACCCGAGGAGCTCGCGTGTTGAAGAGTTTCGTGAGTCCTCTAGCTGCACACAAAATCTCGGATAATTTTATGCGTATATAAATGAGCATAAATCACGTTTTTACTATATTTATATATTAAAAATAAAATTTGCAAGATTATTAATGGTGTATATGTCCTGTGAGAGTGTTCGGTGAGAGTGTTCGGCTTTTACCGAACACTCTCACCTATTTAACCTATTTAGGTGAAAAAAATGGAATATAAAAAATGGTGCGAGCGATGGCGAGCCAAGGACCTTCCAGCGAAGGGTGAAAAACATAACCGAGCTTATCGGGCACGAATCCTAAAAAGTAGTTCCGTAGGTGGAGAGGCTATTCGACGAAATCATAATCGAGGATAATTTTTTTTTAACGCGGTAAACAAGAGAGAAAAAAAAACTGATTTGTTTGACGATCGCGTGGCACGTGAGAATTTGGTACGCGGTTTTCTCGTCACCTCGAAAGAATAGTCCAACTATCGAGTCAAGGCAACGGAGAAAATTGAAGAAAAACGAGACAAAGTATATCGACGGGAAAAGAAATAAAGGCTCGAAGGAACAAATGCGAGGAAAAAAGCATAGAAAGCAGGACAGAAGGTAAAATATAAAATATTAACCAAGAGCGGATAGAATTGTCGTGCGCTTAATATTAATAGCAAAAAGGTCACGGTATCTTTCGACGAATTAAAAAAAAAAAAAATTCATGCATGTATCAAATCATATTGCATGATAACCTGACCTCCTTCGAATCCGAAATTATCATCGAGGACTGAAGAAAAAAAAGGAATACTGCCCACACGTAAACTTCACATGCTCCAAGCCTGTTAATTTTAATTCAAGAATATCACGTTAGATAAAACGTTGACGTTATGAAACTGTGTCAAGGATCCGCGAAATTTATTTTTCAACATTTCCAACCTGCCGGTCGTTCAATTAATTCTATTCAATATAAACGACAATAACAAATGGTGTTTGTCATTGACTCTTCAATCAGGATTTTTTTTCTGTGAAATCCACGCGTCAGTCTGCTCAACTTCAAAATTTCCTGACGGTCCCGATTTCGTATAAAATGACTATATATTTCTACTTCGCGGAGCTTCCCGCAGCAACAGCTTCAGTATCACGAGAGTTTAAGAAATTTACGAACCCGGCTACTCTACGATTAACTGGTTTTTATTTACAATAAAGTAAAAGTGCATCCATTCATATTGCAAAAATTTCGAGACACGTTATCGAACATTTAACGATGAATTATAACTTTTCGTATCGAATGAACTATTCCTTCATTCGTTCAGAAATGAGTTATGAAAAAGTTTTGTTCGCTTAATAAACAATAAGCTGTAATAGTGAAACGGTTAGGCTTAAAAAAAATCTACCTGGTGGATACGTAGAGGTTCAGTTGAGGAACAAAATGCGACGTGGTATATCAAAGTCGGTGTAAAAACACAGATAATTCTTTGAAAAAACCTAGTGAAAATGTGTCACCATGAAAATTTGGATTTATCAGTAAATGGTTTTGCGAAACTATCGGTTTTAACATTTTTCCATGTTACTAAGAAATGCTGTAATAAAGATCCACTAAAAAAATATTAAATTGTTACGTTAAACTTGGTCTAAAAGCGTTTTGAAAATTAAGCACTTATTTGACTACTATGCAGCACAGCAGTATTTACCATAATATCGAACAAAGGACGAGTGCCCTTCTCATGCACCCACAAAATGCGACCCTCCGCGAAAGGATTTCCTTAATGTAAATTGTTCAACTTTTTATTATCATTATTGTGACGGTAGCTGTTCTCGGTGTGATTGACTTTGTTATCACTCTCGCGGTTAGTACGTAGAAGTTCTTTACACACAGATTCCTATACGTTTTTTTCGATCTAAATGATAATAATTTTTCGTTCTCAGCGAGACACACTGCTCGAGCGATAAGGATTATCTTGCTGGATTCTCATTATCTTTTTCTCACAAACACACACGTACATACACACACAAGCACACACACACACACACACACACACGTCCACACACACGTGCGAAGATTGAAACGAACGTAATGAAATTCTGTTTTATCTTTAGTTACTGCCACTCGCTAGTCGGGGTGTATTCGAGGACTCGTTTACGTCAGGATCACGTGACGGTTACAGATGCTACCCTCTTCTCCGTTCTGGACTCCACAATGCAACATGTACGTACGAAGACATACATATACACTAGTTGTTACATGCTTCCATTTATACACGGTGTCTCACAAGCAAACGACGATGTTCAAGTTCGCATCGTTGAGATGCAACGAAAACTGATTATTTTTTATAGCAGATCGCATAATTCTGATAGAGTATATTTGTCGACAATAATGGGACAGTCTTCTGTGTCATACGAAAACTGAATTTACTAGAAAAATTGGAACGAGTGCATTGATCATTAAAATAATGGATAAAAAAAAAAATTTTTCGATGTATTCCAACGATGCAAACTTCAGTAACATACGAAACGCGTCGTCAATTTCTCATTGGAAAAATCTCTTTACCCACATTTCACTGTCGTCATTATCGAAAATGAATTATTGCTATTTTTGCATTAGAGTGTTCTTGACGATGCAGTGTCGATGTTGTGGCTTGGCTGAGATGTTTGAAAATCGGGAATTCACACGATTAAGCCAAATTTTCGAATTGCGTGTTTTCACCAGACCAATAATTTGGTTTGACATTATATTTTGAATGACGTGTCCTATTTTTATAAAAGTTTCAGTCGGTCCTTTACTCATCGGCCCGAAAAATATCGCCCTCCGCGGAAAATAACGCCTTGACCTTCCATTCCGTATATTGAGACGAACAAATTACTTTCACGATATTACGAGATCGCTCTGAACATCCTTTTGTGTCTTTTACATACGAATATTTTTGCATCGCCTGTATGGAATATCCGATAAAGCTGTTGGTGTATCGATACGCGGAGGTGAGTACGTAGATGTGTTTGTTGTGTGCAAGAACGAATAAAAGTGCCAGAGCGGGCCAGACGAACACAGGAGGATAAAAGAGCTTTGGAAAAATCGACAAAACTCGCTCGTCCGAGCATACGAACGGTAAAGTCACGCGAGGACGAGCTCGACGATTTTTGTGTGTAATGTTTTTTATTTTCTTTTTCTCACGTAATCCAGCAGCAGGAAAGTGAACGGGGTGAATTCACCCACGAACCATCTCTCACTAGAACCCGAATACGAACGATAGAATATCGTTCTAAAAGTTCTCCAGGTCCGAAGTAAAAGTAAAGCTAAAGTTCTTCCGTTCGACCATGCAAAGCTTCTGAAGAATTTTTAAAAATAAAGAAAACCACGTGATATTTCAAATACGGGCTGAATGCGATATACAAACATTCTCCGTACCGAGGTTCCAATCGTTATTTTGCTTTATTATTAAAGCAAGCAAGAATTGTTTCGTTGAATCTGTGATTACACCCGCTTGGGGATTTAAGAATGTTGAGTCCCAAATCGCAAATGATAAGAAAATTCTAAAAATTTGATATGCTTTTGTATGAAGTATTTGAGAGATCGTGGAAAAATTTCACGACCATTAGAAAGCTCGTTATTGAACAATTAACATTAATAAATTGAATGTAGTCAAATTTATGGAAACTGGTATAAACGTGCGATAAGTTTTTTCTTCGACCTCTCAATATTTTAATATCTACAATATACTGAAAGCAATGGAAACAAAAGGAAGTTCATTGATAAATATTTTTTTTGTATTTAAAAAAAAAATTGTTCTTAACAAAATGTTAATTTTTTAATAACGAGCTTTCTAATCGTCGTGAAATTTTCACACGACCTCTTGAATACATCATTCGAAAACATAGTAAATTTTCAGAATTTTCTTATCATTTTTTATGGTTAAAGGAATGATGATAGAATTTTTGAAATTTGGTATGTTTTTACATGAAGTATTCAGAAGGTCGTGTACAAATTTCCCGACGATTAAGAAGCTATTTATTGAACAATTAACATTAACAAGTTTCATAGGTACTCAGCATCCTAGAAGCTCCGCGAAACGATGTATCGTTCAGAGAAAAAACTACAGATCGATCGATTGTCGAACTCGAATGGACTTCGTCTTTTTCAAAAAAACACTGACAAACGCGTATATACGCAGAAGAGGATTTAGAAGAGGATTTTTCTTGAAGATATTTATCAACACATCGATGATTTTTTGGCTCCGTGGAAATGTTGACTGAACGATTTATTTATTCGTGGACGATTGACCAGGATCCCACGTGGATACCGGGCGACTGCTCAGCGTATCAAGATTCAGACTTTTCCGTAATCATCATCGTACTCTTGGTTCTCACATTACGTTGTCATAAATAGTGTATAACGTGACTCAATGACTTGACTCGAGTGAACTGTACATTGTATAACCGGGTGAGCTTTCGTGTCTACGGAATTAATGCGATGATCTGTTTCTTCATCGCGACAAAGTGACATTGGAAAACACACACAATACAAACACAAGCGACAATAGCTACGCGACGAAAAACTTGGCACAATTTTTTTTTTTGGTCGTTCGCCAACTGGCAGCGATCTCGACACTTCGCGACCGGACGCGTTCATCCGTTTTTCATATAATCCTGTTGATTTTTTTATTCCCAACTCCAATGTGCCCTGAACCTCGTGGATTAGTAGTAGTGGAGTTTTACATGCATACCCTTGTCGGGTTTTTACATGGTGTGCTTTTTGTATTTCCTCTATTTATTTTTATTTCCACTATTTGTTTCTTTTCTTCCCACTGTTTTTGTTTTTCTCCACTACGCACACTGTGGACCTACATTTTTTACGTGGGTTCCGAACCACAGAGAGTACAGCTTAGGACACTTAGAAAAATCCATTGGTGTCGGCGGCGGGAATCGAACCCGGGCTCGCTGGGTGGGAGCCGGGCCCGTTACCACTGAGCCACTGCCTCTCTTAACCTCGTGGATATTATTTTCGATTCAGGTTTTTGCAGCTTCTTGATGAAAAAATTATTTCAATCTGAAATTTTCACAAAACAAAAACAAAACAAAAATCAGTTTTTTGAAATTAAATATCTTCATTTGTAGTCGGTAAATCGTTGTGAAATTTTTCTACAACTTCAATATTGTGTTAAATTTCGTGTTCACAAAATTGTATGCCGTTAAGTTGGAAAATAATTTTTACGTGATAAACGATAAAGGCTGCTTAAAAAAACGAGAAACCCGGTTCGACAATCGAATTTATTAGTGTCCAAAATCATCTAGATTCATTTTCCGATGCTGTAGAGTATATGAAAAGAGAGAGAAAGAGAAAATAGTGGAAAAGGAAAACTGAAACGTGTGGCTTTGGCCACGATACAGGTTTCTGTCCCAAACCGGACGCATAAGTCACTCCCATCCCTACCTCCATCGCGATTTTTGTGCGCCGAATATATTTTCACTGTTGCTCAATATATACATATATCGTGCTATTCCCTATGTATGATTTACGAAGTCAATCCTTTATAACGATGAAGAACAGCCACGAATATCAACTCGACCGAGTTGTGCTCCATTTTCATCATTTTTTCAGTCACGTATCAACCTTTCGATTCCTTACTTCGGAATTTTCATAGCAAATTTATTCCAAAGCGTATATTCAAGACTTGTCAAAATTTATGTCCATCATTCCACTTCCGGTTCGAGCTCCAGTGTAGTTCGTGAAAGTCAAGAGGATCTCCCTGGAGCAGCCAATTAAAACTCGAGTTTTTAAACTCGTGTTCGCTTTTTCTCTTTAATTTTACAACTCGTAGATTAGCAGCCAAAAACTTGACGCACTTTGGACATGTTCTATAAATCTCTTTAGTCGTCAACGTGATTTATAATTTCTTGATCCCGGTTCTTTAATTTTTCTTTGCCATTAAATTGAAGAAATCATTGTTGCTATTTCCACTGGAATTTGGAGCATGAGTTGACAAAAACAGAGGCAAAAATACAGACTCAAAAACCCATGAATCCTGCGGGATCAAAGCTCCCAATAAATATCAATGGCTCCGAGATTTTTTTCAATCAAAATTTCCACTATATCTGTCTCCTCCATTTAACCTCAATTTTTTGTTAAGAGTGAACGCTGTTCCGGGCACATTCTGGTCAAAATAATTGTTTGCAATCTCGAATACAGGAAAAAACAACAAAAACCGTGTACAATAAAATGGTCAATCAGGGAATAAAAAAAAACCTTCTAAATGGCAGCGGAAGCTTCGCCAAATAAAAAAAAAAAAAAAAAAAAAACAAAAAAAAAACCGAAAAAAACAAGCAATTTGTAGTCGATGCGAAAGCGATTTCGGAGAAAAAATGAAATTCATTAATGACTTTTCGCCGGAAAACGGTTGCACAACGTAATTGCGTTTTCGGTCAAGTTAGATATTTCGCGGAATTAAAAAACACAATGAAAAAATGAGGAAAGGTGAACAGAGTCGAATCGTTAATTGATATGTTATTGAAATTTGAATAATCAAAAGAAAACGTGTGTAGCGTTACAAAAAGTAATTATACAGTTGACGAAATATGTTTATCGTCATGTTACGTTATAGATATTTGGAGTAAGATTTTAATAAAGCTTTGGGCGGGCTCAACATTTCGCGCAGGCATTCACACGTGAGATTTAATTGCTTTTCATTCCTCGGAGGGTTTCTTTGACGAGATATCCCACTTCTCGCTGTTTCTACCAACTCGAATATATTTTCCCCTGTGGTTTTACGAAAACAATGCAGTTCCTATCCAACCAACATCCTGGAACTAAGAACACTTTTTCTCATGGTTTTTTTTTTTGTTCCTTTTCTCCGAGGAATTAATTATACTAATGCGTATCATTTATGAGTGAAAAACATTCTATGTTGCCGAGTAATATCACCCACTCACTTAGCGTCACTCGACTCTGCGTTACGTGTGAATTTTGTGTCTGTATTTCCCATATGAATATAAATAAAAACGTAAGACCGCCGAGTTGCGATATAAATTTGTTTTTTTTTTTTCTATCGATACTTCATCTCGAATGCATCTCGAATAACGCATCAACAGCCGAGCGTCGAATCGTCGTTCACGATTAAAAAAAGTCTCGCTTCAACACTTTCAAGATCGTTTAAAATTATGGATAAGTCACTGAACCTCACCTCGAATTTTCGAAATTAAAATTCTTCAATGTCGTTTGATTAATCAGAAAAAGGCTCCGTCAGAAAATAATCAATTTCGAAAATTGCAGCTATCTCTCTCGCAATCGCAGTGGCGAAATATCGACTGATCCCCATCCTCTTAAGGTAGTACTGTCGGTTTTAGAATTACCGTTCAGAATTCAATAAAATTTGGTACAGTTGTAGATTATGATAAGAAAAAGATCCAGTCAAATTTTCAGAAGGCTATAGAGAACCAGAAAAAAGATATTCGTATTTGTAGTTTCATCAAATTTAGCCGTGAGTTTTATGATAAATTTCAGTTTTTATTGTATTTGACAATGAATTCTCATAAATTATTAGGAGAAATCACAGTTTTCATTGAAAAATACAATAAAATTAATGAAATCAATGTTAAATTCATATGGTTCTCCGTAGGCTTTTGAAAATTTGACTGGATCTTTTAATTATCATAATCTACTACTGTACCAAATTTTATGAAATTCTAAACGGTAATTCTAAAAGCGACAGTACCTTAACGAAAAATAAACATTTTCGAAATCCTCTATTTTATTCAAAAATCGCAATAAATTTTTTTACAAAACTGCTATAAGTACATTTTCAAATGACAATTAATTGGTAGTCTACTGCTCGTTTCTATTTTTAAGCAAATCCCTAATAACGTACGATTATATTAAATCTCCTGAAATTCTCGGAGATTATATTCAAAGTCTACCCGAAAATTAAGTTAGCTCGAGGAAGCCGCAGCTGTTGAAGAAAAAATGTATGGCGACTATCCCAGAAATACGGTCACACCGTTTTTCAGTCGGATAAAAGGCTCAAAAACGATAAATTCTCGGCAATCCCTTGAGATTCTAATTGCCATGAATATGAGGAAGAAGAATAGAGAAACAGGACCTCAGGCTGTTTTTAGATTAAGTTATTTTGGTGTTTAAATATTATTTCGTTAATTATTTAAACATTCTTTGGATATTCATGTACGAGACGCAATTAGTTTTAATCCAGCGATTCCACAGGTGAATTGAAATCTTTGCAAGAGGGATAGTGATTCGCCATGTAGGGTAGGTCGAGGTTACCTCTCGTTCGACCTTTTGTCAGATACAAACCTTGGTAGCAAGTAAAAGAGACGAGAGTGCATACAGAAAAGAATGCAGTATTTTTGTTTCTCAAATATTGTGAGACTCTGAGGGCATGAGTTTATTTTTTTCGTTAGCCCTCGAGACACGATATTGCAATCATCGGGAGAACGCAATGAGGCTTTTAGCCTATATACTTTTATCGTTCGATTCGCAGAGTTCACACGCGCTCATATGAATATAAAAAAAAACACACACACACGTGCTAACAAAACGAACCTCAGAATCTGCGAACGTACAGTGAATTATTATCACAAAACTATTTGTTACTTTCATTGGAATATATTTTTCATTCATTATTTTGATAATTAATGCACTTGTTCCAATTTTTTCGGTAAATTCAGTTTTCGAATGGCGAAGAAGACTCTCCCATAATCATTGACAAATACTGTATCAAAATTTTGTCCTCTGCTATTAAAAATAATGAGTCATGCTGATTTTTTTACGTCCTCTTTGGAAAAACGCAGCTTTCTCGATTCAATGAATCGTAAAACACGGCATTTTCATTTTTGGTAAAAAATTGTTGAGTAATTTTGGAATTACAGATCCACGTCTGATTGAAATTAAAAAATAAAAAGTTTTTGCTGATATTTCAGTCAGACGAGCAAAAGCCGAAAACTCGTGGACACCGTGAACCGGAAAATCACCCTTGGACGTAAATTTTTCAAACGCTCTGGTCGTTTGTAAATTACGAAATTATTTGTTGCATTTCGAAAAATGTTGAAAAACATGTTTTTTTTTTTTTTTTTTTTCTTAACACATGTGGACCTTTGAGCGTATTAATTTACCAAATTAAGAATAAATCCGTTCTGTTATCGATTCGTACGGTGAACAGAGATATATAATTATGTTTAATTGGGTTGATTTATATATAAACGTGTCGATGATCAAAAAGGTCATTCACGTTCATTTGGCTCCGTTTGTCCTGTCCCGAACTACTCTGAACACATCGTTGGTCTATGAGAGAAAATAGAAAGGGGTGAATAAGGGGGAAGGGGCGGTACGACGCCCTATATCGCTCGATGACATTGGACACGAATGACGTCTCAAGTTGTAGTGGGGGACAGTAGTTACAGCTATGAATGTACAGACTGTGACAAAGCTTTGACTCGGTCAATCATTCTATTTTTTTCACTTCCTCCCCTTCCCTTGCAGCCTCGTCCCTTCGTTGCTCCCTTATCCACACTCCTTCATTTCTCTTTTCGCTCTCCCTCCCCTGGCCTTTTTCATTTTCAATGTTTTTTGTCTATTTTTACGCTCTTTATCTTCCTCTCACTCGTTTTTTTTTTTTTTACAAACTTCAGTTTTATTTGCTCTCCTTTACAAATGCTGCTTTTTTCATTCGTTTCCTCTCTCTCTCTCTCGCTGTTTATCTCTTTCCCCACCGCACTCTATTTCCATAACTTTAAGCGACTATTTTTGTGGGTCTCGCACTGCATAGACTTCGACCACTCGTTCTACTTTATAACCTCATGTACACATTCATATTTATATAACATATAAAGCTTTTTACCTACGATCGAAGATATTACATAGAGGTGAAGTAAAAAAACAGCCTGGAGCTTCCTTTCACTATCCATTATTTATAAACCATTTACCGAATTATTTTTCATGTGAATAGAAAGTTTGTTTGCTACACACGAACTTCCACTTTTATTTTTCTGGAAGTCGCAAAAATGTTTTATATCCTTACAAGAATGAGCGGACTGTGAGACTCAAAATAGAGGCGAACGAAAAGAGAGAGAAAAATGTAAACGCAAATTTTTAAGGTTTATTATTAATTTTTTTTTTTTTTTTGTAAATAGAGTATCATAATGGGAAGGTTGGTATTGAATTTGGAAAGTATCGGTTGAACGGTTTAAATATTATGATTTTTCGAATAGTACGAAAATCTGAGTTTTTTGAAAAACCGTCCAGCCGCTCTAATTTCTGCTAATTTTGTAAGATATTGTGTGCAAGTCTGTACTTCCTTTTTACTTTCTAGAAAAGTTGTTGAAATTATATAATTTAAATGCATAATACAAAAAACGCTAGAAATTGAAATTTGCAAATTGCTTCCTCAAGATGCTCAAGATACACGATGCTCAAAGCTTCCTCCATGAGGAAACCAAAGTTAAAAATATAGTTCCTCATAGAGCATCGTGCATTTTGTTTTTCACTAAATGAATCGAGCAATAAACGAATCGATCATAGCTCGTTAACCTCTAGAACCACATGGACAGTTTACGAGACAACGATCTACGACTCTGTCTCATTGATTTGCGAGTCATTAATTGGCGGCGAGTCATATTAGCGGAATTATTGGCTTTGGTCAAAGAGAAAGCCACTGAGGAGGGTCCAGATGATGGTGATGATGATCCCAACCGCGTGCAATAATTCAATATCAAATTCCAGCAAATCTGTCGAAAATCGCCTCTTCATAGTCGCCTAGTTTGCCCGATATTCAATTTGCCCGATATTCTTCGTTAAAAAAAAAATGCACGAGCCCAATATCATGGAAATTTCGGTCGAATGCAATAAAAATAACTTTCGAAAAAACAAAAAAGTTTTTGGCAACGTATATTCGTGTACATAATTTTCAATGGAAACCTCAAAGGATTCCGTCAGCTTAATTAGTGCGTTTACTTGATTTTTGAAATTTTTCAGATTGTTTAAACAAACGAAAAAAGGTAATTACACCGATTCCTTGGAACCTGTGAAAAACACTTAACCGTGCAAATACCGCGCCGCTTAAATATCGATCAAGTGGACTAGTAGACGCGACGAGCTAATTCGAGCTTTCTTGACATTCGTATCAAAGGCAGAATAACACGGTTTGGAGACAGTCGGATTGACAGCTTGAGGTGGTGCTGCTCGATCGTTGCGACTTAATTATTCATACGAAGGAATTCGAGACGAGAATATGAAAACCGGGAACATCAACGGCCTTCGATTATGAAATTTGTAATTTGAGTTTTCCGTTTCCAGGTTGATAATGATTTATATTTATCAATGTTTATCCACGACGAAGATATATTTACGGGAAGAACCCAACGAATTATCGAGTTGAAATTGTTTCTCGAGTCCGTCAGGATGTGCGAGCAGGGAAAGCTTTTAATTGAATTTCCAGATCGCACATGTTTCCCAAAGGCGAAAGTTTAATTGTTGACTTTGAGTCCGTCATTTTGTTTTCTCGGCTTTTTACGTCAAATCGCATCAGAACAGGACACAAAAAAAAATGAAAACTCAACGATAAGCTTGCTGGCAAATTGATCGACGCACGTCATCCGGCCTGATAGTAAATTCAACGAACGACGAGCAACAAAACTTTTATAAATAGATATTTTGCCACATACGAACGTCACTTTACGCAGCAGAAGGATTTTAATCATACTCGAAATGTTGAAGCAAAAACCTCGATAGGCAGAACAACGAATTATTTTTTTAACGACGCTTCGTGTTTCGGTTTGGCCAAAAATTGAAAAAAAAAAATGAAAGCCTTCAACGTCTCCTTTGCAACTCTCAGATCATTAGTGTTTGGTCAATAGGAAAGTTTAATAAAAAATCATCGAAATAGCGACCATCTGCTTCTACCAGGACAAGTAGAAAGAGGAACCAATACGTATCCAAAATAAAAAAGCTCAAGGAGTCTCAAGCTTCTTATTAATGGTGACCGTAGGGAATGATCATGTTAAAAATACACGATAAAACAACCGATCATTAAAATAACCGTGAAAGTTATAAGTGCCGTGTGGAATAACCTGCTGATTCGGTATTTTTCCATCAGAAGGGACATATCGGCCAATTTTAATTAAAAGCATCGATTCCGAATAAATGTCACGAACCTATCAAAATGGGACAGTTTATGGTTTTAAAAAAAGCCACACATCCCTCTTAGGATGTTGTACACTCGGTCATGGAGGGTTTGTAATGATACTGAAGTTTGCATCGTTGGAATACAACGAGGAATATATTTTTCATTCATTATTTTGATAATTGATGCACTTGTTCCAAATTTTTCAGTAAATTCAGTTTTCGAATGGCAAAGAAGACTCTCCCATAATCGTTGACAAATTCTGTATCAAAATGTTGTCCTCTGTTAAAAAAAATAATCACCTTTCGTTGCATTCCAACGATGCGAACTTCAAGATGGTGCGTTTGTACTGTTTTTGGTTTAAAGTCATTTTTTCTAAATAGTCCTGCAACGAATGAAAATGAACGAAATCAACTGGAACTATTCGAAAAGTTCTAGTGACAGGAGGGAAAGGCTTAGAATACTTTAAAAGAATTTTTTAAAACTCTTGGCAAAGTCCTCAATGACAGAATCCAAGTCTATCGAGCAACGGAGTTTGAACCTATTTCCTAACACATTGTTTACTAACTACGAAAGTATAAAACCAGAGCAACTAAGCGTAACTGGTTATTTGTACAATTAACTGTGGCTTGCTTCGAATCAAGGTAACCAATCGTCAAAGGACCATTGATCAATCAACAAGCCAATATTGAACGGCGGGTTAAAACTGGCTCCAAGTTGGCGGCATCAACCGCCAATCAATGACAATCAATGCCTCTGTTATCAAACGTTGCTTTCACACTAGTGCGGAGTTTGGACAGCGGTTGAATCTTTCGGAGATCATTGTACAGTCGGATACAGCCGCGCAGCCCAGGATTCTGTGCAGTCGTAAAAGAAATCTTGAAGGAAATCTTGAAAAATTGAGTTTCCATCGTTCAGTCCATTCATGGATCAACGAATCGCTTGGAAAACAACAAATCGAGCAGAATCTTTCGAATAATCCAATTTTCCCGGCAAAACCTTGCCGGGCTATTCGCATCGGACAGGCAGAAGTGTGAGAGTGACTTAGACATGACTTTTTGCATCGAAACTAATGAAAATGGCTTCTGGTCTCATTTCAGAGGGACTGGAACGACAATTTCAACACTTGCAAGTTTTCCTTCGCAGTAAACTTGGATCAGTACCAGAGACAGGTGGCATAAAAATGCTTTTACTTAGTGCAACTATATGCAGTTGTCTCTGAACCGAAATAGCGCCGTAAATGTCCTTCCATCTGGTTATCTGTATATACAATTGCCAAAAGTCACACGAGCGACGAACGACTTTCCGGGGCGACAACTGGTAGTTTCCTCGAAACTTTAGCAAGGCTAAAGAGGGCAAAGCAGTTTCGTTGAAACTGCGTCCTACTTGTATGACGCTCGTAAACGAATACAGATATAGATCAATAAAAAAAATGTAAATGCATATCTGTATATTGTCGAGTTTTGCAGCAAATATCGCAATTGTGCACTGAGTCCAAGTTGCAGCATTTGTAACTGAAACACGACGCCATGAAAGTGCATGGGCAGTTAAATAGATAGCGTGAAGGATCCACCTGGATGCTTATGCAATCGTTTGCCAAGATATGACAAAATTGTGTTTTTTTTTTAACGATATCCTTATCACGAGGTGAGGAACGTTGTTATTGGACAGTGTGCTTGTTAGAATAAATAATTAAACGTGGCATTGAGTCAACGTTTTTCCGACTAGGAATGTTTTTTCTTATTAGATTCTTCGTTTCCGTACTTCCGGTCCATCGCAATGACCGTTTACATCGTTTCACAAGGGCCTTGCGAATTAAGGTATTCCTTCGACGAATTCAGCTACTTAATTGGTTTTTATTCACAATGAAGTAAAAGTGCATCCAAACATATTGAAAAAATTTCGAGTCACGTTATTATCGAACATTTAACGAAGAATTGAAACTTTTAAAAACGTAAAATTCATACGGGAGCTTGTGGAGATTACATGATTATCATATTTCCATTCAGTTATTTACAGATTGAATATCTCTAAATTTCTGATAAAAACTGCCTCGCTCGTAGAAAAAATTATAAGGAATCCTTAACGACGATGAAAATAGGGGGTAATCGGATGTTCAACAGAAATATTAACAATAAGCGTTGAAAAAATATCACAAGGGTTATGTTCGCCAACACAAATTTGTAAATTGGCTGCGTTCGATGCGTAACAGCTGACTGATGAATATATAAACATACATTCGAAGTACCGTCTTTGACACTCATAATTTTGAATATCGAATAAAAGACGAAGTGCCCTTCTCATGCGCCCACAAAATACGGCCCTTTGCGAAAGGATTTCCTTGAGCACTAATGCGTTATCGATTTGTATCGATCGAAGTTCTCGCGTCCTGGATGGCAACAGAAACGACGATCTTGAAGTTCGCATCGTTGTAATGCAACGAAAAGTGATTATTTTTTGTAGACAAAATTTCGATACAGTATTTGTTAACGATTATGAGAGAGTCTTCTTTGCCATTGGAAAATTGAATTTACTGAAAAAATAGAACGAGTGCCTTAATTATCAAAATACTGAATGAAAAATACATTTTTTCGTTGTATTCCAACGATGGAAACTTCAGTATCCTACAGAAACGGACGTTCGTCGTCTCTGCAAAATTCCTCGATCTATAAGCTCGTGGAATCTCGAGTCCCACTTTTGGTACACTTTGTATGTATACGTCGTGTGTTTATATTCAACTCTGTGGTGCAAAAATGAGAGAGGGAAAGACTTACGCCGCAAGACAACGAGGAGTGTATATGATAATGCATTGTTTGGCCTGACAATACGCAAGAGCTCTCCATATACCACGGACGGCTACACAAAGTTTCCACTACGCTTATTTCGATCTTGAAATTGGAACAGTGGCATTGTCCCGGCAAGAGAATTCGCCAAACACAATGCTAAATTTCTCGTATCTGTTTGTAGCTCCACTGGCACTTCGAACATGAATGCTCAAACAAAATGGCAACTGCTACACTTCAACTGCTTCAACTTCTCTACTATGTGAATCTTTATTGCCTGATGGTTGTAAATACATTTTACCCTTCAACTTGTGCCTAAATACCCGCGAAAAATATCAGCCACCGCATTTCCATGTATTCTTGTGTTTATTCACTATCGCGCAACTTTTGTTATTAATAAATTATTCCAATTCATCGAAAAAATCGGTAATATTATAAAATGAATGAGACGTTTTCAACGGACCTAGGCTCAATGCTAGAAAATGAGATTTCATAGCACTATCAATGTGGCATAAATATGGCACAGAAGACAGTCCCATTCAGTGTTGACCAATACTGTATGAAAATTTGGTGCTCTGCTATAAAAAATAAACAAATAACAATAAAGTTTTAGGAATCGTGAGCTGGGCATTATTTCTCGTTGATTAAAAATGGTTAATTAATAACAAATCGATCATGAATTTCCATCTTAGTGCAATTTCCCTGGCAATAATTATTTGCGTCTGTGAAAGAGTCAGTAGTCAGCACTCCAACCTGATTCTCGACTTTCGAATGATCTTCCTAGGACCTAAAAAGTGGTTTGGGAGCTGGAAAAGTTGGTAATTAAAGTTTATTTATGAAACTTTGGCCGCGACGAATGTGTGAGTCGTGATCTCTCGAGTTTACAGCGCAGTCTCGTTCTCGAGGCTGGTTCCTGGTTCGGTGACCGCTCCGCCATATTCAAAGCAGCGAAGTGGCCAAGTCGGAAGATTCAAGGATTGAAAAATAATAATGAAACTAAGCCCCACGTTCCAACGATGCCGACACTTGCTTGCCACACCTCTGTAGAATTACGTACTTGCCACCATGGGGTATATTTGTACCCCGGTGACAAAAATTGTTATAAAAAATGAACTACTCAATATTTCGACTTGAAAATTGTTGTAAAACGTATTGAAAGCTTTTTTAAAAAGATTGTTTACTTTATATAGCCAAAAATTAAATTTACGTACAGTTAAAAAAATTGCTAAAACCAACAAAAGTGGAAAAATGATTATTTTCCTTAATAGGCCTGCGGGGTAGTTTGTACCCCAAGGTGGAAAGGGCTAATAAGACGATTATCATTTTCTTGTAATTCGTGAGAATAAATATTGAAAAGCACGCGCGCGACAGCTCGTCATGTAGCAAAAGAGCGCTACGGTGTTTATAGATGACTCGGTATGAAGACGCATCCTTTTTAGCCTTCCAACATGCGACGACCTTGCTCGCCTTCAAATTCCCGTTCGGTCGACAACAACGACATATATACACATTTTTTATCTCCCATCCAGCGGTCATGAGGAATTTAATAAACACATAGAGAGCAAGAATCTCATGTTTAATAATAATTTTAAAAAATTTGTTAAAACTTGCACTTACTTCACGAAAATCTTGGAAACTCGTGGCAAATTTTTTGTTTATTTCATTTTTATGGTGTGTCCGGTATTTTTCTTTAGCGAATAAATTGCATGGAATGAAAGAAACAGCAAGAAAAATGGGAATTGATACACATTTTTTGTCTTATCTCGAGGAGAGTCTACACAAATCCAATGAATGAAATTTCGTCACTGTTTTTCACTTAGACTCGATTATCAATTTCGCAGTCTGAATTCGTGGGTAAAATCGTTTTTCCTTCATTTTTCCAAAGCGATAAATATCCGTGGGCAAAAAGTTTAATCAAGTAGCGTGTGCATAGGCAAAAATTCCGGAGTCTTTTTTCAAAATGGTCGATTGTTTTAATTTATTTGACAAGCGTCGAGCGATGATATAAAATGCCGAAAAAATATTGCAACGGAAAGGATTAAGTTTGGGTCGATGGTGATGTCGCGTGTGATAGACAAAAACAAAATTTCTCTGACTCGGACGAACTCGCGGTGTTTGTGTGTTTCCGCCACGAGGGAACGCTGCGAGCTGCGACTTGAAAATTTGCCGAGCGATGAAGCGCGTGCCGGGAAAACCCAGCGGTTCACGTTTCAAAATCGATGGATCAAGAGTTTTTTTTTCAAAATCAATTTCATCATGGACCCGGATTAACTTTCGAAAGAATTCCAACCGAGAGAGAAAAACTTCATGGATGCATGGAACAAATGTCGCGGTTGTAAAAAAAAAATATTTCCCTCTATTGCCGACGCGAGGATAATGAAAAAAATGTAAACACAATAAGTTTGTCCGGGCGAAAATACGATCAAGCCGATCTGTGTAGAGCGCGAAGAGAAGAAAGAAACTTGAGCAAGCAAGACGTACGCGATGAGGTACAGAACCGCTCGCGACGAGTGCCAGTGGCGAACTGTCCCACTCGGCGGAACTCTCTTTGACACAGAATAGAGCCGATGGCCCCCCCGCGTTTTCAATAAGCACGCATATAGATTTGAGAGTAAAAAAAATGCAGTCTCTCTTTCTCTCTCGTTATCGAAAGCCCTTGATACAAATGGCCATGTGTAAAGGTGTGTGTACGTTGATATGTATATATATGTTTATGTCAACACGCAACGTCTCGTGTTCCCGATGCTTTTTTTTTTTTTTATTAGTGCTTATTATATCGCCCGCTTCTGGGTGTACTGTGTGTATATTTTCCATTGAGATCCAACGATCGAATTGAATCGCCTCGGCAATTAGGATAATCGTCGGTTTAATGGCCTTGACCCTTCTTAACCTGACACTGTGTTAACGAAAGCTCACTGAGCCTCGCGACGTGAAGGATGACGATGAAAACAAATTCTTGCAAAAGAATAAAAAGCCATACTTTACTAATTCGTTCGATTTACCGATGGTCATGCTTGGAATATTATGGGAATCGAAATATCTTTTCAATTTCTGGTTGGGATTTTTTTTTCTTTTTTTATTTCCGGTTGAAACAGATTGGATTTGGAATTTTTGAAAAAGACTTTTGGGACACCCTGTATGTGCTAACTTCGCTCAACAACTCCTCCCGTGTGCCCTCGAATCGCTTTTAATTAATCTCCCGCGTAAACGGACCTCCCAAGAGAGACGGAAGAACATAAAGAAATATAAGTGCTTTTAACACCACGATATATGGCAATTTAGGTGTGTGGTGCTCGATCGTAATATATACGCGCACCCACGCTAAGGTGTGTAATCAGGAAATCCGGGAGAAACTTAATACGCTCGGGATATTAAAAAAACAAATTTATTGAAATTGATATGAGGAAAACATTCTGCGTGGCGCATATCTCAATGACCCACTGAACAGGAAAAAGTGATCGGAATTGATCAGAGTGATCGGAAGAACGCTGCATGAAAATCGTCGAATCCGCTCTCGAAACTTCGGGACAAAATACATGGGAATAATGTTCGATCCGCTCACTGGCGTACGAAATATTTCAAACATTTGATGAAAAGTTCAAGTCTTCGAATTCAGCAATTCAACTTTTTCGATCTATTCACCGTGAGGGGAGGGTTCCCATTTTCTACTCAAATTTCAATCAAATTCATAAACGATATGGCCCTCCACAAAAGGAACGAGTCGTGCGTGTATTGATGTTTTTTATAATCCATCGATACACGATTTTCTCAATCTATTTCTCAATCCTTTTCCGTTATATGTGTGGATGAAAAGGCCCGCTCTTTCGTATCTTCAGTGTCTTCGCGTTGACCTCGCTTCTCTTCGTGTGTAGTATCAAGAATGCTTGACACCTGTGCCTTGTTCCCTTGTTTACATGCCCGGCTTGACACGCATGGACTCACATAAACACTCGATGGAATGTCTTTCGAATATGCGACTATTTATTGCTTTTTATATAAATAAAATTTAACTCACACTAAACAATAATGATCCCGCGATCGACATTGTGCGAAAAAACAAACAACATCAACAACAAGAGAGTTGTGAGACTCGCGCGAACTCACCGCCGTCACGTGGTCCTCGACCGTGCGACAGGCGGCGAAACCGCGAACTAGTTCGTATTTCGTTATGTATTTTTGATTCCCTCGAAAACATAACCTATTCGGTCTATTTGCCAAAGTAAATACTGCACTCCGTATCCGGGAGTATCGCTGACAAGACGTTAGAAGAGAAAAAAAAATCGACAAGTCTCAAGAATAGATACGGAGGATGTTCCGAAAATACAAAGTGGTGAAAAATTAGAATTAAATCTCGCGGAAATCTGTAAATTCGCCGGGTTAAATTTGACGGAGGTTAAAAACGAAAAGCATGGGAACCGATCACACACATAGACGATGGGGTCATCTGAGAAAAATTCTCGAGCGATCTGGACCATTTTGTCGTCCAGACTTCGAACCATCTCCCGAGACACTACAATTCCTCATGGAAAATTGTAAGCTCTTGGTCATCGGTGCTGGAGGTTTGGGCTGCGAGTTATTAAAAAATTTGGCGCTGATGGGATTCAGACAAATTCACGTAATCGATATGGACACCATAGAATTATCGAATCTCAATCGGTAAGCACATTGAAAATATCTTTCGATCTAGCAACTAGCGATCGACCAAAAGTCGCAAATGGAAGAAAATTATCATTCTAAAATTTGCAACGTTGAAATTCAAGGAAAAAATATTTTTTCTATTCACTGTTTATTGAATTTTTAAAATCATGGCTATTTTTCGTGTTTATTGAGCTTTTGGGTCGCAAGAAAAAATCTTTTCGTTGTCTGGATCAAATATTGAATAATAATTATGAGCTCTGCCGAAGAAAAAACCGAATTGCCTCGTGTTCCAACGATGCAAACTTCAACGTCATAGAAAGTGACCATGTTGGCGTTTGGAACGTTAAAACGCAACGAAATTCTGTTTTATCTTCTCAGAGCTCACGATTCTCATTAAAATTTCAATCTCATTGAAATCTCAATCTCATCGATTCTCATTGAATTGCGTAGACCCACGAGTTCTGAATTTGCGGACGATAATTTTTGTTGATTTGAAAAAAACAGGCAGTTTCTCTTCCGTCACAAAGATCTGGGTTCATCGAAAGCGGAAGTAGCGGCGACATTTATAAATAACAGAGTGCCAGGATGTAACGTGACGGCGCACTGCTGTATGATCCAAGACAAGGACGAAGCGTTCTATCGTCAATTTCACTTGATTGTCTGCGGCTTAGATTCCATAGTAGCGAGAAGATGGATCAACGGAATGTTGTTATCGTTGCTTGTTTACAAAGACGGGGAACTGGACCAGAGCACGGTTATTCCGATGGTGGACGGAGGGACGGAAGGATTCAAAGGCAATGCCAGAGTCGTGCTGCCGGGATTGTCAGCCTGTATCGAGTGCACTCTCGATCTTTACCCTCCGCAGGTAAAGACGAACGAGGTAGGAATTGAAAAATTCACGAAATTCACTCGGGATTTGGCTTTTTTCACAGACGACTTATCCGTTGTGCACGATCGCAAATACTCCTCGTTTGCCGGAGCACTGTATCGAGTACGTGAAAGTGATTCAATGGGCGAAAGAGAATCCTTTTGAGAGTGTGATCGATGGGGACGATCCGCAGCACATTAATTGGATTTACGAAAAATCGATCGAGAGAGCGACTCAATTTGGTATCCGGGGTTTGACCTACAGACTCGTACAAGGAGTTGTGAAGAATATTATCCCAGCTGTTGCTTCGACGAATGCGGCAATCGCTGCTACATGCACGACAGAAGTTTTCAAACTTGCCACGAGCTGTACACTTTCTCTGAACAATTATATGGTTGGTAGGAATCGTAGCGAAATGTGTGTCAATTTTTTCAAACGATTTATATTCATTTTTCCATTTTTTTCAGGTCCTGAATAATTTGGACGGGATATATTCTTACACGTATGAAGCAGAAAGAAAATCCGATTGCTTGGCGTGCAGTCAACAACCGCGTGAAATTCAAATCCGCGATGAAACGGTTAAACTGAAGGAACTCATTGAATTGATGTGCGAGCGACCTGATCTCCAAATGAAAAATCCTGGCCTCACCGCAAACATCAATGGAAAAATGAAAACTCTTTACATGCAGACTGTCGCGAGTATTGAGGAGAGAACGCGCGAAAATCTGACGAAAACGCTAGGAGAATTGGGACTCGAGGATGGCATTGAAATAAACGTCGCCGATATCACGACACCGAATACAGTAGTTTTTAAACTTCGATTTGAGCCACGCGACATCGAAATGGATTAATCGAAATAAAAACAAAACAAAAATTAACATACTTTCGTAAATTATTAATAATTTTTTGTTGCTCGTTGGAATAAACGTCTGTAAATATTCATCAACGAAATCATGTTTTTCCAACTATTCGACTTTTTTTTCCTCAGCCTTTGACAAGCACAAAAAATATTAGAAAAAGAAAAGCTAAAAACTGCATTAATTACCTAATTAATTAACTAATTAGTTTTTACTATTACGAGAAAAAGGTAATCGCGTAAATACGCCATCAATAAAAATAAAATGGTGGCAACGTCGCACGGGATTTCGTGAACGGTGTAAGCGACGACACTAGCAACAGAAAAACGGAAGTTATTCCCCCGCTGGACAGGCATTGATGGTCCGGCTCAGTCGATTTCTAGCTACTCCCTTGGTCCAGAGATTTTTGCGAAATTTATGACTTATGAAAATTATTTGCGAAACAAATATGTGACAAAATCTATTGAAAATTTATCTGATACCGAGCAGCCTGTTAAATTTTCCAGTTTTGGATGTGGATTTATTTTGTAACGGAGTCCTCAAGAGATATCGCGAGCAGGATAATTCATTGGAACAGGTTTTTCGCATACGGCGTCCCTTAGGATACACGGGAATCCATGCTTTCAGGAACGACACGATGTGAAACAAAATTTCGTTGAGGACACGCGTTAAAAACACGCAGATCAATGGCCAGCCACTTTTTCACTAAATCTTCGGTGCCCACACATGCAAAAACTGTACAATAACACAAGACAGCTCATTTGTATTAGTACACAAAATACAATAAAATATCAAAGATCGAGCCCAAACCGATTAGAAAATACACTTTACGATTAAATTACAATGAAACTTTTAGTACAAAAGTATATTTTTGTAATAATTCATAATTGATCGAATTTTTCGAAACGTTTTTGCAGAGTGACATGTGACGATGATTTAATTCTGATCGGACGTAGTTAACGAATAATTTCGGCTAGTTATTGTTTTTTTTTTTTTCCCCCTCCGACGATCCATCGCTTTTGTTTTCATTCTTTCCCCTCGGTCACGGAATGCTATTTGCGAGTAATGCGAGTCCCTTGCCATGATGGTCTCAGTTTTCATTTTTCCTTCTTCCGTCATCGATGCTTCGAATATCGAGACTAATTCAAATTTTACAATTCATTATTAAGAGCTGCTGTTTTCTTAAGAAGCTCAGTAAAGGACATCGCGATAGCTTTCCGATTGAACGAGCCTTCCGGAAAAATCGTGCAACGAAATCGCGATCGGAGCACGAATTCATTCGCGCTCGTGAAATTTGTTATCCTATCGTTAAAAATGTGATAATCTTCAACGAATGATCGTTGAATAAAATCTTTGGGCAACGAGACTGGAACTTGGCTAGCGAAAAATGTACTCGCCGATTTGATTCGGCTCTCCGATCGAATTGGTTCATTCACTGCACGATTTAAGAGGTAATCCTGTCGCCTCACACTAGTCATACCACTGATCATACTTGAGACTTGCATTATTGACATTTTTGACATATGCTAAAAAAAAAATTTTCAATAACTGAAATTTTCCACGTGTAAATAATGTAATGAACGTTCACATTTAATTAGAAAAATGAAAAATGTGTATTCCAACGATTCACGTAGTATTTCTATAGATTTGATATTAGGCAACGTTGCTTCTTTCTCCATCTCTTTCTAATACTCAACCAGACGAGTTTCATCTCAATGCTTTTGAACGTCGATCTGTAAAAACAATGAAATATGTGTAGAAATTCGAATGACGTCTCTTTATCGTGGCGAAATTCATTCAGTACCGGAACGGAAGTTGAAGTTTAACTTGATATTACATAAAAAATAAATCGATAAGTATAATTTTTTGTAAACGTATTGGATTACTACAAGTGTCAAGTATGTAAATCAGATTTATTTAAAGAATCTGACGGATTCCCAGTATTATAAACAATTTTATAGCGACCGGAAGTTGGGTTTTTGTATGTCGTCTCAAAATTCCTTTGCAAAAATGCCCAATCTGCATTTTTTTTCTCTGTAATTAGGTCGATAACCGAGTCT
The DNA here is from genome assembly GCA_963921915.1 of Hyposoter dolosus. NCBI lineage: Eukaryota > Metazoa > Arthropoda > Insecta > Hymenoptera > Ichneumonidae > Hyposoter > Hyposoter dolosus. Next base: position 21,524,190 of record OY998131.1, on the reverse strand, counting down.
GAAGTTCTACAGAATTAATTGGTGAAATATTAAGTGAAGCTAGAAAAAAAAAAAAAAATTGAAAATCCCTTGGATTGACGCCTGGCGACAGGATTACCTTAATCGAAGGAAACGCGGCCAGTTGCTTTCTCATTTTATTCAATTCTATTTTTCAATCAGCTGAACGAATAAGGTACGATAAAAAAAGAAAAGTAAGTAATTGAGTAAAGTTGAATTATATAGATTTTCGCATGTGTTGTTTTATGTGGGTAATAAAGGATTGAAAAAATTTCGACACTTTCCGAATGAGGAACATAATGTAATGTGAACGACAATGAATTACGGCCAACCATGGAAATGTTTTTACTCCGGAAATCTCTCCTCGGACATTGTGCGACATTCGGAAAATCAATGTCGCTGCGATCGTTACGATGGTCCAAATGAATGTTGATTCAGTGCACGATAGGGTCAGTAACTCATAGAACAATTGTTTCTTGTGTTAAGCCTTCGCGTCCACTTCCATCGTAACTTCCCCAACCGCTTTCTCCGCCTTCTTTTTCTTCTTCTTCGCTGACTTCGGATTCGCTGAGGAATTCAAGAGCGTCTGGAAGAGCAATTTATCCAATATTTATTTTGCCCCAAACTCCCTGCAACTACTGAATTTATTAATTTATTAATAATTCTCAATAAGCTGCTTATGCATTTCAACTTGAATTTTTCCGGTGAAATTTTTTTTTTTTTTTCTAGTCTCTGTGCTTAAAATGTCGAAAAACATCGAAAAATCATATCTAGAAAAAAATGTCCGGATGAGTGTGTGTGTGTATGCTCCGGCACTGCAAAATTCAAACGTTCATAACTCGAGAACGGTTTGAGCTGCAGGGCTCCTGGTTTGCACAGATGTTAATCTATGCAAGCTCTTTATTCTCTAAGAATTTTGTTGGAATTGCTAGAAAAATATAAATTCTACGGCGTTTTGAAATTTTCAAAAAAAGGGTGTCGACGCTCCAACTTCCGCAAATTTGAAGATACATTACTAATTTTTTTTTTGTTATAGACTATCAAAATAGGAAGGTTGGTATTGAATTTGGGAAATATTGGTTGAACGGTTTAAATTTGATGATTTTTCGAATTTTACGAAAATCTGAATTTTTCGAAAAATCGTCGAATCGCTTTAATTTTTGCAATTTTTCTTAAATATTGTGTATAAGTCCGTACGTTCCTCTTTAATTTGTAGAAAAGTTATCGAAATTACATAATTTAAATGCAAATACAAAAAACGCTGCAAATTGAAATTTGCAAATTGCTTCCTCAAGATGCTCAAGATGCACGATGCTCAAGCCAAATAAAAAATTTATTTGCTCGTAGAGGAAGATTTGAGAATCGTTCATCTTGAGCATCGTGTTTCATAATACGTCAGTGACAAGGGTGACTAGTTTTTATCACGGGGCTGCCTTTAACGCAGAGAGCGTTTGCTTAAAAAAATTAATCTCTTAAATTGGATGTAAAAATTAATTTATCCCAATTTCTCCGGACGATACTAAAAAAGCAACACCGATCTTGATTGAGGGCTTTGGACCTGATCTGACAAGTTGTCAATGAAATAAAATGAACGCTCGAATGACAAACTCACCTTTAATTCTTGATCGTCGACTACGCAGTCCGACTTGAACGACTCAAGTTCGAAAGGAATTCCGGTGATTTTGTGTGGTCCATTGGGCATCAACAAAACTGTGAATTTGAATTGCGCCGCGTATTCGGTTGGTTTTTCGTACAAAACCTGAAATCAAAGCCGCGTCATTAAGAAACGTTGAATTTTTCAAACTGCGTGGTTTAAAAAAATAAAAACTAGACAACGTAACATTTGGAATCGTCAAATATGGGATTATTAGATAGAAAAACGAAATTACCTGGAACGGCTCGATTAATCGATGATTAACACATTCGACGACCGCCATTTTGGCTTTCTTTTCATCCTCGAAAGTGCGCAAATTGAAGGGCATGAGACCGTGTTTGTGGTTCAACTCGCTGTAAAACATGCGGGACGTTTTCAACTTAAGCTGATAAGTTTCTTCCGTTTTCTTGTATATGGTCACCCGCGTATCTTGTTCCCGACCGACACCTTCGCCTGTGCTCACGAGCACGTCCATCGCGTATACCTGTTTGGAGAACGATTCATTTTTGTACAATTCCATGCATTTCCATGCATTTTATTCGTGGGTTCCGATAAAAAATTTCAATAAATCTTGCGAATACTTTCTCCGGACGCTACTAGAAGGATTTTTTATTTTTCCCATCTGAACGCGTGTAAATTGGAGACGCATGTCTTTTGTTTTTTTCTTGCAACTTTTTAACAAAACGTGACTTCAATTAACACGCACTTAGATGGGAAAAGTAAAAAATGGGAAATTAAATATTTCAAATTGTAAACGTCAGAAAATGTTTCTTCATAGGAGAAAACTGTTAGTTTTGGTGCCAAGAACGTTAATACAAAATTTTAAAAGAAGCCTGAATAAAGTCGTTTTGTGATAGTAATAGCTTAATGAGAAGATTAAAATAAATTTAATACGTACTTCGTGAGTTTCAAGAGTAAACTTCTCGTGTTCTTTTTTTTGGGCGTCATTGGGATTTTGTATGATTGTCTTTTCACCGTCAATTTTGAATTGCTTTAGCTGGTGGCTCAGCATGCCTTCGATAGGCTTACAGTTGTAAGCTCCACAGATTTTTTCCACTGTTCCCGTTATCGCGTACGTCTGAAAATGCAAAAAAAAAAGTTATTAGATTTTTTCCCAGTTTTTACGTTTTAGTTTTTTTTAGAAATTCCATTACATTTATTTAAAAAGTTTTTTTTGTTCGTGCAAACGTGTAATTCGATGGAATATAACGTTCTATTGCGAAGAATAAAAAATCGTTGATTATACCTCTGTTCCTGGTTTCAACAGCCTCAAAGCTGCTTGAGACGCGTAGTGAGCAGCCAAAACAACATCGGCTTTCCTTCCAGTGACTCTTTTCTCACTGGAAGATCCAATGACGATTGTATGAGCGACAACCGCGATGAATCCATCGACATGCGCTCCAAGATCTCTGCATAAGGAACGAGAATCTTAAATTATTCTCAACCCTCGAGTGCATACATCCTAGGAGTGCATATGGGTCAATCTGACCCAAGGCGTTTTCCAAACCATCGTATTCCGGTAAATATGATTTTTTTTTTGACGGAAACGAAAATTAAAAGCCAAAACGATCGGTGAGGGGAAATTTTGTTCGGGTCAAAACGACCCGGTATGTTCTCGAAGCGCTAACCAATGGCGGAATCCGCGATAATCCTCGATATCTGAATGCTTTTTCCTCAACTTACACTTTTACAACATCGTCCTCTTTCAAAATAAGATCCGGCTCACTCGCAATGGGCGAGAAATGGCAGATGCAATTATTCACCGATATACAGGTAGGGAACGCAATTCCCTTTTTCAAATCTTTCTCCTTCTTGAAAACTTTGCTCGTCTCTTCCAATAGCAACTTGTCGCCGTACTCGCACGCTTCTCTCACCGAAGCGCCAGCTACGCACTTGTCCAGAACCTGTTTCAAAACCTCTGGAAACGCAATGAAGAAACGCGTAAAACTGATTATTTGAGAAATCCAGATTTTTTCAACAAATCGCAATTCATGGGGGCAACAATATTTAAAACAACGTCGCGCAATTACGAATTGGACAATTTTTTTCTCGCTCGCATTGTCTAAAGCCGACGGCAATGTGAAATTGAAAAAAATGTGGAATCGTAATTCAATGTTTCATTATTTCGGGAGTTGCTGCATAAAATTGAGTAAATAAACAAATTTCAGGGGCAGATTCGATCGTTGAAACGTGTGAGATAAATATTTTCTGTGAAAATCGCAGTTTGGCGGAGAAAAATTAATTATTGAAATAAACAGTGTCTTGTGGATCTATCGCTGTTTGTTACAATCTGAAAAAACAAAAAGAAACGAGACTGTGCTGGGGAAGTGGAAAAAAAAAAAGCAACATTTTTCGATCTTTTGGTGATTCTCAGAAACGTGCTCCGATTTTTGGAACGCCTGGATTATTTTTTGGAGTCACTATTTTTTTGGGCGCTCGATAGTCAGAGATGAATGGAAAAAAAGGACGCGTTTGTAATAAGCGGATAATGGTTGGAGTGGTTTTGCGTTAATGGCGCATCGGAGCCAGTTTGGAACGAGAATAATGGACGGATTCGGAAGATATTTAGTGAATGAATTGGGGTCCGCGTGAAAGCCCACATGGTGGAGTTGTCGCCGGCGTTAGAAGCTACACTCCATATGGTCGGAGTTGAAACGACATCGGGAATCCATAAACTAGTAGTTTTCATATGAATATCGATGATTTAAAGACGTTTGGAGATATTTGAGGGATCATTTTCTTACGGTTCACGATGGCTCCAGCCATCTTATATTTGGTAACAACCAAATCTTCGGCGATCGTCTTCTCAGCCTCATCTTTGTCCGCCATGGTTTTAGCACAACTTTTACTACACGGCACTTGCACGGGGGTCACGTGATATAAAATTAAACCGTAACCGCTTCCGTGTTCCGACACTAAAATAAAGCTGAGTTTTCATGAATTATAGTTCGGGCGCAAAGCTCTATATGCTCTCGTGAACGAACACGTTTTGGTCGGGATAATCGATCGACGCGACGACGCTCCCATGTCGCAAATTCCATTCTTTCAGATATTCAATAATTTCCTAAACATTTAGTAGAATTGGTAGAATTCGACGTTACAACATATAATTCTCATCGGATCATGTTGGGAGATTGGAGCGTGGCACTGCAACAACTACCAGACCGAACACTCAACCGAGGAAATCTCTATCACGCTCAATCTTTCCCCGAAAATCTTCTCTACCAAGGGTCATCTCTACCATTGACGAATAATGAAGATTGACCCTTACTGTCGGTATAGAAACTTGAGAAGCTTTTTCTGTAAATCCTAAGCATCCTAAGTAAGTGAATAATAAAGTTCAACAACGTCACCCTCTCTTTTGTAAATAGATTTAAATAATTGGAGTTTCTTCTCTTCTTGCAGAAACTTTTCCAGTTTTCTTTACCGACAGTAAGGGTCAATCTTCATCAATAGTAGAGACTGGCCTTGATTTTTCTAAAAGTTTTTCTAGTGCCATTAAAATCCCTATATGAAAGCCCGAAATTTCTCAAAACTCTAAAGTCCCTAGTTGGACTAATTCCGGGGTTCCAGTGTATTTGGTCGTAAAAATTGGTCGAACTGGTTAACCTCACTCGAAAGTCGAAAGTTGAAAACAAAACAGACAAAACAAAATTCCATCAACATTTTCGTGTGCTTCTCGGGAACCACGTGGATTCATGAAAAGTTTGAATCTCAAAACCAAGTGATACAACAATTACAAGAAGTCTGGACACATTGAGCAACGAAGATTATAAAAAGTAACTCGAAAAAATGAAATTTTATGCGTAAAGAAATGATGAGGAGCAACATGTAGCGATGTGTTCAAAATTTGAAGGTTATGTTTCGCATGAACGATTGTGTAATTCGAACGTATGATTAACCGAAAATCGAGTTTTCTTGCATTGTTTTTAAAAGCTTTAATAATTCCTCGATATTTTACGAAAATAAGCGAAATGAGTTCCTTGATGGTTCCACCCGTCTCGGTCCGAGGCATGACTCGTCTCGATCGCGATTCTTTCACATCGACGATTCTCGTGCCCTGCGTCAAATTGGGGCCTGTAAAGCTCTCCGAAATCACACCAACTCTCAAGAAATACATACTGAAGCTAAAGAATATAAAACCCATACAATCCAAAGAGAATCAAACGATCGTTTACTTAGATCCGAAAAAAGTCGTAAGCATGAACGACCTCGATTCCGCGGACGTTAAAATTCTGAAAAACTACGTTGACGACATTGAGCAAGTGGAGTTGACCTTGAAGTACGAAAACTGGCAATCTGACGATATTCTCAAAGCAGTTTTGCCCGAGAACATAGAAGTTCCAACGTCTTTCAGCAAAATAGGCCACATAGTTCATTTGAATCTGCGAGATTCTCAGCTCCCGTACAAGAGTCTTATCGGAGAAGTTCTCCTGGATAACGTGGCCCAAGCCCGTACGGTCGTCAACAAGTTAAACGTCATAGACACGACGTACAGGCATTTTTCCATGGAGATACTAGCTGGGGAGGAAGACACCGTAGCCACTGTCAAAGAAAATGGGTTCACGTACAAATTTGACTTTGCAAAAGTCTATTGGAATCCGCGGCTGTCCACTGAGCACGCGAAACTCTTGACGCTCATGAAAAAGGGCGACGTTTTTTACGACGTTTTTGCTGGTGTCGGCCCGTTCGCGATTCCCGCCGCTCGTCAAGGCGTCAGAGTTATGGCCAACGATTTGAATCCAGAATCTTACAAATGGCTCAAACATAACGCGGTGACTAACAAAGTCAAGAACAACTTTGAGACGTTCAACAAAGACGGTAGAGATTTTTTGTTGGTTGACGTGAAAAACGATATTTTAGAGCGACGGACTGCGAGTTTGTCGGGCAGCGAACATATCGCCATGAACTTGCCAGCTCTGGCTTCCGAATTCCTCGACATTCTCCGAGGCTGGTTCGACGACGAGGACGCGACAAAAGTCTGTCAAAATCCGCCGGTTATCCATCTCTATTGCTTCGTCAAGACGGACAAAGGCGACGATCCTGCAAACCTCGCGAAACTGCTTGTCGAGGCAAAAATTGGTTGCTCTTTGGATGGCGGAGCTTTGAGAGTAATTCATCACGTTAGAAACGTTTCGCCTAAGAAAGAAATGATGAGAGTCTCGTTCGCGGTCACGGAGAGTATGCTCCGCGGGCAGGAACCATCAAGGAAAAAGCCAAGGCTTGAATCTTGTTCAAAAACATATATCAACAATGAAATTGCAGGCTGCGATGGGGAAGAGCAAAAGGAGAGTGAAGAAAAACGATAAACCGGCAACAAAGACGAAAACAGTGTCTATGAAAAAGGTAATTTTGGGAAATCCTGAGAAAGCGAATATTTTCATTATTCGTTATTAATTTGCAAAAAATATTCGTTACGTTTGCAAGAAAAAATTATTCGGCCTGAATAACTGGATGAAAGTAGAAAAATCCAAATTGTACTAATTTTTTCTTTCCCTACAGTCGACTCAGGAAACCGTATCCAAGAGAAACAAGGAAAAAATCAAGCACATCGATCAACAGTTCCAATCTCTACGTCCGTTGGTTGACATGAGAAACTCCATTCCCAAGAAATCACAGCCCATTATGAAGCCCAAGAAATCTTCCGAGCGCCTGAAACTACCGAATGTCAAATCCGACGTTGCGACGAATTTGATAAAAGATCTTAAACTCTGATCAAGTCAACGTATGTCTCTTGATAACATTATCTCAATGTTGAGGAGGTTGAATCACGAAATGAAAATATTGAGAATTTGATAGAATTTGGTGATAACATTATTTGGCATCGAGTATATAAAAACAAATTTTTTCCAAAGTTTTGACCACATAATTATCGAATAATTGAGAGTTAAATCGAACTTCTTATGCACGAGACGTATCCCTGTATATATGTGAACTCTATGCTTATACGCGTGAACTTTAGTGTTCAATGACTCGAGTACTACGTGGTAAAAAAATCTAAAAAAATTTGTATTGTCAAATATATTATTAAAGAATATATTTACCAAATTTGATTGAATCTTTTTGGATTTTTAAATATTTTTAACATGGTTTAGCATGGCAACATTGTATCGGCGTGATCCAACCTCCTTAAGGTGATCTAGCAGTCTCGTGAGTGCGCGAGAGGTAGCCAAAAAGTAGATACACGTTGTTCTCAGAAACTCTTAATATGTTGAGAAATATAAAAGTTACATCTTCTTCTCTGGTGAAATGGGAACAACGTGTAACTAATATTTTTCCAGAAATTATCAGAGTCTCCAACTAAAACGTGTAGGGGAATTTTTACCGACAGAGCAAGTGATAGATCGCCTTAAATTCGCATGTAAATATAGAAATACGACTGATAATTATTGAAGAGTTTTTGTACATACAGCGAGAGAAACTTTGTTCAAGGGGAAGCAAAATATATGGTTTTTTTTTAACGTTGAGCTCGTAGCTTTGAAAAATTATCGTGGACTTGTTTTTCATCCTCAAAAATGACGAAGTTGCGAAGTTTTTTCTGATTTTTTTTTTTTTTCGGAAAGTCAAAAAATTCATTAGTTCGAGAAAATCGCCTCTGGAATCGCAATTTTCCGTGACAACGGAACGTCGAGGGCAATTTAAATAAACACAAAAGGGTTTGGAGCCAAGCAACGATGAAAAGAAATGCCAGGGACTTTTTATTTTATTACACATTCTTCATTATAATTACAGAGGATTTCAGTAGCCTACGATTCGGTTGAGAGATCAGATTCATTTCCAAGTTTTCTTTCTCGTTTCGAGCCTAACTCGCGGCTGGTGCATTCACAGCTTCGGTCGTCGTGCTCACTGCGTCGTTCGCGGGTGCTGATTCTTGCAATTCCAACCATGGAAGTCTCTTCTGAAGCTCCAGCCTGTTGTTGAGAGAAAAAAATCGAATGTGAATGAATGAGTAAGACATTTCTTTTTTTTTCGTTGCTTATTCCCAATTTTTCATTCGTGGATTTTTTTTTCTATTACCGGAAATTTGCTTCCATTTTAGTGTAAAAAAAACTATTCAACGAAACGGACAGGAAATCTTTGTTTTGAAGCTCTAATCGATTTATAAAAATCACTGCTAATTCCTGGTTAATAAAAAGTTGTTTGCTTTTGCAGGAATATATTGATTGAAAATGCGAATCGCGTTGGAATCGAAAAAGCAGCGACGGGCTGGACCGAGAAAATTGGGAATTAATCGAGCCTCGTTCCTTTATGTCTACATTTTGAAAATTCATGTGTTTTCTTTATGGAAAATTGACCGAAAGGAGCAAGCATTGGAAACCTGTATCTCGGATGGCTTATGGCGTAAACGTATGGATCCAGACAGGCGACGAATTTGCAGGTACAAGCTGGTATCATCGTGACTCCAGGAGTGAGTAATGCTTTGTTGCCAAAGGCTCCGATGAGAGAACAAACGCCATAAGGAGTCCAGGAGCAAACGAAGAGGAAGCAGATAGTGATGGCAGCCTGGAAAGTTTCCACAAGCGTGAGAAAATCCTCAAAAAAGGGCCCGAGGGACCGAAAATTCAAGATTCCAAAACCAAAAATAGTTAACAATTTGCAAATTTCAATTTGCAGCTTTTTTTGTATTTTCATTTAAATTATATCATTTCGACGACTTTTATAGAAAGTAAAGAGAAAGTACAGACTTATACACAATATTTTACAAAATTTGCAGAAATTAGAGCGGTTGAACGATTTTTCAAAAAATTCAGATTTTCATAAAATTCGAAAAATTATAAATTCTAAACCGTTCAGCCGATATTTCCCAAATTCAATAGCAACCTTCCTATTATGATACTCGAGTTATAAAAAAAAAAAAATTAGTAATAAATCTTAAAATTTGCGCAAGTTAGAGCGTCGACACTCTTTTTTTTGAAAATTTCAAAGCGTCGTAGAATTCGTATTTTTCTAGCAATTTCAACAAAATTCTCAGAGAATGAAGAGCTTCTATAGATCAACATCTGTGCAAAACGGGAGCCCTGTATCTCGAACCGTTCTCGAGTTATAAACGTTTGAATTTTGCAGTGCCAGAACACACACATCCGGACATTTTCTCTAGAAATGATTTTTTTCGATGTTTTGGGACATTTTAAGCAGATTGACATTGAACACTGGAAAAACAAAAAATTCCACCGTCACATAGCCTCCTCTATGAAGAAGCAAAAAATGAAAAATAAGAATATTTGAAAGGTCCAGGAGTAAGAAACGAAAAGACTGACCTTCGCGATACGAACTTCCGCAGATTGGGCGTTACTATTCGTGTTGCTTCTCAAGCTCTCAACGTTCATTTTTTTCGCCTGTTCGCGTAAGGCTTTTTCGTGGTTAACGACGTGACTAACGATTTGGCTGTAGTAATAAATAATCAGGCTCATGGGAATGATGTAAGAGAAGGTAAATATCGTTCCGACGAAGTAACGGATCTCTGAAGAGTCGGTGAGATAATCGAAGCTGCAAGATGTCAAGAAACCTTCAGGCACGAATCTGCCCCAGACGCCCATCAGTGGCATCAAGCCCCATGGGACGACGTACGTCCAAATGAGTGCGATAAACAGCATCACCTGACCTCTCGAGAGTTTTCCATCCAGAGGATGCGCGATTGTACTAGAAAATGCGAAATTTTTCATTAAACAAAAAAAAAACAAAAAAAACAACGAAAACGGTAAATTCAGCAAAAATGGCGCTGAACCCATAAAAATATGAAGAGGGCTGAATAAAATTCAAGAAAATCGTTTTTCACGGAAAAATTTGGACTTTTCATCGGCTGTCAAGTTTTCAAAAAGCGACGGAGATTGAAAAAATGCAAATAAAAGAAAAAAAAATCAAATTAGATCGAGATTTGAAGATATTTTGAAAAAAAAAAAGAGAACGAACAATGGCTGGAGTTCCAATTTCGAATACGAAAAAAGTTACAGGCAAAAAAATGAAGAATATTTCTTCGTACTATTGAAAAATTGATTGATCAACTTTATTAAATTCGAACATTTGGAAACTTGATTGTCGAACGACAATTTTTTACCTGTATCGATCGTAAGCTATAGCAGCATTCGTCATGCTCGCCCCGATGCCTGTCAACGACCCAATGAAACCAAATATTTGGCATCCCAAATGCCCGAGTGCAAATCCAGTGTTGAATGAGTTGTAGATGAAAATGGGTGTCTTGATCATCATGAAGAAGTCACAAATGGCCAAATTGACGACGAACATGTTCGACGGTGTCCGTAACGATTTGGCTCTGCGTAAAATCAGTAATTATCATAAAATTCATAGTCATTAACTATTAATAACAAAGTGCCTCGAAAATAACTTCAAGAATATCAACGAGTGGAGCTTTCTAAACGCTGCACTAACGGTCGATTCACCATGAAAAATCTTAATTAATAAATAATTAATAAATTTATTAATTAATCAATCAATATTAATTAATAATTCATAAAGTAATGATGACGATTTTGAAAGTATAATTAATTAAATAACAGCATTCATCTGTGATCGATATTTTTTTCCAACATCGTAATATAAGAATATTCGTTAATTATTGATTAATTGATTAATTGGGCTAATTAATCAATTAATTAATAATTAACAATTTTTAAATAACTGTCTTGGAAAAAATATCGATGCGAGCACAATGAATTTTTGAAAAACAATTTTATAGAATTTTAGGGGAAAATAATGAATAAATGAAAAACGGAAAAACTTACGCGCAGAAAATCCATAGAACGAGGCCATTGCCAAGGAGTGCTACGAACGTGAAGACAATATATAGCAAGCCTAGTAAATAGTGAAGGGAGGGGTTTGGCTCAGGATAGACCAGCCAGTGCTCGGGTATGTGAACAAGTTCCTCGGCAGGGACGTTCCAGCCAAGCAAACGTGGTGGTCCTGCTGGCAAAACTCTCGCCTCCCAATGGACGCTAGTGTTCGACATGTTGGTCACCACCGTCCGCCAATACCCCTCACCTTGTTCGCAATCACTCGAGTCTCAAGCTTTTATACCTTTTTTACGACCAAGGGTTGTCTATTTAATTCCCTTTCCCTCGAGCCATACTGCGGACTTAGCTTTCCTTAATTCACTTACTCCGAGGCTTCGTGCAGCTTATCTAACGGATCATCTCGTTATTTCCCTGGGTCAGCAGAAAAAAAAAGAAAAAAAATCGTCGCCTCAAAGTCAAAAACAATCCAACGTCAGAGGGTGTGGAAGGGCGGACTGACTTTCATTTCTTTTGCCACTCGTCGACGTGAAGTCTTTGCGTTCGTGGCCAGAGAGTGTCGACGTGAACGAGGCGACCGGTTCATCACGTCTGATCGCGTTACGCTCCAGAAACCAAAAATTCGTCAAATTGGAAAGAAAAAAAAAAGGAAAAACAGATACAAAATGGAATTTTTTGTTTTGGCGGCTGCTGTCAAAATTTCTGAGGCTCGTCGTCGAGATGCAACAAGTTCGTTTTTGTCATTGACGTTGCACAAAGTGCAGCTCGATTTTCGCACTAAAGATTCATTTTCTCTTGGGTCAAATTGACCCGGTTTGGGAATCTGGGCTCACACGTCGGCTGATGAAAAAATTTAACGTCCTCAGTGTAAGATTCTACTTATTTTTATTATTTTATATTTTTGGAACGTGGCGTTTGACGATTTTTTATTCTTGAGATTCTCAAATGAGATTACAAAAAATTTTTTATTGCTTAATTGTGAATTTTTGTTATTCTTCTATGACAATTGCCTCCAGCCACCGATGCTCATCCATGCACCTAAAAAAAATTGAGTTTTTAGGCAAGAAGCGAAATTACGTTTTGGACGAAAAGTTTTCGTAATTATTGGACTCGTCGAACCCTCGAATCGAGGTTTGACGTGGAAAAATTCTCATTCTTTAATTTTTACTGTAGAAAATTATTTTCTATTCTACAAAATATTATCAACAAATATTAGTTAATAATATCAATGAATAAGTTTTTTCGTGGTAAATTTTCGAATCTTATTGATTGTTCGATATCTCAATAATCCAATAGGTCGTAGAAATAATTAAAATGTAAGAATCGTGTGGATCGACAGACCTGCCCACAAATGATAAAGGATTGTAGAAACAACGAGAACGTGGCAGGCCTTGAACGTGGAAGAATTGGCATGTGGTCCACCTCGAAAAAATTCGCTATCGACTTCGCCCCATTCAGGAATGCTTCGCGTTTTCTCCATCATCCAAAAAAACGTTTTCGTGCGTAACGTCCTTTTCAATTCTGCACCAACTTGTTCCCGGATTCGACGGTTGTATTGGTTCAACCATCGTCGCTGGGGGAAGGGAAAAATTTATCCAATTACTCGTCATTTATTCAAGCACGAATATTCTTTGAAAAAAAAAAAAAAAAAAATTCTCAGTTGAAATGGAATTATCAGAAAATCTGTGCATTTCATTTCATTATGATTCAGCGTTTGGAAGAAATTTTCGATTTTTTAAAGAATTTTTCGAAAAATTCTAGGAAAAAAAATTACAAATTCTTAGAGTAAATGGAATTATCAGGAAATCTGGGCATTTCATTTCATTGTGATTGAGCGTTTGGAAGAAATTTTCGAATTTGTAGAAGAATTTTTCGAAAAATTCTAGAAAAAAAAAAATCTCAGAGTAAATGGAATTATCAGAAATCTGTGCATTTCATTTCATTGTGATTCAGCGTTCGGAAATTTTTATCGATTTTTTCGAAAAATTTTAAAAAACAAAAATGTCAGAGTAAATGGAATTATCAGGAAATTCGTGCATTCCAAAAATTGGATAAACGCCTTGAATTAATTAATTAAGTTCAATTTCTCGTGATTCAGCATTTGAAAGAAAATCTGGATTTTTTTTTGAATTTTTCGAAATATTATTTAAAAAAAAAAAACAAAAAATTCAAGTGAGTGTAATTTTGGGTTAAACTCACGTGTGCAGGACTCAACATTTTAACATCTATCAACTTTGGCTCGTAAGGAACGAGGGTGACGTCGTTGAACTTCAAAAAAGTTTGTCTGCCAAATCTCTGTAAAAAAAAAAAAAAAAAGCAATGGAAATTTGTTTATTAAACAATCTTTTAAATATTTAAGGAATTTCTCAATAAAGTGACAATTAGGTATATACCGGCATTTTGGCATCGACTACTTCGAGGATATTTTCCAATCGTACACCAAAATCGCCCTCTTTGTAATATCCTGGCTCGTTGGAGAAGAAAAAACCTGGTCTGAGTCGGACAGCGTAGCACCGTAAATTCGGAGGAACGGTGTCGACGTAAGACACGCTTATAGGAGCTGAAAGAGAATAAAATTTAACATGCAACAAATATAACCCTCCACGGATCATACGGGTCTTTGAGACCCAAGCGACAATTTTTTTTAATTGAAAATCTTGATTTTTAAACGTTTTATTTAAGAATTTAAAAAATACAACGACTAAAAAAATTTGAAACATCAACCATGGAACGGTAACCTGGGGTCGAAAATGACCCCAGGCGATTATCAAATTATGCGCTCTTTCTCCCTTCGTTCTCTTTTTTTTTTTATCGTTTGACCGCTTTTTTGATTAATTTTTTTTACTTCAAGAAAAATTGCCGATTTTCGAATTGAGAGACATGGATGATTCGGATGAGAGGCATGGCAAAATTTGACGATTTTCGAACGAATTACTCACATTCATGGACCGAGCCAAAATGACCAATTCCATGGCCGGTCCCGTGCATGTAATCGTGGCCCGCGCTCCATAAAGGCCCCCTAGCAAGTGCATCAAGTTGATCGGTTCTGAGGTCACGCGGGAAGGTCAGAGAGGCGAGCTGGATCGAGCCCACGAGGACTCTCGTATAAGCTTCCTTCTGCTCTTGAGTCGGTTCCCCATAGTGCAAAGTTCTCGTGACGTCGGTCGTGCCATCTACACGCCGAAGAAACGAACATTTTTTTCGTCTGTTTTTTTTGAGCTCGGGGAGGTTGGCTACATACGACAATATGATAAGAATTTAATAAAATTTGGTGATAACATTTTTCAGCATCAAATACGATGACACAATTTTTTCAAATTTTTCGTCTACATAGTTGTCGAATAATTGGAGTTTGCAATATGCAAAAGATATACCTATGTATATCTGAATCCTATGCTTATGCATGTAAACTCTAGTGTTCAATTACTCGAAAAACTATGTAGAAGAAAAATCTTTAAAAATTTGTATATTCATATTTAATACTAAAGAATATACTCACCAAATTTCATTGAATTCAAATTTTCCTATGCTTTTACTATGGCAACATTGTTGTGTGTAGCCAATCTCCTTAATTTAGTTGGAACAAGTTATTTAAAGTTCCGTTGGTGTTTTGCGTTTTGGAAAAGTTTAATTTGTCGTTTTTATTATTTACCGAGATATTGTCCTCCCGAGTCAACGATCAAGGTCGAAGTGGTGCCTATGGGGACGTTCGACCTTTCGGATGGCATGTAATGCGGGAGAGCACCGTGAGGACCGTAACCAGCAATCGTTGGGAATGCGATGCCTTTGCTGAGGTCCTGTTCGAGGCGAAATTCATTGGCGACACGAGCCACTTGCATTTCGTCCCAGCCAGCGGAATCGAGTCTTATTTGTTCTTCCATGTAAGCCAAAAAGTCACACATTGCCATGGCATCACGTATGTGAGATTTTCTCATGCCCTCGGCCTCAACTTCGTTCTTTTCGGCTCGGAGGTCGATAATTGGCGAGGCTCTGGCCAGTCGTTTGTTTATTGGAATCTGAGACAATTCGGAGATGGTAAAATGAGCAGAAAAATCGATTTAAGCTTGCCCCATCGCATTAGCTAGTCAAAAGACATCTCATTATTTGTAACACTGCAAATAAGACATGTATGATCAATGTAAATATTATTCTATTAGTACAACAAAAGTCGGTGATTTTTAAGACGAGTGTCACGATCATTTATGGATTACTTTTTATTATGAGGTTTTTCGATCTCAGTCTGATTTGATTTACATTGTCTGAGCCTCGCAGTTGACATAATCGAATCGATTGCATTGCAGCAAAAGATGTCAACTCATCAAGTAATTACTTTTCTAAATCGATGATTTTTATCGCAATTGTTCGTTTATCCTCATTTTTTTTGTTTAGAAATATAATCCTTAGGGTTTTCTCGACATATCAAATTTTTTTTTTTTTTTGAAAATATATCTAATCGCGAAAATGAAACATTTATGCCTGCCATCTCTGTTGGAGCAAGATTCCCACAAGCCGTCTGTTATAATTCGAAATTTCATTAATTATTTATCGTGACAAATAGTCGGTAATGCACTCTGAAATTAAAAATAATGCACTCTCAAAATTTTAATACTTAAATAGTCTAATAAAAAAAAAATCATATTTTCATCTAATAATGATGTTCGCGACAAGGCAACCTTTCGATCGATTTCTCAAATAGATGGACTCGAAGTACTGAAAATATTTGACTGGAACAAAGTCCTGGAAATGAATCCATAGAAAAATCGTTTTGGTGACTGATGATCAGAATAATTTCATGTTTTCGTAGGTCAGGATGACACTGCATGTTTCAGGAATACGTGCTCCGATCGTTTTCGATTCCACGGGCGCCAAGGCGTCCTATCTCTCCGGGAATAATCACGATGAAGAGGTTCACGTAGAAACGGACCTGCGCGACGATGCTGCGCACACCTTCGGATCTAGACGAGCAACCATTGGACCTTCCACTCTCTCTCTCTCTCTCTCTCTCTCGTTGACCAAAACTCGTGAACCAATCTGGTTCACATCGTCTTATCGTATTTCAGCGACGAGATTATCCTCTCGTCGAGATAGAGAAACGGTTGCAGTGTATCGCATTCTAAAACCCGTCAGGCAGCGATCAAGCTAAGCTGAACGAGCTACGGTCTCGCAGGAAAGCATAAACTCGAAGGTGTATTTTCAACTAGGATTATCTCCACCGTATCTTCTCGCTCCAAAGTCCCGAAGAGAGATTCTCTCTCAATGTGGAGAATCGCGAGTCAGACGTGAACAGACCGCATGAGGAGAGACACGAGTGAGAGGAGCTCATAAGACACAAAGGTGGATATCGAGATGACACGCTCACCTGGTTTACCTTTTTCTGCTCTATTTTTTAATAAAAATACTATTTCGAACGCCCTCGGAAAATGTGCCAAAAAAAATGGAAAATTTTCATTTTGTACCGCAAACAATTTTGCCAACGAAAAAGAACAACGAAAAAAAGAAAAAAAAAAAACAATTTATTCGTTGTTTTCGTGAGATTTTTCGACGAGTTCGTTTTCTCGGCAAATTAATATTTGAGCATCGTGCTTTTTAGATTTTTCGGTCGAAATTCGTTGGTTATTTTGTTTTTTGGTTGTTTTTCGTAAATTTAAGCTTTAAGGACTCACTCACCGACATGTAAATCTCCCTGGAAGCTCCTTGGGTGTATCCACACGGAGCAGGCAACCAAACGACGTTCCAAGCCTGAGACATCGTCCTCAGATCTTCCCAGACCGTGGTGTAGTTGTGCCATCTGTAATTGACTTTTGTTCTCATATGTTTCGTAACCACTTTGTAAAAATAAATCGAGGGACGCTCTGGCGAGCTTAGGAAAATGTTTCTTCTGGTTTTTTTGTTTTCGTTTGCTTATTACTTGACGCAATCGGCGTGGAAGCAAGAATCCATTTTCAAGTGAATGTCGACAGCTCGCAGGACTTTTTGTCGCGGGGCATAGAGATGCACGGCTCCTTGAGTGACGATGACGTACGATCTCAGAACCGGAGTGTTTGGGAGATCGTAGCCTCGGATGTTCAAGAGCCACGCGATCTCGTCGAGCGACGTTACGACGAGAGCATCTGCTCCGATTATTTCCATTTCCAGTCTGACTCGTTTAACTTTTTCTTGCCATGGCTGACCGGCGTATTCGATGGGCAATGGGTATGCCGCGTAAGAGTTGTAATTCGGTCGATCCACTTGCCAAATAATGTCGACAAGATTGTTGGAAACTGCGACCAATTTTATTGGCGTGGACTCTGGAAATTAATGACGGTTGTTGTCCCTTAATAAGGGGGATGAGGGATGTGATGGGAACTAAATTCCAAGCCCATGATTCTTTTTGGCTGGCAACAAAGTCAATAAAAACATTGATTCTCTACCCAAATCTGCTTGCCATTCCCGCCATGTTGTCGCTGGAATCAACATTGGATCTGCGCCAATTCGAGCTTCCGTAACGTTCGAAAATTCTCGCCTCAGCCATTGCGTTATTGTTGGCACCTGCAATCTCAAAATAAAGACATAAACTTAAAAGAATTTTAATTTATTATCTTGCAAATTTTTGCAAGTTATGGAACGACCGCAAATTTTCTGCTTGAGTACCTTCGAATTTGGTTCTTCATTTTTTGTACCAATTGAAATTAAAAAAGTCCATCTTAATCAACATTTTCGATGAATTTTTTGAAGTGAGAAAACTTTTTAAAGTTTTTTTTTATGGATCTCAAACTGGATTATTTATTAGCACTCGATTCTCTCGCAAACTCGATGTGATATCGAACGATCGAAAATTATTTGTTGCTTGAGGAAACTGCTCATTTTGTTCTTCATTTTTTATATTAGTTAAAATGGAAAATATCTTACTCAACATTTTCGATTAATTTTCTCAAGTAAAAAGTCAGACGCTTTTACACTCGAAAGATTTCGGAAGCGGACGGTTGAGAAATTCCTGACAGTGGCAACTTGAGAGATAATTTTATTCATCAAGAATTGAGGACGGATAATTATGGTTATGTCAATTAATAATAAGTGACCACTCAGAAAACCCTCTTTCCATGCCTCTCACGCAAAGCATGAGAGGTGAACGATCATCGATGACTGGATATCCAATTGAAAATCGGATTTCCGAGTCGTCCTCACGCTCAGGAAAAAGGATTACGCCTCTTCATCGTGGCTGCATCGACTCCACTATTGAGTAGAGAGAATGTGAAGATATACTACAGAAATGATCCTGTGAAGTATGATCTTAATGAAATGGAGTTTTCTTCGCGGTCTTATAACATCTCGGGGTGTCCTGCGCGAACGAGATACGGGGAGCGCAAAGACATCTGGCGGGCGGCGAGCCAGTCTCAGTCGCGCCGAGTCGGCAGAACGTGACGTCACGACGGATCGAGCCTCGAGTCACGGTTCCTCCACGAGTCTCTCATTCAACACTCAACTCTCTCATTGAGTGTTTACACTTTCATTACGTTTCTCATCGAAAAATTTCGATTCTTCGGTTATCCTGGCTGTCGAAAATTATTTTAGATTCTAAAATCTACTATTAACAAATATGAGTTAGTAATATGAATAAATAAGTGTTAATAATAATTAACATAAATATTAAATAGATAATTTATAAAATTGATCTCTGATTCTCTTCGATCTTAATGATTACAATAAAAAATGATGATTATTGATGGTAATCGATCTACTTGTTATATTAACGCTTCGAGTACATACTGGGACGTTTTGACCCCAACGATTTTTTGGCATGTTATGGCATTTAATTATAGATTTCGTCAAAGAATAAATTTATCACCATAAAATATCGATAATTTACTGCAAAAAACGTCCCTGGAAAAAAAAAAAAAATGCATGGTTACCGGAATACAACGGTTTGAAAAACGCCTTGGGTCAAATTGACCCTATATGAATTCCTAGGATGTGTGCACTCGAAGGGTTAATAATGATAAAAAGTCAATTGACGTACATCTGCACTGCCTTGCTTCATGAGAATCCAGTTGCAATCGAGTTGTTGATCAGCTTGAAGATGATATCGACCATCAGTCCAGAGAAGAGCTTTGTGCAAGGTCACGAGCGCTTCTCCGGCACTGCCGTAAAATCCTGTGATAAACTCTCGTCTCATGTCGTGGGGTGCCACAGATTCACTCTGAATGAAACGCAAAGAAAACAATTTTTTTTCGTTTTATTTTTTTTGCAAACGAAACGCTGTTGTAAGGACCGAAATCGTAGGCCACACAACTCGTCACTCTGTTAAGGCGCACTTCATTCTTTTTTTCATAAAAATAACGAGTTATAGTATTAGAAGGAAAAAAAAAACAAAGACGATTGTATAAAAGTGTTATGAGAACGAAAAATGTTGCGAGGGAAACTGTGCGAGGAAAAAAAATACCTCCGAAGGACCTTCACGGCCATGTCTTACGAATCCTGCGCTCTGAAAACGTCAATTATTGACCTTGTAACGTAAAACAACGACGAGACGTAACAATATAATTCGGCATGGGCGAAACCGAAACGAAAGAAGGGAAATGAATGGCAAAACAAATATTGCTCACTTGATGATCGTCGTCCGACGTCACAATGTAACCATCCAGAGGCGGACCTTGCACAGAAGTGATTCGGACCATTTCAGATCGCAGCTGTCGTAATCGCATCGAAGAATCCATTCGGTCTCCTGGTTGATTGCCATCTCGAGATCCACCCAAACAGCCTGTTCTTTTCGAGCCATTGTAATTGAGGGGCAGCTCAGAAATCCCGTAACCACCACGATTTGCTGTCAATCCTGCAATAAATTTCCCTTTTTGTTATAATTCGAAAAACTGTCCAAAAATTCGCCAATAAAAAACAATTTTCTGTTGACATTCAGGGTAACCTGAGACGAGTTTAAAAAAAAAAAAAAAAAAAAAAAAAAAAAAAAAAAAAAACAATTGGAGGCGCCGGGTATCGATCCCGGTACCTCTCGCATGCTAAGCGAGCGCTCTACCATCTGAGCTACGCCCCCGATACTACAGATAAATTTTGAATAAACAATTCTCAACTTGGATTACATGTTTTTTTTTTTCGGAGATTTTTTGACTATCGAACTTTTTATCACGAAATTTTTTTTTCCACTAAAAAATTTTTTTTCGATCTTTTGATTCCACTTTAAAGCAATTAAATTTTTTGTTTTTTAAATTGAGTAATTACATTGACTGTTCATCCCCAAATTTTGATCGAAACGTCCGTTTTTTTTTGTCTGAAAGGATCTCATTGGCATTTATATCGTAGAACGTTGATAAACTTTTAGAGTGAAAAAGAAGTGTAAAATGTCCCATGAGAATCCAGAGGGTGCGTCGAGTGGTGCCTGCGTAGTAGGCGAGCAGAGAACTGTGGAGGTTCAGAGGACACGCTCAAGTCCCTCTCTCTTTCCGTCTTCTTACTATACGTTGCGGGATCTCGCTCGTACATAATATTCGCGCACAACGTTCTCCTCGGATTTAGCGACTCGAGCGATTTTTTCATTCCTCGTTTTTATAAACCAAAATCATTTTTCAAAGTCCAAAAAAAATCTTAAAAATATTTTTCACTCTTTTCTACGAAAAATCTCAACAGTTTTCTTGAAACTTTTTTGACGTATCGGAAAAATTTCGAAAAATAGCGTGGCCTCGAAAATCTCGTTCTTCCAAAAATTTTCTTTTTTTTCGCTGAATCTCGTCGAAATTCTCACGTTAACCGTTTTTTATCCCCAAATAAACATTTTTCGCAAAGCGCACGTTACTGGGCTTACGACTAACGATTTCTGACATTCTGTCGTCAAAATAAAGTGCCTTTAACGTTGGTACAAATCCGTGGGAGTATTCCACTGTTAATTTAGTCTCACGATGACAAGCAATAAGTTTCGTACGATATAGTTTCGAGATGTTTAGGTTACGTTACGAAACTTGACCTCTAATACGTACAATGGAGAGATGCGAGCGGAAAATGACTATTTTCGTTCAACCACGACATCGCAGATATACTTCGGTATAATGATACGTGTCGATGAGTTCACCCAGAGTGACGATCGTTTCGTAGAATCATCGTTTGACTTTAAGGTGATCCATCAGATGCGTGAGAGCAGGTAAACGCTGCGAAGAGGATGAACAACGTTTTTCTTGGGCGTTCTCGATGTTTCGAGAAAATTAGAAGTTACACCTTTTTTTTTTGAGGATAAAAAAACAACGTGATTCTTGCAGATTTTACTGGAAAAATCGAGCCTCTGGGTGTAAAAAAAAACGTGCAGAACGTTTTTTGCCATTTTACCTGATCGATGGATCGCAACGTAAGGGTCCCGTGCAATTGCTCATGGAGAATGTATATGCACGCAGCCCTCGTTCATGACGAAAAAAGACACAAATTTGCCTTTTTTTGAGTTCCCTCCTTCTCTAAGGAGATTCTCTGCTTCGTACTGCACAAATGAGTGTCAAATTTTCGCTAGATTCATCTGCGGAGTTTGGACGAATAACGCGATGATTCGTATCATTTCTGCACGTTCCAGAAATATTAGAAAACGTTGCAGGATTGCAGGATCCTCAATGATACGAATGCAAAGTTCTACGACGTCGTATTTTCATCGACTTTTTTGCAGAAATAATCCGAACTTTCGTGGGCGATTTTAACGCACCAGTGTTGGTTTTATTCGTCAAGAGATTCTCGACGAATTCACAAAGTCAATTTCTTCCTGGCCTCCTAAATTTGTAACCCACAGCCATCAAACCATGGTCCCCCATGCCAAAATGTAGATAATTTGGTTTTTTTTTTTTTTCAACGTATTCCATGACGACAAAAACAAGATGCTCAAGATGCACGATGCTCAAATTTTGCTGTATGAGGAACTATATTTTTAATGTTTGGTTTCCTCATATAGAGGAAGCTTTGAGCATCGTGCATCTTGAGCAACTTGAGGAAGCTATTGGCAAATTTAAATTTGCAGCGTTTTTTGTATTTGCATATAAATTATATAATTTTGACAACTTTTCTAAAAAGTAAAGAAGAATAAGTATAGGAAATCTTAAAGTAGAATCAATGGAGAGTATTCCAGAATTTTTTCCCGATTCTTTCTCTTCAAATACGTGAGATATAATTGTCAGTACAAAATGGACGCAATGATCCGAGGTCCATAAAAAATCATATGAACCGCGGAGGGTAAAAAATCGATCAATCGATTTTATAGTGAAAAAATGAAGAAAAACCGTTTTTAGAGTCCCCGCAGTCTTCACCGTTTAAGAACGAATGGGAATTGCGAAATTGCTTCCGATGTAGCGAATCAAAACTATTCGGACGGAGATGCGATGACACACGAGGACGAAGAAATCTCGCAGGCAAATTTTGCGTGTTGTACCAGCTCCGGAAGGATTTGAAATTGTGGAATTCTGACATGACTTCCGGAAGGAAAACGTAACGATAAAAAAAAAAAACTCAATTTGATGTTGTTTATTGAAATGTATAAAAAAATTATCTGTCGTTGGAAAAGTGGATTCGAAACGTTCCGATCAATTTTGCTGCACGAGCAGCAGGAGACGATGTATTTGGTTACGCGTAGTTGTGTGTGGGAAAATGGCGATTGGACGATCGTTTTCACTCATGGTTGCGCAATGTCCTGTTGTCAGGTCCAATTTGAAAATATCGCTGGTCAGCGTCCGTAGAATATAAAAACTGCGGTTTTGCTTTGTCAGAGCGACAATAGATCGGGAATCATGTCAGTGGTAAAGTTAGCGTTATGCTGTTGTTTGTTGAGGTTGGGCTGGGCGGTAGCCAGCGAGGAGTTCGAGTTGACGATCGGTCAGGGAGCCCTGAAGGGCCTGAAGACGACGACGGTTCGCGAGGGAAAAGCCCTGTACAGTTTTAAGGGAATTCCTTACGCGCAACCCAATGAAGGAGACAATAAATTCAGGGTGAGCAAAAAATCGAGACGAACCTTTCAAAATGACGATTTGTTTGTTATTTGGGTGTTCGTTTGATTTCCATTCCGTGTGCTGCAGGATCCTTTGCCTGCGGAAAATTGGAACGGCGTCCTGGATGCCACGCAACATCGACAATCCTGCGTTTTTTACTGCATGGTTCGAGCAGAAATTTTCGGGGGAGAGGATTGTCTCTTCCTTAACGTTTACACCCCCGAAGTCAACAACCAAGCTGGACGAGCGGTTATGGTTTATTTCCATCCTGGGGGCTTCAACGCTGGATCCGGGGACGATGATATGTTTTCTCCTGATTTCCTCATCGAAAAGGACGTCGTTGTCGTCACCATGAATTCTCGACTCGGTGCAATCGGTAATTACTCCAAATTAATTGCATTATGGTCAAAATAAACTTCACCGTGTCATTGAGAACGAGAGAGCCTCACGACGAAGCTTTTTTCTCCATCAAAATATTTTATTCGATAATAATTCCCAAAGCTATTTGCTCCATAATAAAAAATTACGACCGGAAGTTCAATTATTCAAGTTTTGCTACTCGTCAATTCGGCAAACCTAACAACGCTCGATCCTTGTTTTTAAAATTAATCAATTTAAAATTTATATTTTACAATTCATAATATTTATTACTGTTTATTGACTATTTATTTACTAATTATTTATTAATTATTTAATTACTATTATTATTTACAATTAAAGTAATTTCATTAATTCTTGATCTTTTTAATTAATTAATTTAATTAAAATCAATGAAAAACTGCCTAAATTTGTATTATTGTTAATCTTGAATATAAACTTATAATTTATAAGAGTAAAAAGATGAAAAAATTATGAAATCGAATGAGCATTTTCGCCATTTTTTGCTGACACGTTTCCTGAACACTGGCGACGCGAGTTATTTTTACTATTAAATTATTTTTATTAATTCTTTATTTATTTCGTTAATTAATTTAATTAAAATAAATGAAAAACCACAAAACTGTATTATTATTATTAATAGTGAATATATAAACTTATAATTTATAACAATAAAAAAATTTAAAAATCATGAAATTGAATGAGCATTTTCGCCATTTTTTGCTGACAGGTTTCCTGAACACTGGGGACGCGAACGCCCCAGGAAACGCCGGCTTCAAGGACCAAGTCATGGCTCTAAAATGGATTCAGAACAACATCGAGCACTTTGGTGGTTCTCCCAAAAAAGTGACTCTGTTTGGAGTGAGTTCGGGTGGTGCGACGGTTCAATATCACATGCTGTCTCCAATGTCTCAGGGTAAAGTTTCCAGGCTCTCAGCCCATCCGCATATTTCGAATTTTAATTGAAATTTTGAGAGAATTATCAATTTCCTTTTTTAAGGTTTGTTCAACAATGCCATCGCCCAAAGCGGTGCTGGTCCGTTGTCCTGGTCCTACTCCTACATGGCAAAGGAGATGGCGTTCATGCTCGGAGAAATGTTGGGCATCAAAACTTCTGATTCCGCTGAACTGATCGATAAACTCAAAAAATTCTCCGCCAAAGAGTTGGTCGACGCTGCCAACGAAATTTCGAAACACGGGGTAAGATTTTTGACCGATTTTTTTTTTTTTTCTACGCGTTCGTTAAGTTTTCATCTCGCAAACTTTCGATGGAAGAAACAAAAATGGTTTGGATTTTTGACTCGGAAGAATTCCGGCAGCATGCGACAGTCCTTTGGATTTCTTGTCATTTCCTTTTTTTCACAGTTTTTTAACCATAAAATATGGACGATTGCAAAAAATTTGCATTTTTTTTTCAAAATTTCGAGCTTTTGGAACCAGTTTCGAAATCCGATACAATTTCGACACGCAAAGTGGATTATTTCTTGGTTTTCAATCGCAGAATCACATGAACGGCTACATGAACGCCTTCGTGCCAGCTTCTGAAGCGAATGTTGGCCAGGAAGTGTTTTTACCGGCTGATCCATGGGAATTACTGAAATCTGGTAAAATTGCCGATGTCCCTTTGATAACTGGCGTGGTCAAGGACGAAGCAGGACTGTTTGCTCCCGGACGTGAGTGAAAAAGATTTTTTTAGCAGAGAATGATAGTTTCTTGCGATTTTCCTAATTTGTCCAGCTTTTTCAAAACTTTTTTCTGCGTTTCTCGATGTATTTAGTTATTATGCAAAATCCTCAAATGGTGGACGAAAATTTCGACAAATTTCTTCCGGACGACTTGAACTTGACTGACTCGAAACGCCACGAGATCGGCGAATCAATGAGGAAATTCTATTTCAATGGACAATCCATCGCATCGGATCCCCAGCAAGCCATTAACGTAATTATCGTCAAAAGTTATCGTTTCACTATTTTCAGTCGTTTTTTTTAAGCCTTCCAGAAAATTTGGTCGAGAAATCGAAAAACAAGATGCACGATGCTCAAATCTTCCTCTATGAGGAACTATATTTTTTATTTTGACTTCCTCATAGAGGAAGCTTTGAGCATCGTGCATCTTGAGCATCTTGAGGAAGCAATTTGCAAATTTCAATTTGCAGCGTTTTTTGTATTTGCATTTAAATTATGTAATTTCGATAACTTTTCTATAAAGTAAAGAGCAAGTACGGACTCACACACAATATCTTAGAAAATTTGCAAAAATTAAAGCGATTCGACGATTTTTCGAAAAATTCAGATTTTCGTAAAATTCAAAAAATCATCAAATTTAAACCGTTCAACCAATATTTCCCAAATTCAATATCGACCTTCCTATTATGATATTCTATTTAAAAAAAAAAAAATTAATAATAAATCTTGAAATTTGCGGAAGTTAGAGCATCGACACCTTTTTTTCGAAAATTTCAAAATGCCGTAGACTTCGTATTTTTCTAACAATTCCAACAAAATTCTCAGAGAATGAAGAGTTTGTATAGATTAAGATCTGTGCAAAACGGGAGCTCTGTAGCTCAAACCGTTCTCGAGTTATGAACGTTTGAATTTTGCAGTGCCAAAACAGACACACACACACACACACATCTGGACATTTTTGCTAGAAATGATTTTTCGATGTTTTGGGACATTTTAAGCACAGGGACATTGAAGACTGGAATAAAAAAATGTTCCTCCGTCACATAGCTTCCTCTATGAGGAAGCAAAAGGGGAATTTTCAAATTTTTATGGAAATTGTTTATTTTGTTTTATCGAATCGAGCTCTGTCGATCTGCTCCCCTTATAATTTGCAGCTTCTCAGCGACGTCATCTTCAATCATGGATTAATATTGTCAACTGAAATTATCAACGAGCGCAATACTGCTCCGGTCTACGAATACGTTTTCACCCACTGGTCGCCCATCGGGTTCATGAAATCCATGTTCGGAATCGAAAACGGTAACGCCAACAAACCGTTTTTTATCGATTTCCATTATTTTTTAGAATTTCGATTGAATTCGTTGGAAAAATGTATCAAATGATACATTTTTTTGAGAAATTTGAAATTTATCAAGTGATAATTTATTTATTCATCAAATTAATTAAATTCATTAAAATGTCATTCATAATTTTTTTTTTTTTTAAATTCAAATCGGAGCTCACTAAAGTGGCACTTCTTGATTAATCGGACGAGGTGGGAATGAAATTGAAAGAGAAATCTCCTTTTTATTGTCATCATCCATCAGGGGGTCGTTTTTGACCCCCGGAGGGACTTTCCTTCAAAAAAATAGTTCGTAGACGCCCTTCGGGGTCCCTGAGACCCGAATCTTATTGTTCCAAACAGGCGTGCTTCATGGAGACGATTTGGGCTACCTTTTCTATGCGCCAGTCTTCAAGAATAGTCCAGCGGCAGGATCCGACGCGGACAAGATGGTGAACATTCTGACGGAGCTGTGGACGAACTTCGCCAAAGAATCGTAAGTGGAAAACCCGGATTTGGGATAATTTTTTCAAAATCTACCAAAAAGTTATTATTGACGGGAACCAATTTGATTTTTTGCCAAGAAATCCGACTCCCAATATGGACGGAATGGTCAAGGTCATGTGGGAGCCAAAAGGCAAAGACGACAACTACATGGAAATCGATTTGGAGCCCAAAATGAAAAAAGCTATGATGAAGGATCGTGTCACCTTTTGGGCGGACATTTACAAAGACGTCCTCGGCGATTACTTCAAACTTTTCGCATAAGCGACTTTTTTTTTTTTCTCTTCGTCACGACGATTCCCCCTCCGCCCTCCCTGCTTCCCAATCATTGATAACAAAGTCTCGTCTTGTTGAAATATTTTCGTTTGCAAACTTTGTTCGACAACTGAATAAAATTTGTTACTTCGTGGGCATTTGAATTTTTCTTCCAATTTTTTCCGCTTGAGGCTTCTCCGCGCTTTCCCATAAAACGCATGGGATTTGAAAAATAACGGGAAACTACGTCAAGTTTCTGCATAAATTTTTAACAATTTTCATCTCAAACCGAGACTCGATTCAAAATTCGAAAAATTAAAAACTATTTTTCGAAAAAAAAAAAACGATTTTTTAGAGATTCAAAAAAACAACAAATTCATTTTGAAATTTTTTTTTTTTTTTTACGAAAAAATAAATTGGAAATGGTTTCTGAAAAGAATCTGAAAAGCACTGGAATCTCGAAAGATTTCTGAATAATGGACGTCGCCGAAAATCGGACTCGAAATGGCATTCAAATTCAAAATTTTTGAAAAAAAAAATTCCATTAATTTTCATCAATTTTGGTCCCAAACCGAGACTCGAAAATCGATCAAAAATTCGAAAATTTAAGAACCATTTTTTGTGTTATTAAAAGAAAATACAAAAATACGATTTTAAAGAAGTTGAAAAAAAAATCAACAAATTGAAAAACTTAAATTTTTGACTGACAAAAAAATTCGAAATGGTTTCTGAAGAAAAACTGAAGAGCACTGGAATTTTGAAAGATTTTTGAATAATTCACGTCACCGCAAAAAAAAAAAAACTCGAAATTGCGTCCAAATTTGAAAATTTCGATTGAATTTTTCTAATTTTCAAAAAAATAAAGAGAAAAGAAGGATTTTGAAGAAATTCAAAGAACGAATAGCTTCAAAATATCTAGTCAGGAGAAAGCTCGAAGGAGAGGACCGAATGTACGTAGCAAACGGGTTTCCAGAGTTTCATCTCTGTCGCGTCGTATTTGGCGAGATTGCTGCAGTCATTGCTTCGTCACTCGCTCCGTTGTCTAGAAGCAATCAGGGAAGCAGGACGTAGCTGGTGGTTGAACTGGGTGGAAGCAGCAACACAGAGTCATTACTTCACGTGCACATGAACGAAGAGTGGGTACACGTACAAAGATTACACAGTCGGTTGTGCAAACGTGTACAACACAAAGAGATATGAACGAGACGTATTCGTAGGTGTGGAGTGGTCGTTGCTAAATCCTAGACGAGAGGCTTGTCTAGCATAACTGGGGAGTAATTTTTAGTTTGTTGTTTCCACGTTGAAATCATGATTTTATTTTCTTTTGGCTAAAAAAATTTCGTGGCGTTTATTCCCGAGCTCTCCTTGACTCCGAAGCTGGCCACTTGGTTATAAATTTGGGAAAATTTTAAATTCGCTTTATATCTATAAAGATACGAACGTATAGATATTTTTTTTTTTTGCATGGAGAAGATGGTCCTCAATTTTCGTGTGTACATTCTTCGCCCTCGTTGATTCACCACTCACGTTCGCAGACCAGGAGTGCCGGGAGAACAGACGATGGAGAAAGCAGCATTTTCTTCTCCATGGTTCGTGGTCCACGATAGTCATCTACAGAGAAGGTTCAACTCGGTTCCGCAAGCGAGACATCATTGTCGGTGTATTCGCTGCTGTTTTTTTTTTTTGATTTTTTTTTTTTTTTTTTATTGAATAATTCGTATTCGTTGGGATTTGGAACTCCATGAAATTTAGGCACCTCGAACACTCTCGTTTGTCTGGTGGGAAAAAAAGTCATCGTCATGGTTTTTTTCGCACCATTTCATCGGATTTTCAAAGGCACTTGAACGTTAATATGTTCTCGAGGTTGTAGAGATGAGATCAAGATGCTGGACCACTCGTGAATCAGGCCTTAAGATGACGCTCGACATCTGTCGATCAGGCTCTTAGGATCGATGAGCTGGTACCTTTTTTTCACCGCGAGAGAATCATATTCTCTGGACCAGTTTTGTACTTGGGGATTTTGGCATTTCGATATACTTGAGCTCGAATTTATTCGTGGCTCGACATTTTACATTTTTTCTAGCTTCGCTAACATTTGTCTAGAATTTTTTTTTTCTATGACGATACACTTTGAAAATTGTTACAGTTTATCCAAATTCCATTCGATGGGCTTGAATTTCTCTTTCAATAGTTAACTTTTTCTATATGACAATTTTTCATGTTTCTACAATTATTTTCATGGCATTTTTTGGCACCCTATTTTCTCTTCTTTTCGATAAATCTTCCACTTTGTTCATTTATCAATATTTTCATTTTTATTCGTGATTTTCAAGTTCAGAGAAAATTGTTCGGTTCCATTCGTATGTCCTTGGGTGCGGTTTTTTTTCGACATTTTTTAATTTTAATTTTTTATTTATTTTTGTTAATCTTTGCTGATTGCCCATTCGTTTATGGGAATTCACGAGAATATGAAAAAGTTTGACTTAATCGAGAATTAATATTTATGGTTTTTTTATTTGAAGAAATTGTTGATTATCTTAATACCTCATGGTTTTTTTTTTTTTTGGATTCTGTAAATATTGTCAGGAAATTTTCATAGGAAATATAAAAATGCATGACTATTTCTTTCTCTCTTCTTCGTACGTTTTCCCTTCTCGCTCTGTCTTCTTTTCTCTCTTTCCTGCTCGTTCTCCACGTGTGTCTCACTTCAAAGTTTCACTTTCACTGAAATCGTTGGCTCACCACTCGCTACCACGTTCGCTGACGATCAGGAAAGCAGAAAATGCCAAGAGAGCGTGGAGCTCTCGTCCATGTCGAGATTGCGTCGTTAGCTGCGTGTGCACGGGGAAACGCCTTCGCAGCAGGGGAACCGCAGCAGCAGGTAGAGAAGATAACGACTGTAACGACCAATGGGCCAAGAAATCTTGTTGCGGTGTCGACTTTTCTTTGTTTATCGAGAATATCAGTCAAAATGTTGAGTTTTTTTTTTTTTTCATTATCAATATTTTCTTGGCTATTGGCTCTCTCTCAAAATTTGGAGTCAACGATTACGGGGGGACGGAATGGAAATTCGTAAATTCGAAATCGATCGTTTTTTCATTATTAAAAAAAAAATAACGTTTGAACGAAAATATTTGAATTTTGTTTTGAAAAATTCCTCGGAGTCCATCGAGTTTGGAAAAAAAATTGCCATTTCGAAATTCGATGCATTGTTTTTTCAGGAAATCAACTTTTTGATAAAAAAAAAGCGTAGAATTTGGTGAGGTGGTAAAAAAATAAATAATCTGCGACGTTGCGAAAAAGTGATGTTCGCGATGAGGAAACTTTCGTGTTGGCCTTTTGAACGGTGGCAAAGGAGTAATAATTATAATTATGCGATAATCACTGCTACATGCATGATTCCCTGATTACCTCGACGACTCGTAATTGCGAAATTTCTATCGAACGCATTTACTAAGAGAACGATTTACCGTGAACAATTTTGTCGTAATTCTTTGGCGTCTGGGAAAAATTCGCTTTATATTTTGTTGGACAATGAAAAAAAAGAGAAAGAGTGAGAGAGAAAGCGTTGGGGGGGGGGGGGGGGGGGCAAAGATCGTCAGGTTCCACAGCTGTGAGCACACAGAGACTTCAGTGGTTCGCGTCTCGCGACGTTTCACGGCGTCTGTTGATCAGGAAATCATACACTCACCAGAAGACATTTCCAACCTCTTTATTTTCTCTCTCTGATTCTCTCACCTACAATTTTCCATCTTCTCACGTTTATCTACCCCGTTGTTGCTGAACACCTTCATCGGGTTCCTTTGCTTGGCACAAAAACGTCTCATTCGCGTCCGTACTATTCGCCTGCACCGCGTTATGCTTTTGTCTCGCGACGCGGAAAAAAATTGAGATTTTTCTGTGTCGTTCGCCAAAAACGCGATGAAAAAAAATTCCTTCGCAATGAAAAGCTGCGGATCCCTAATTAACGCATTGATCGTTAATTAACGATACTCCAAGGTCTCGATGAACTTTTATCGCGACAGAAACTTTTCATTCCTTCATATATAACGCGAGTGGATCGTCAAGGGGTGAAACAAGGAATGTACGAACAGGGGTGCAGGAAAACGACGGGTTACTGGAACCCAAGGTGGGGATCATCATCCCTCGAGTTTCAGCCCCGAGCAAAAAAGAGACAAAATCTTTATTGTGTCCACAATAAAAGACACATGAGCGAGTGTTCGTGTGCGGCTATCGCACACGCTCGTTTCCTCAATGCGAACAGACAGACGTTTCAGGTTGAAAACACGTTCGTTTTCACTGTCAATGGATGTTGGCAACCCCGACGAAAGACCCGGCAACTACGCAATCAAGGGGGTTGCAATTTTCAGAACTTTGGAGAAAAGCCTCCAGGGGAAAAGATGCCAATGAACAATGTCGCTCGTTTTTATTGAACAAGAAAAACACGTTGAAATTTCTTGAGAGTCCATCTCCTGGAACTGTCCAGGTTGTTCCTCGGTAAACAATGAATTTTGAACCCAATTTTTGAATTTATTCGATCAAGTCTTCCGGAAAGAGTTCCACAGGCTCTCATTTTTTTCTGATTATCGTAGAAAATGCAGATTTTATTAAAATCGCGATCAAAATCCACATTAGGGGTGGACGAATTGTTGAACCGGGCTTCGAACTTTTTCCCTAATCAAGTAAATCTCGATTCATTTGGACTGGGAATGGAGACACAAATCGCGGAATATCGTCGAACAGAGATGACACACGACGCAGCAAACCAGAAAAAGTTTTAAAAAAATGGAGCAGTTTTCATTATTTAGTAACACATTTATCGTGTTCCCATCGCATTAGATAGTCAAAAGATATTTTATTATTTGTAACACTGTAAATAAGTCATAGATGATCGATGTAAATATTGTTTCATTAGTACAACAAAGGTCGGTGATTTTTAAGACGAGTGCTGTCATGATCATTTATGGATTACTTTTTATTATGAGGTTTTTCGATCTCAGTCTGTTTAGACTTGCATAGTCTGAGCCTGGCAATTGACACATTTTAATCGATTGCATTTCGTTGGCTATGGTAAAGGTTATCAAGCGGTGTCACTGCACTATTTGTAACTATAGCGGTAGCAGCAGAAGATGCCAACTCATCAAGTAATTACTTTTCAAAATCGATCATTTTTATCGCAATTGTTCGTTTATCCTGAATTTTTGTTGTTTAGAAATAATCCTTAGGGTTTTCTCAAAATTAAACATTTTTTTGTTTGAAAATATATCTAATCGCAAAAAGTAAACATTTGTGCCGTGATATAAGTCGACGTGTGTTAAAATTTCGAAATTTCATTAATTATTTATCGTGATAAATAGTCGGTAATGGACGCTGAAATTTTACAGGCATTTTCTTGCATATATTTGAATAGTGTAATAAAAAAATATGAAATTTTTATCAAAGTAATATTTTGCGCCGCATGTGTACAAAATGGATGTAACCGCGTACGTGCACGTCACTGGTGGTGGCCAGTGGGAATCGATATCGGAACACACATATACACGTGTGAAACGGGTTTGTCATGTGCATACAGCAAGATATATACAGAGGAGCCGTTTATACACCGCGGAATCGGCGCGAAGCCACTGTACACATCGGCGTACAAATAAAAAAAAGAGAAACATCGAAATAAAAATGGAGGAAAGAAAAAAAATGTAATAAACGAGGAAGAATGGGGTTGGTAGGGGATCGAGTGAATGGTGGGTAAACATTGAAAATATCTGGAGTGTGAGAGAACAAGGGTGTGAGTTCCGATGAGGGAAGGGGCCGAGAGATTTGGTAGAGAATGGATCCTTGCCGTTCATGGGAGCCTGGCAAAGTGAGACGCGACCTTGCTTAAGTGGCAGAGAGACTGCCTTGAGGATAGGATCTCGGAGAGGGTGGATTGCGTCAATATGCTTGATCCAAAGGTCTCGAGATGCACGAGCGATACGCGAAGAGGCTCTGGCCTTCGAAAAAAGATGCGACTCGACTTTTTTCAACGTTTCTTTCGAGGATCGAAGCGTCGCGGATGCCCGCCATCGTCACAGGCACACAGCCAACGCGAGGAGCTTCCAAACGCTCGATCGGGGCTGAACGAGGGTTGCAAATCGTATAGGGGATGAAAAAAAAGCAAATACAACCTCGAGGTTCAAACCAAAGTATATAACTCTTTGCTCTTATGGATATCAACGAGAATCTGTATACAGGGATGGAGCAGAGCACAGAGGAGAGCTGAAACAAGCAGAAGGGTAGTTTTCGTACTCTATAAACATATAGCCCCTTAATACACAATGTATATAAGTGTATGACGTGTGAATATTGTATGTATAGTTAAGTATTTTGTATCGTCGTGAACCGGTGAACATGAGACGTTGGGGTAGTTTTCCTGCATCGTAATCGGGGTGGAAAAGCAGCAGCAGCTGTTCTCGAGCTCATACGCTTTTCCAGGCAGTGAGCAGGGGCGAGGAAAAATGGATTTTGGGGGATTCCTCGAGTTTTTCAGTCTCCTGGATCTCCCATAGGATTGCATATTCGATCAGGTGGAAAATGATTGGATGTCCCTGCGTCTAGGCGTGTGTTTTAAAACCCAATGTCGTAGAGAGGGCGGAGTTTCTACGATGGAGACGACGACAACGAGCTCACTGTGTGACTCGTCACTGTGTCATTACTCGTCAACCCTCGTCACCACAAAAAAATGTTCACACAGCCGATATATTCCAGGATCCCTTTAGGGGTAATTTTTTAAAGCACCTCCTCTTCGGGCGTCGCCGCTATTGAAAAGCCGTGAAACAAGGAGGTCTATCGGGCCCTACCTCCTTAACAGGAACGCAGAACTATGGCTGGAGTTTTCGTGGAGTCCTTAATAAATCTTATTATTGCGACGAGTCTCTTTGCAAATTATTTTTTATGCATTTTCCTCAAGGATTCTTGAGCTTCGATACGGATTTTTGGTGATGCGTTATTTTGGATAGAATTCGAAATTCGAGCGAACGAAAAATTAGGTTATTTTTAAAGTTAGGCCAAATTTTTCTTCGGATTTCTTTTGTTGGAGCTAAAAATCGAGTTTTTGAGGTTTTGAGCGTAAAACTTCATTTTTTTTCCATTCAATTCGAGACGAATCGAATTTTCAAAGTGCCGATCAGCGAGTCTCGTAAAATATGAGTTTGTATTTTTTTTTTTTTTTTAATTTATTCACGATGCTTTGTTGAGAACTTGGAGATTGGCTCGATAACCGATAAATAGACATGGCTGCCGATCGGAAAATAGAAGTTCCCGATTGGTTCTCGTAGCCGGACGGCATAGAGGAGTTAGAGCTGTTTCTGTACGGCGTACATGAGCGCGATACGACCTCCTGATGTTGCATTCCATTTTTACTTGCAAACACGTACGTATCAGGATGGACGAGGCAAAATCGGAAAAAAGGTAAAAAAACTGAAAATACATGATTAAAATAAGAGAAATTTTCGTATCGTCGATCGGGAGGATTGATTGAAGGAAAGTCTGAGAGAAAAAAAAGATTTTCTCCTTGTGCTATTCCGCATGTTAGCATGCAGTGGTTCGGGGGTCCATATTGCCCCAGAGTTT
Source organism: Hyposoter dolosus (assembly GCA_963921915.1). NCBI lineage: Eukaryota > Metazoa > Arthropoda > Insecta > Hymenoptera > Ichneumonidae > Hyposoter > Hyposoter dolosus. Next base: position 21,489,106 of record OY998131.1, on the reverse strand, counting down.
CATTTTTCTCCACTCTAGTGGCAGGTCACTCGAGGCCAGAGGCTGAAAAAGCGGTTTGCAGGCAAAAGACGAAACGAGAATCGATAAATCGAACGACGGAGGTGTCCTCGAAGTCGCCAGTCCGTGGAAACTCGACCGGAAATGGATCAGGGAGTTATCAAGTCGTGCAAGTCGATGCCAATATGTACTCGATAGGAGGAGGTTTTGCTTATCGGTTACGAACACCGCGGAAGATCCGCAAGCTCGTACTTTCGAGTAGACACGGAAAAATCGTTCGTTCTTAATGAATAATTGAAATGAAATACACGAGGCTCGCAGATTCTTTCATGACATTGAAACAAAACTCGAGCAGCGACCGCAGCGTCGATCCCCATATTTTCCCAGACTTTTGGGTCCATTTGGGCTTGACTCTGGCTTTGTGTTTATTGGAAAACAAGGGCGGTTTGGTATCAGGGCAACACGAGGCTCGAGCTAGTAAAAATCAACCCCCTGCAACGGACGACGAGGGTTGATCGAACACCCGGCGCCCAAGGCTCCCTCCCTCGTTGCTCGTTACTTTTGACCCCGCGCTCGGCAATTCATTGTGCTCCCCACGTACGTACGTAGTCATCGAGCCAAACACCGGGCCTCCCATGGGCCATCGACACTGAAGGGACGAAGCACCTCAAGGCTTCGAGAGAAAACGAATGACTTATATCCACATGTCGTCTGTATTGCATATGCTGCATGTGCAGCCAGCCAAGGGAGCCGAAAACCTTTTCACAAAAAAGTTATTCCAACCCAGACAAACAATTGCCCGTTGTTTCTGTGCTTACATCTTGAAAATTTGAAATTGTTTAAAAAAGGTTCTAATTCATTGAAAGCATCGAATTCATGAGTTGAAAAATATTCAAAAAAAATTATTCGAAATTTTAACCAAAAATCGAAAGATTTTCAAATTAAAAAAAAAACTCGCAACAGTTAACGAATTTTGAGTTTGGTTTCGTAATCGCTGCAAAGTCCCAAAAGAAAATAAAAAAAAACACACACACACACACACAAGTGGATTTAAGGACGTTGTATGGCGACGGTCAAATTAAAATTTTTGTTTTCAGTTTTTTTTTTTACATACAAAATCGTTTGCGAGCCCGAGTTCATTAAAAAAAGTTGTTACAAATTAACTAAATAACAACATACTCTAAATTCAAGATTTTCCTAGGTAATCTGTATTTGTTTATATAATAAACGAAATTTCGAAAAAATTTAACGACCGATTTTTTTGAAAAATTAAATAAAGCTTCTTCGATGTTACATAAAAGTGTATGCAAAGTTTTAAGAGGCTTCACCATTTAGAAATCGAAATATTTAATGTTGAAAATTGAAACTTTTAACATAGGCTCTTGTGAGAAACTACTGAAAATTTAAATTAAAAAAAATAAAAAATAAAAAAATTTTAATTTTTGATTTTTACATGTCGAAACCTCTGAAAATTGCGCGAGCTATTAGACATATCACAATTCTCTTCGTACGGTGCAAATTTGAAGAAATTGAAAGAAAAAAAAAAAATATTTTTGCTTGACTTTTCAAATTTTCGTTACAATCGAAAGTTGCTGTCGAAAAATGCTTCAGTCACTTTGCCCATTATTGGCGAATGCTTCTCGGCTGCTCGGCCGAATAAACGTGGACGATATTTTTTTCGTTTCCTCGTGGCTTCCGAGCGAGTGAATGAAGATTAAAGAACTCCGAGAAGGTTGCACGTACTTCGCTGAACGATATTAGAGAAGTATCAGCCCAGCGAGGCAAGCTCGCATCGTTAATTGATCGTGAGCACACAAGTCCACAAGCATCTGACCGAGACTTGCGCACACACAGAGACGAAAAACACGTCACACAAGGGAAAAGCCATAGGCAGGCACAAAGGGTTGGAAGGTTGCGCGAGCGAGTATCGTAGGATGGAAGAGTCCGTGCGTGTGATTCACGGGAGAGAAGAACGTGGGACAGCAACGAATACACTCGCAACAAAATTTAAACGAGATTCTCATATTCTGAGCTCTGGAAACTTATCGGTTAGAACGAAGCCCAAGAACGTCGATCAGGAGAGCACAAACGTTCGTCTAACACCGATTCTACACACACAATGAAAAGATTGAGCTGAAATCTTGAATTTGCAGATAATTATCTTTCTCGTTGGTTCCAAAAGCAACGATAAGAAGTATTTGGGGATTCGTAATAATTGCAAGGAAATTCGTGCAACTGCATGAATTTCGAGACGAAACAAATTTTTACACTCATTGTGCAACTGGAGCTTGAGAAAAATAAAAAAAAACGAGGTTTTGGCTGGGGGAGACGTCGAGGTTTTGGAAAATGTGCAACGTCCTCACACCCAGTTGTGTGTTAGACAATAATCTTCACTTCCGTAACCGTCACAGCTGCAAACAGGAACCTGATCAGTTTGTCGTTGTCCAGGAAAGCAGAAGGTGAAAGAGACTGCATTTTATAAAGCTTCACACTGTGAACGGCACGAGTGTACGATGTGACGTTAACTAATATGTATTTGAATATCGAGAAACTTGCTTTTTCAGCCGTACTTCCCACACTGGGTCATTTTGACCCGGAATTTTTTGCCAATTATTTCTGTTGGCGAAATTTCCCCGAGGACTCTCAGGATTTTGCCATCAAACGGTACGATTTTTCGCTATGTCGAAATAAACGAATTTCCGCTGCTAGATTGATTTTTTTTAGGAATTTTGTCGTGGCCGAGATTTTTTTCGAAAAAGAGCTTCGAAAACTTTGAATATTTTGAACAATAATATTTTTCATCGATTTAACGGACTCAAAGTTATTTTTTTTTGAGGCTTTTCATGGAAACAGCTGAGCTGCTTGCACGACACGGACACATTTAGCTTAAAGGTTGGAGCGGGAAACGCAGACTTTCCCGACATGCCAACCTGTTACATCGGGCGACATTTTGTATTGAAAAAAAATTTATAAAACAGTGTTTATGCAGTTTCCTAGATAGAGGTGCTGATCTCCACTTTGTCGGAATCTTCAGCATGCTTTTTTCCTTCACATTGAATTATTATAAGAGAGTCTGCCAAAGTTCGAATGCATAAACAATCATTTGTTCAGTAGCAACTGGCAAGCCACGGCTGTTTATTCTTGGTGCGGAAATGTTTAATTCAAAGGATAAATTTCGTCAAAATGACGTATAGTTTCTATACGACGATTCATAAAAAATTGACAACAATTTGTGGTTCTCACTTTAATTAATATTTAAGCAGGAAAAACCAGCAAAGACTTTCCCAGCTTGTTTTTATTTTTTATTTTTTTTATTGAAATAGTAACAATAATTTAGTGAATATTCCACGATGTTTTTGTCGATAAAAACATTCACTGACCTCTGATGCAGTTATCATGGAAAAATGTGTCAAATTTTCATCGACTCCAAGAAAAATAAACGTGAGTTTATTTGGAAGTTGGAAAATAAATTTTCAACTCAATATTTCGATGGACTAACAAGAAAAAAATGTGTTGAGGTGAAAAATTTTTGATTTACCACAAAAAAAAAATACAGCAGTCGATCCAATGCATTTTGGAAAAGATACAAGCACCGCAGGTCTGAATGAAAATCGAAACGAAAACCAATTTATAAAAAGATATTTCAGCGTCGTTATAAAAAATCTAATAAAAATGAAAACATTACAAAATAAAAAACAAAAAAATGGCATCCCAAAATTTAAAAGTCTGTCAACGAGTTTTCCAAAAGTTGATCATTTACCGAAAAGAAATGAAAACCCACGAAATCGTTTTTTTTTATGGTAAAAAAATTCAAAAAACGCCATAAGGTTACAGTCCATATGGATAACAAAAGTTCTGGGACACCTTGTACATCGAAAGGTCAACGACTGCGAAGTAGAAAGGCTCAAGTGTGACGATTCACGGTTGAAATTGTTTCTGCGTGCGCCCTTAAAACGCTAGAAATATTTCTGGAATTATGGAGCGCTCGATCACCGGATATAGGACTCGGTTGTAAAAGTCTCCGCACACGTTTCAACTCTTAATAGTCAACAATGGCTATTTTTTGTTTACAGATATTGGATAAGTGACAGCGAAACGTAGCAGGAACATATGAGCCGCAGGAGCAACACTCGGGAGTTGCATGGGAGTTGAGTTTCTCGATATAGACATAAATGTGAATGGAACACAAACGAAGGAACCCTCAGTACCATTAATGTCTGTATTCACGTGACATACGTCTCCACGTGTGTGTATACGTGAGTTTTTTTGCCTCTGGAACAGCATTAATTAGGGTGGAACAATAGAGAACGAGAATTTTCAGCAGAGTCACATGACGCATAGGAGGTTGCGGCGTGGGTGTCGTATCGTCGTGCGATACCGGTGAAATCGACCGCAGCGCATGTTTCGCTGGGGCGCACGAGACTTGTTAAGAAAATACGATATGCAGTTGGATTCAAAGTTCCCCCTGCGTGCAGCATTCAAACTTTATTTTTTCTAACGCATTTTTATATCATTATTTTCTCAAATTTTTAAAGTTAATAATTATGAGATGGATGCCCAGTGAACGGGAAACGTTGGCAGGGAAACCAAAATAGGGGAGCACGATTTTTTGGAAACTGGAAACGAACGATTTCGTCTAATTTTAGCTAATTCTCGATTTTTTTCTTCCTGCCTGCCAATTTTTTTCTATTTCGTTGTCGATGGTTTTTTCCATAATCATAATTATTAACAATATGAGAAGCACGATTTTTCAGAAACTGGAAACGAACGATTTCGTCAAATTTTAGCTAATTCTCGATTTTTTTCTTCCTGCCTGCCAATTTTTTTCTATTTCGTTGTCGATGGTTTTTTCCATAATCATAATTATTAACAATATGAGAAGCACGATTTTTCGGAAACTGGAAACGAACGATTTCGTCAAATTTTAGCGAATTCTCGATTTTTTTCTTCCTACCTGGGAATTTTTTTCGCTTTCATTATCAATGGTGTTTCCATAATCATAATTATTCGCAATATGACGATAACGAGAGTGCGTGTTCTCTGCACGTTTACAAGGACGAGAGACAGCTGCCCTTTGAGCCCTTATTATCCAGTGAATGGAGAACAAGGTGTCGAGGATAATGCGGCGAAATATCAAGGCACCATCTATACTCAGGGGTGTTTTGTACATTCAGGGGTTCCCAAAGATATACAGGAAAGGATGGATAAACGTGCGAATGCGAAGACAAGCTAATTTCGTAAATAAATAAATTCTGACGAATCAATTAATAACGCGCACACACAGACACGAGGATTTTATTGTTCGCACAGACTCACGAGGATCGTTGCGTAAAGGAAACTCGACTAAATGGAAAATGCAACATTCGCGACAAACCGAGGAAAATAATTTTTTTTTTTGTTGACGAAATTATAAGTTCTTGATAATAAAAATGTTGCGATAAAAATAAAATTTATTCAGAATGAAAATCTGTATTTTCGTTCGACGAAAATTACGATTTTAATACGAAAATGAATTTTTGTTTTTTTTTTTTTTTTTTTTTTAATGTTGTCAGAATTATTTTCCTTTCTAATGGCAATTTTGTCAAATGGAAATTATTATCAGAATTTCGTGATTTTGGGAAACAGAGTTTTGGAGAGATTTTTTTTTTTTGCATTTTTCGAAAAGACGTTGACAATTTCGTAAGCTCAGGGCTCGAGGTAGTGACTAAAGTATCGTATACAATTTTGTTCCATACGCACTCTCAGAATGACGTTTGTGATCGGGATAGCATGATCCAGGACGTCCTAGTACGTGTTTATTTCTATAGAGTGTAAGAAAAAGGAAGTGGCGAACAGGAGGCAGGACGAGGTCGTTTTTTTTTGTTTTCTTCGTCTTGAGATTCTTTGCTTTTTCTCTCTCTCTCTCTCTGTTTCTCTACGTCTTCGTGCTTTGCGTTGCACATCCAGTTCGTAAACTTTTGCTCCTTTTCGGGCAAAATCGATGCCTGGATACGGTCCAAGTGTGCACGGAACGCAGGAAACACAAGGTTGAAAATTCTCCCGCCATATTATCCCATGAAGCTCCCATCGCATGTTCACCCGAGTTTTTTTTTTTTTTTTTTTTTTATCACTGAAGCCTGGATTATGTCATTTTGAACGGTCATTCTTGTATATTTTTCAAAGCTTTTCGCTGTTTTTGATAATTGGTGCGAGTTGCTCGTTTCGATCAAATAGCTCGTTGGCTAAATAATTACCGGGGAACAAAAAATCAGAATTCAATCACCAACATCAAATTCGTTCAAGTTTTTTTTTTTTAATTCTGAAAAAATGTTGGTGCCTCTGTAAAAAACTAAAAATTCAATAATTAACACTTTCGTGGAATAAAATATCAAAAATCTTGCATAAAAAATGTTCGAGAAATAAATGCCTGGTCTAAATTTTATAAATCGACAAATTTATCGAATTTTTTATCATTTTGTTTGTTTTTTTTTTTTTTTTTGAATTCTCAAAAATCTTGTGTGCCCTCGTAAAAAACTTAAAATTCCGGGGAATAAGGTTTGAAGTAATTTTTTAACATCCGAATCGTCGGATACGAAAGTAACGAGCAGAAAAAAATAATTTTCAGGCAGAAAAATGCAGAAAATTGAAACATCAACGAAGCTGTCAGTTTTCTTCTTTACTCTGGCGTGTGTCACGCACCATGCGTCGTCTTGTCCACGCACGCATTATTAGGGGTGCATGATGACACGCTCTCGCTGCGATCCTCCGGTCCGCAGCCTGTAGCACATGTGCATACTAAAGCAAAACGTATACGCACCGAATACGCATTGACGGCTCCTACGTGACAATATATAGCAGCAGCAAGCCTTTTGCCATTTAAGCTCTTCGCCATTGCTCGTTGGCCATTCAATCGATTTGCCTCGGAGCATCAAAAACTGCAACAACGATTCGCAAAACAGAAAAGTGTAGACTTTTCTACACTTCGCTAACAATCTCTAAATTTTTTTTTTTTTTTTTTTTTTTTTTCGAGGAAAAAAAATGAGTATTTTCGAAAAAATTTAAATAATAATAATAATAATGACTCGAAGAATATGTTTCGTCGGATTTTTCGAATGGGGCTTATGGGGCAACTCTTCAACTATTTGTGTGCTTGATAGACGAGAAATAAGACGATGACGATGTTATTGATACTCTCGTGTCTGAGCAGGAAGAAACGCTCAAACGAATCGTCGAACAAAGAAAAAACATGCCGAGCAACAGGAGAACACGAACAGGACAGGGGTTTTGATAATTATACACGTCTCACGACGTCTCACAGACGGATGGAGGGTCGACACTCTCGGTTATTCCACCCTCGTCGACGACCTACCCCCGTCGAGGGCCCTTAAAGGGGGATTCATGAAAAATAACCATTCTGTTGAATCTACCAATGAGACACTCTATCGAAAAATCATATTCTTTCTCATTCGCGTACACGTTCGGAACGGAGATTCAAAAATTCATTGAAATTCAAAAAATCAAAATGATCGTAAGATTTTAATTATCATCAATGAGACAAAAATTAATTTCCTCCACATTCAGTCACTTTTCCAGCTAATTTCCAAGTGACCGAGGGAAAAATGACAACGAAAAAAAATTTTGAAAGTTTTTTATATTTTTATTTAATAGCGATCGCTTTCCGTAATTTTTTTCGACTGCTGATAATGAACTTTTAGGTTATCAGAGTTTTGGAAGGATGATTGAGAACTGGTGGAGCAAAAGTTGGCATTTTCGATGACGAAGATCGAGAACCGCGAATTTTAAAATTTTCTTCCGAAACTTTTGAGCCCAGCAATATTTGTAGTTAATAATTAAATCGTGTTAAAGATTCGAGCGTTCCATCCAGCGAAACTACGAAGAATTTTGATCATCGTGATTATTTTATTGTTTATTAAATAAACTTCGTGTGATTGACTCTGTAAAGTTCGTTGATCTAAAAATTTGGCTTCTCAGTCGTACGATAAAAAAGACTCGCGGTGAAGAGAGCGTGAAAAAAGAAAAAGCTGTGAGCCTCGAAGCTGGAACGCTTGACCGGCCCTGGACAATGGCGCTGAGAACCTAGACGAGGGTGAGAATCAGGATTTCAGAAGAAGTGAGAAGTTGGCGAAAGTTGATGCTGGTGGCCGGATCCTGAGCGAGGGTTTCTCTCGAACTTAAAATTTCTCAATTTTTCGCGTGTGAATTGCAGAAAAAGAAAAAAAAAGACGTTCGATCGTCTACGAGCCGGAGAACTGAATTTTTTTCTGAAGGCAGTCGATGCGTCTTGGTAAAAGGAAAATGTCGGAAAGAATGAAAAAGTTTACTTTGCGTTTTGTTATTTTTTCTAGAACCTGGAGTAGTTTCCTGGACAAGTTTTGTTGGGCGTCTTAAGGATATCCACCAGAACAATCAAGAGTGCAGGAGGGCACGAGAGGCTGCGAGTCTGACTGCGAATAAACCGGCTGGGGCAAAATGGGTCACTGGAGCAGAATGACACAGCAGAACTCTTCAAAGCATCGCCGAGGAAGCAAGAAGAGTCTGATGAAGCAATCGAAAAACCTTCGATGCCTGATGATGATGTGTTCGAATGTTCCCAAAAGTAAGAAAAATCTGCTCATCAGTTTTGTAGCAAAACGTATAATTCTGGCGGATAAACTTGCTAGTCGTTGACGAGTCGTTAAGGACGTTGTATGCAAAATTTTCTATCGATAGAATTCCTTCAAATTTTCACCGTACGAAGAGAATTGTGATATGTCTAACGGCTCCCGCAATTTAAAGAACTTTCAGCATGTAGAAGTCGAGATATTAATTTATAAAAATCACAATTTTCAGTAGTTTTCTCATAAGAGCGTGTGTTAAAAGTTCCAATTTTCAACATTAAATATTTCGATTTCTAAATGGTGAAGCCTCTTAAAACTTTGCACAAACTTTTATGTAACATCGAAGAAGCTTTATTTAATTTTTCAAAAAAATCGGTCGTAAAATTTTTTCGACATTTTGTTTATTATATAAAAAATGCAGATTACCTCGGACAATCGTGGATTTAGAGTATATTGTTCTTTCGTCAATTTGTAACAAATTTTCTCAATGGACTTGGGCTCGCAAGCCATTTTGTATGTAAGAAAAACTGAAGAGAAAAATTAAGATTTGTTAACGAGAGCAATTTGCTCTCGGCTTCCTAATTCGTGGCGGACGATTCAGTTGCGAGGCTAACGCGCCGTTCGTTCTAAACGGATCGAAGGGGTAGTCACTTAGGAAGATGAGAAATTGTTAGGGTATCACGGATTAGGTGATTCTCGAGTTGGATTAGGGCGAGAGAGGATCGAGGAAGTGTCGGTCATGCGGGTCGAGTCACGGAGTTGTTGGGTTCGCCAGTAGTGGCTCCTAGGAAACTTCAGTTTGAACATCCAGAGAAGAGCAGGACTTTAGTTTTGTCAATTTTTCAGCGATTCCTATGCAGGAATATCTTGCAGGGATGCTGGGCCGCATTAGTGCGTGGACCACAGCTTAACGGATGAGCTATCGAAAGAGGGAGAGAGTTTGATATTCGAGAGGTGATAAATCGATTTTAGAGAGAGAGAAGCGAAGAATAGAGAGATCGTGTCTGAACCACTATCCCCATACAGTGGTGTTCCGCGGCGTTGTTAGTAAACCACGGCTTAGGAACAACCGGCAAGCATCAGAGTCGAGGAGGTGGTCAGTTGAGCTAAGCGAGCTTAGGAGAATGCTCTCGTCCTCTCTCTCTCTCTCTCTTTCTCTCTCTCTCTCTCTCTCTCGCTCTCTCTGCCAACCACTCACTTTCTCCCTATTTCTCTATGTCTCTCTTCTCTCTTCCGGTGCATGCCTCCTGCGTCTCTCGGTCTCTCTCTCTCTCTCTCTCTCAGTTGGTGGTTCTCTTTCCACTTTGTGCCTCTCTAAACTACTCTGTCCAGCATGGCTCTCGCTCTCGACTCGCAGTCCTCGTTCGCCACACTGCTATTCTCTTTCGATTGGTTGGCTTTCTACCGCAGCAGCTCGTATACCGATCGAACTGTTTCACTAGAGCCGCTGCCTCCTGATTAACGTTTTTTCTCTTATCCGAATGGATACTACTTGGGATTTCGTATACACATTTCAGGAGACCCTCAAACTGAAAAGATTAACCTTCCACGGATGATATAGGTTTTTTTCGAGCCGAGCGCCAACTTTTTTTTTTTTTAATCTTGTTTTTTAAAACGTTTTATTTATAAAGGAAAACACAAATGCAACGACTAGGGAACTACGGAACCGTAAAGTAGAATCCAATGGAGAATATTCGAGAATTTTTTCAGATTGTTTGCTTCCTCATAGAGGAAGCTATGTGACGGGGGAACATTTTTTTATTCCAGTCTCTTCAATGTGCTTAAAATGTCCCAAAACATCGGAAAATCATATCTAGAAAAAATTTCCGGATATGTGTGTGTGTGTATGTTCTGGCATTGCAAAATTCAAACGTTCATAACTCGAGAACGGTTTGAACTGCAGAGCTCCCGTTTTGCACAGATGTTAATCTATACAAGCTCTTCATTCTCTGAAAATTTTGTTGCAATTGTTAGAAAAATACGAAGTCTACGGCATTTTGAAATTTTCGAAAAAAAGCTGTCGATGCTCTAACTTCCGCAAATTTCAAGATTTATTATTAATTTTTTTTTTTAAATAGAATATCATAATAGGAAGGTTGGTATTGAATTTGGGAAATATCGAATGAACGGTTTGAATTTTATGATTTTTCGAATTTTACGAAAATCTGAGTTTTTCGAAAAATCGTCCAACCGCTTTAATTTTTGCAAATTTTCTAAGATATTGTGTATAAGTCCGTACTTCCCCTTCACTTTCTAGAAAAGTTGTCGAAATTATATAATTTAAATGCGAATAAAAAAAACGCTGCAAATTGAAATTTGCAAAATGCTTTCTCAAGATGCTCAAGATGCACGATGCTCAAAGCTTCCTCTTTGAGGAAACCAAAATAAAAAATAAAGTTTCTCATAGAGGAAGATTTGAAAAAAATCACATCATCCACGGGAAGTTACGAAAAATCCCCCTTACAGACTCTGGAATTTCTGGTTCTGTAGTTTTTAATTGACTCGTTTTATTATTACCAGATTGATCAGGACGAGTATGTTGTACCGAGTGCATTCGATCATACCGTTCGATTTATTGTCACAGAATTATTAATCAGTGCACGAAGCCTCTACATCCATAAACATAAACGACTGGGTAAATATTTTGTGTCCTAATGTGAATATTCATCGTGGAATATCGACGAAACGTAGAGGAGGGAGATTGATGTAAAAATTGACTCTTGCTGTTCCAGACAAAATGTCAATCTACCCAGGTAAACGAGCCAACTGGCCAATTCTGTGGGAATGCGAAAAAGAAGTGATCGCTGGAAAAATTCGTGGTTTGTAAATTTTTTCCAAATAAAAAAAAACTACCCCAGAATCGTCCGATCGGACGAAATAAAAATGAATTCGTTGAATTTTTCTTACGACGATTGTCTACGGTAAAAATTTTAGAATATTACCGTTTTTGCTCAGAATTCAATGCATGAACGATGCAACGTTCACATCGCGAGAAAACGATTGAAAAAAACAAAAATATTTAAAAAGTTGGAGGCGCCGGGTATCGATCCCGGTACCTCTCGCATGCTAAGCGAGCGCTCTACCATCTGAGCTACGCCCCCTGACGGAGCCTTGATTCCGAAACATGAAATGTCAATTTTCATAAAAATGCAATTGACACACTTTCCATTTTTATTGACAACTCAAAAGAATTTTGACATCAGGACTCCGGCGATTTGAAGCTTGCGAAAAAACTCGAAGAGTTCACTCATTTTCGGACGTCACCACAATCCATTTTTCGTAATGACAATACGAAAAAAAAAAATTTCTTTGTGGAGTTTTCTTTCGAGACTTCCGACGAATGTGGAAAACGTTCTTCTGACACGTTTTTGTAGAAAAATCCCCTTCTAAAAAGTTGGTGAGTGACGCACGAAGTTGGCGACCGACGGGGGGGCATTGTTGTCGTTTTATTCGTGCTGTGATTGGTCGGTTCGGTTATGCGCGCGTGTTTCGAGTCATCCCATCGGTTTGACGGCAGTTCAGGCTGTCGGCTTGACAGTTGCGTGTGTACGCGTGCGGTTATAAGTTTCTATCGGAATAAAACTTTTTTTCGTATGCGTGAAAGTGGAATTGACTAGAACTCTTCACGAGGACACGCATGGAGACTTTCTTCATCACTGGGAATTGCCAGATCTACGAAAACGTGTCTGGAAGCCTCAGCTTCGGGATTGAAACTTTTTTTATTTATTTTTTCCGAAAATGGTGGATAAAAATTTATCCGGGAACGCGATTGACTAGAACTCTTCACGAGAGCACGCAGGGGGACTTTCTCCATCACTGGGAATTGCCAGATCCACGAAAACTCGTCATAGAGCCACAGCTTCGGGATTTAAATTTATATATATATTTTTTTTCAAAAATGGTGGATAAAAATTTATCCGGGAACGCGATTGACTAGAACTCTTCACGAGAGCACGCAGGGGGACTTTCTCCATCACTGGGAATTGCCAGATCCACGAAAACTCGTCATAGAGCCACAGCTTCGGGATTTAAATTTATATATATTTTTTTTTTCAAAAATCGTGGATCAAAATTTATTCCGGAACGCGATCGACTAGAACTCTTCACGAGAGCACGCAGGGGGACTTTCTCCATCACTGGGAATTGCCAGATCCACGAAAACTCGTCATAGAGCCACAGCTTCGGGATTGAAACTTTTTATTTTTATTTTTCCGGAAAGGGTGGGTAAAAATTTTTCCAGAAACCCAAACGACTAGAACTCTTCACGAGGACACGCAGGAAGACTTTCTCCATCACTGGGAATTGCCAGATCTACGAAAACTCGTCACAAAGCCACAGCTTCGGGATTGAAACTTTTTATTTTTATTTTTCCGAAAAGGGTGGGTAAAAATTTTTCCAGAAACGCAAACGACTAGAACTCTTCACGAGGACACGCAGGAAGACTTTCTCTATCACTGGGAATTGCCAGATCTACGAAAACTCGTCACAAAGCCACAGCTTCGGGATTGAAACTTTTTATTGTTATTTTTCCGAAAAGGTTGGGTAAAAATTTTTCCAGAAACGCAAACGACTAGAACTCTTCACGAGGACACGCAGGGGAGGACTTTCTCAATCACTGGGAATCGCCAGATCTACAAAAACTCGTCACAGAGCCTCAGCTTCGGGATTTAAATTTATATATATTTTTTTTTTTTTTTCAAAAATCGTGGATAACAATTTATCCGGTAACGCAATCGCCTAGAACTCTTCACGAGGACACGCAGAGAGACTTTCTCCATCACTGGGAATTGCCAGATCCACGAAAACTCGTCATAGAGCCACAGCTTCGGGATTTAAATTTATATATATTTTTTTTTTCAAAAATCGTGGATCAAAATTTATTCCGGAACGCGATCGACTAGAACTCTTCACGAGAGCACGCAGGGGGACTTTCTCCATCACTGGGAATTGCCAGATCCACGAAAACTCGTCATAGAGCCACAGCTTCGGGATTGAAACTTTTTATTTTTATTTTTCCGGAAAGGGTGGGTAAAAATTTTTCCAGAAACCCAAACGACTAGAACTCTTCACGAGGACACGCAGGAAGACTTTCTCCATCACTGGGAATTGCCAGATCTACGAAAACTCGTCACAAAGCCACAGCTTCGGGATTGAAACTTTTTATTTTTATTTTTCCGAAAAGGGTGGGTAAAAATTTTTCCAGAAACGCAAACGACTAGAACTCTTCACGAGGACACGCAGGAAGACTTTCTCTATCACTGGGAATTGCCAGATCTACGAAAACTCGTCACAAAGCCACAGCTTCGGGATTGAAACTTTTTATTGTTATTTTTCCGAAAAGGTTGGGTAAAAATTTTTCCAGAAACGCAAACGACTAGAACTCTTCACGAGGACACGCAGGGGAGGACTTTCTCAATCACTGGGAATCGCCAGATCTACAAAAACTCGTCACAGAGCCTCAGCTTCGGGATTTAAATTTATATATATTTTTTTTTTTTTTTCAAAAATCGTGGATAACAATTTATCCGGTAACGCAATCGCCTAGAACTCTTCACGAGGACACGCAGAGAGACTTTCTCAATCACTGGGAATTGCCAGATCTACGAAAACTCGTCACAAAGCCACAGCTTCGGGATTGAAAGTTTTTATTTTAATTTTTCCGAAAAGGGTGGAAAATTTTTTTTCCAGAAATGCAAACGACTAGAACTCTTCACGAGGACACGCAGAGAGACTTTCTCCATCACTGGGAATTGCCAGATCCACGAAAACTCGTCATAGAGCCACAGCTTCGGGATTTAAATTTATATATATTTTTTTTTCAAAAATCGTGGATAAAAATTTATCCGGGAACGCGATCGACTAGAACTCTTCACGAGGACACGAAGGGGGACTTTCTCAATCACTGGGAATCGCCAGATCTACGAATACTCGTCACACAGCCTCAGCTTCGGGATTTAAATTTATATATTTTTTTGTTTTTTTAAATCGTGGATAAAAATTTATCCGGGAACGCGATTGACTAGAACTCTTCACGAGGACACGCAGGGGGACTTTCTCAATCACTGGGAATCGCCAGATCTACAAAAACTCGTCACAGAGCCTCAGCTTCGGGATTGAAACTTTTTTTATTTATTTTTTCCGAAAATGGTGGGTAAAAAATTTTCCAGAAACGCAATCGACTAGAACTCTTCACGAGGACACGCAGGGAGACTTTCTCCATCACCCAGAATCGCCAGATTTACGAAAACCCGTCATGGAGCCTCAGCTTCGGGATTGAAACTTTTTTTATTTATTTTTTCCGAAAATGGTGGATAAAAATTTATCCGGGAACGCGATTGACTAGAACTCTTCACGAGGGCACGCGGAGAGACTCTCTCCATCACTGGGAATTGCCAGATCTACGAAAACGTGTCTGGGAGCCTCAGCTTCGGGATTGAAACTATTTTTATTTCTTTTTTCCGAAAATGTCGGGTAAAAAATTATCCGGGAACGCGATTGACTAGAACTCTTCACGAGGACCCGCAGGGGGACTTTCTCCATCACTGGGAATTGCCAGATCCACGAAAACTCGTCATAGAGCCACAGCTTCGGGATTTAAATTTATATATATTTTTTTTTCACAAATCGTGGATCAAAATTTATCCCAGAACGCGATCGACTAGAACTCTTCACGAGAGCACGCAGGGGGACTTTCTCCATCACTGGAAATTGCCAGATCTACGAAAACTCGTCATAGAGCCACAGCTTCGGGGTTGAAATTTGTATATATATTTATTTTTCAAAAATGGTGGATAAAAATTTATCCAGGAGCCCGAATGACTAGAACTCTTCACGAGAGCACGCAGGGAGACTTTCTCCATCACTGGGATTTGCCAGATCTACGAAAACTCGCCATGGAGCCACAGCTTCGGGGTTGAAATATATATACATATTTTTTTTTCAAAAATTGTGGATCAAATATGATCCAGTAACGCAAATGACTAGAAGAGACTTCCTCCATCACTCACAATAAGAAAGAGTGGATGTCTGAAAAATTGTATTATAGAGCAAAAAAATGTTGTGGCGGCGCCAACTTTAAAAAATTTTAGCCATGGTTTTCACTAGGAAAAAGTGGAGGTCCGAATTCTGCTCCAAAATAAGTTGGTTTCAAGAAGCTGTCACATATCTCGATAAGTTATTATACATAAAAGGAGCGCTGCAGCGCTACCAGAAAACCGCTCGCGCGCTTCAGCGCGCGTGATGCTCCCTAGTCCTCTAACAAAAAGTTCATGGGTTCAAATGTATCGAATATATCGAAATATCGATTCCATTGTTGCCGCTTTATTCGTGCTGTGATTCTTTGCTTGGAAATCTCGAATTTGGAGTCTCGCTGTTCAGTTTGAAAGTTCCGGCTAGTCGGTTTGACAGTTGCGTGCATACGCGTGCAGTTATATGTTCCTGTCAGAATATAGTATATTACGCACCTACTTCTTCAAACCGCGGGCAGAATTACAAGCACGTGGTTTGAGGTAGTCGAATTTTACTCCCGTGGAGCGTATACGATTTTTCATCACACCTGCACGGAAAGTGAAACCAATTTTTATTCATACCGATTAATTACTTTTTTATGAACATGAAATAATGAAATTAAAATGAATCATATTACGATTTTATGAAAATGTCAAACAATAAAAATATCTTCATCCACAATTCATAGAGATTTGCATTTTTTTTTTTTCAACAATTATCGTTAAAAATTCACATTAGTAAAAAAAAAAAAACACATACAAAGTAAATGCTTATTATTCTTCGTGAAGCAATTTCGTGCCCTCCTAAATCCTCGTATTCAGTACTTCGTGCGTGGTATCCAGAAACAAGATATTACGTCAGTGCAATTTTTTCATATAATTCAGAATTACCAGCTTAAGGGGCTTAGCGTTGTATTCGTTGTAGCATAGAATCTCTTCCCTATTATTATTGCTGTTTTACAATATTCCGAAATTTATGCAGGTTTATGCATCGTTTATTCTTTCGGACGATCTATAAATTCAGCCAAATGGAGGATTTGTATGAAGGAGAGAAAAGGGAGAGAAAATATGGTGTGGGTATGGTGCAGCAACGAATCGTCGAACAGTGCGGTGAACTATTCGTTACTAATATACGTTTCCGATACCACATGGGGAGCTATCGACGCACATTTATATGTACCAGGAGTGCCCAGCCAACGGCTATGTATCCGCAGGTGATACACAAACGTGTAAACCATAAACGCAGGATTAGCTGAACAATGGATACGGATTTTCGACTTAAAAAATAAGAAAAAATAGATTTTTTATCATGCCAAAATTTCCAACTGCAATGTCTCATCGATTTTCCGAAAACTTTGAAAAATGATACCAAAACGTTGATACACACGATGGAATAAAAATATTTTTCAACGTTTCTTTTTTTTTCTCTTCTCCAGACGTTCGTGAGTTCTTTCGACCCGAGCGAAAACTTTATACGAAAATCTTGTTTTTTTTTTTTTTAAACGCTTTTTTTTGAAAATAATGAAAAATCGCTGCAAATGAGGAACTATATTTTTTATTTTGGCTTCTTTGTGGAGGAAGCTTTTAGTATCGTGCATCTTGAGCATCTTGAGGAATCAAAATTTACAAATTTCAATTTGCAGCGTTTTTTGTATTTTCATTTAAATAATG
Organism: Hyposoter dolosus; assembly: GCA_963921915.1. NCBI lineage: Eukaryota > Metazoa > Arthropoda > Insecta > Hymenoptera > Ichneumonidae > Hyposoter > Hyposoter dolosus. The sequence goes on along the minus strand of OY998131.1, from coordinate 21,471,834 downwards.
TAATTTCGGCAAATTTTCTAGAAAGTAAAGACGAAGTACAGACTTATACTCAATATCTTACAAAATATGCAGAAATTAGAGCGGTTGGACGATTTAAAAAAAATCGGATTTTCGTAAAACTCGAAAAATCATAAAATTTAAACCGTTCAACCGATATTTCCGAAATTCAGTACCAACCTTTCAATTATGAAACTCTATTTATAAAAAAAAAAAATTAGTAATAAATCTTAAAAATCGCGAAGCTTAGAACGTCAACACCTTTTTTTTTCGAAAATTTCAAAATGCCGTAGAATCCGTATTTTTCTGGCAATTCCGACAAAATTCTCGCAGAATGACGAGTTTGTATAGATTAACGTCTGTGCAAAACGGGAGCTCTGTAGCTCAAACCGTTCTCGAGTTATGAACGTTTTACTTTTACACTGCCAGAACATAGACACACACACACATCCGGACATTTTTTCTAGATATGATTTGCCGATGTTTTGGGATATTTTAACCGAATTATTTATTTTAATTTGGATTATTATAATTTTTGAGATATTTTGAAAACTGGAAAAAAAAAAAAAAATTGAAAACAAAAAGTTCAATTTCATGGGAATTTGTGGGAGAATGTTAGGCAAATACGTTTCGTGTACGAAGAGATAACGATTCCGAACGTGCATGAATCCATGAGGATCTTTCGCTATAGACACGTTGGTATAGCCCTGAGGAAAAAGTACGATGTTTACGATTAAGAAGGCAACGGATCGGGAAGAATCGACTGCGTTCGTAGGGTTCGTGCACCGATCGCGATTGATGAAATTTTATTAACTAGGAGATCGTGTTGCAAATTACTCCAGCTACGCATTGACCTTGAGCTGCTAATTTCTATGTAAATTGCAAATAATGCGCGAGAGCGCAATCTGTAAATTTGTCATTCACTCATCGGGGGTTTCAAAGGGAATACGAGAGCGTATGGGACTTTTAGCGAGAAGAAAACGAGGGAACAGAGAGAGGAGATAGCAGAGCGACGTCCTGTCAACCTCCGTGACGTCGTACCTTCCTGTTACGCGACTTACCCTCTTTTCCGATAATTCATCACTCATTAACATAAAGTTCACGATATTTTGAGAGGAAGTGCGAAAAAGAGCTACGAAATTTTTTTTTTTTTCAGAGTTCGGGCAATTATGCAGCAGAAATATTTTCACGTGCACTTGAAGGAGCTCGTCGTATTAAAAGTTTCGTTCGGAGACCAATTGATTAATTTGAAAAATTTCATAATTACGACTGTGCTTACGACCGTTTGTGCAGCCATACTCACGATTTGCTCCTAATTTCAACGATATCAATATTTACTCAAGCATTTCCGGTCCAACGTACCTTCGGGATTTGTTACTCTAAATATTCGAAATAACGACGGAACGATTGATATCGCAGCAACCCTCAAATTCATACTCCTCCTTCTCTCATTGCAGTCCTGCTCGTAATTTGCTTGTATTTTCCAATATCTCGAGGTTCGCCTTAAAAGTACCATAGCCCACTACTCTCTCCGATAAATACAAAGAAAAAAATAAACAGAAAAAAAATTTCTTCAAAATAACTGTAAAAAAAAAAAACAAAATATTTTAGAATAATTTTCGAAAAATTATTATCAAAATTATTTAATAATGATATCAATGTACTGTAATAATAATTAATAAATTAACAAATTAATTTGAAAATATTTTGAAATAATTTTTGAAAATTTATTGTCATAATTATTTAATAATTATATCATTAAACTAGAATAATAATTAAGAAATTAATAAATTATGTAATTTTGAAATATTTTGAAATAAGGAAATAATTTGAAAAATTGTTATAATTATTAGAATATTATTATTATTATTATATAATAATTATATCATTTTATTATGAAAATGATCGAAATAATTTTTCAGAAATGATTTAAAAATATTTTTTTTTAAGTCATTTTTAATAATTTTTCATTGTTGATAATAAATGAATAATTTTTTATTATATATAATTATCATTGAATAATAATTATTTTTATTGTAATTGAAAAAAAGGGTTTTGAAAATTATTGGTTGCTTCGGTCACACGATAAACGCGAAATATTTCCGTTGAAATAGTGAGAAAAAAAAATGAGCCCGACAGCCTTTGAGGAATTGATAATTCGATTGGAAAGTTTTGATGGACCTAAATTTGCTGCTGTCGATTTTCGTCTCAGCCGAATGCAACGTCCAAGACGAAGCGCCTATTTGCAACCATGAAAATATTGATTCGCCATGAAAGCGACGTTCGGCACGCACTTCGCACAATCTCATCTCCGGACACTCAACTCACATTTTCACACAGCGTTATAATCCCGAATATATTAGGTGGATGCCCTCTCAGCTACGAATAACCGAAGCAGGCAGTTCACTCGAACTCGATATATTAATAGTCCAACCTAGAAGTTGGACGACCTGTTACTCGCGCAATATATACGTTGACGAAATTTCTCATGGATTTAAAATTCCTCCCAAACGTCATTATCTCAGCGTCGACACGTGCACCTCGGATGCCAAATTTTGATGAAAAGCAAAAATGTTCTCAGCAAAATGGCCAGCAAAATGTTTAACGTTCGTGTGACGTTTGAATGAAGCGTCTGGAAAAAATTAAAACATCGTTGGATCGTCTGTCATGCGGTCGAGAAATCGCGAGATTCCTGGATAATCTTGATGCGGAGCCTTCATTTATACGCGAACGGCGAGATTTCGCTGCATTTTCTCGGAAAAAAACAAGCGAGACGATGGCAACCGTTGCAAAATTAAATTATGCGTTTCTCAAGCGCGAATCCAATGATTATCTTTTCTGTGATCGACTGTAACTGGAACATAGACTAATTGCAAGGAAATTTGTAACTCACGACGCAGAAAAGTTTAATACATTAATACATAGAGACCGATTGTGCACTGTGCAAATCAATTTATTGATTAAATCGCCCGAGCTCTTTCCCAGAACTCTTTCAGCTGCGGCATAGAAGTGAAAAAAAAGTCTAATCTCCAACAATTATCGTGCAATCGATAATGCGTCGGATTTTTTTTCATCCAATCGTAAACCGTTGTTGCGTATTTATTCCGACAAGGGATTAATTTTCGAAACTGTGATTTTGTGACGTGAAAAATGTTGAAATTTATTATTTTCATTTTATTTTATTATTTATTATTTTATTTTATTTTTATTGTTTTTTAATTAGATTTTGATTACAAATTCTGAAAAACGTTTGATTGTTGTGATTGGCTGGGATGAGCGGAATCTCTTTGTGGAATATTGTTATTATCGATTTTCTCTGCATCTGAATATCGACAAACTGGACTCACTACTCGAGAAATTGCGATTTCCTAACCTTGTCAGACTAAATCGATTTTTAGTATTATATTTATAGCTCAGCCACACCAGCGCTCTATTTTTGATCGTAATGGAATTTCCATTTTCCCACAGATGTGGATTTTATTATTAGTTTATCTTTGAAAATTTGTACTTGATGAATTGCAAATGATATCGATCATGGGAATCCCTTTAAATTGTGCATGCCTCGTGCTCATTTATTTCTCGTCCATCCTTCAAAAAAATTCCGGGTAATAAATGTTCTCATGTGCAAAATATATAAAAAAAAACGCTGCAAATTGAAATTTGCAAATAGCCTCAAGATGCTCAAGATGCAAATTTCAATTTGCAGCATTTTTTGTATTTGCATTAGAATTATATAATTTTGACAACTTTTCTAGAAAGTAAAGAGGAAGTACAGACTTGTACGTAATATTTTACAAAAATTGCAGCAATTAGAGGGATTGAAATCGATTTTTAAAAAATGTGTCAAATGTCAAATGGGTCGAGTAAAAATTTTTATTATCGCGAATTACAACGAAGTTTGTTGCTCCAGGTTCGAAGAAGATCGAATTAAAATTCCCCGAGGGGTGAATTCTGTACATTAAAAAAAAAAAAAAAAAAAAAAAAAAAACGCTGTAAGAATTCATAATGCCCACGCGTGCCACTTTTGCATAATTCTTTTTTGCCTGGCTCACTTTGCGACGTTGGATAATTACATGTGCCGGGGCATTCGTAACCCTAATTTAATTTTTCATACATATGGGGGAGTCGCACATGTCCATCAGCATAGAGTATTTCGCCTTTTGAAATATTTTTCTTTCTATCTCTCAATTCGTGTCGATTTAACACGTGCGTCCGGCGTCAAGAAAATATTTTTAGCTATGATCACTTTCTGGACGTGACGGTTGAAGCTCTATCAATAAATATGTATCAAAACTTTACGAAGAGAAATCGTGAGCAATCAGCAACTTTGTGTAGACTTTTTTTTTTGTAAACGAGTTTTTTGATTGATCCAACGATTTTGATCTACGCTGCTGCTGCTATAATTATAGTTTTTTGTAGCCAATTCGTAAAGAGGGAATCAAAGATCGAAGGCGACCGATAATCGCTCGGAAATCGTCGATCCTTTTTTAAATTATTGATTATTCAAAATATTTAAAAATATTTGATATTTAAATATTTAATTATTTTTATATAAATATCTAATAATTAAATATTCAAATATTTACCAAATATTTTTAAATATTCTTAAGTATTTTTAAATATTTTGAATAATTAATTATTTAAAAAAGGATCGACGATTTCCGAGCGATTATCGGTCGCCTTCGATCTTCGATTCCCTATTCAATTTTAATTTTAATTTTAATCTTTAATTTCAATTTTTAAAATTTAAATATTTAATTATTTTAATATAAATATCTAATAATTAAATATTTAAATATTAAAAATATTTAGAAAATTTCGCGATAACTTCCTGCATGTAAAAATTGAAGGAATAATTTGCAGTTTTGCCGTGGACAATACTCGGTTGGGTGAGCGTCAGCTGAGCGGTGGTTTGTGGACGCATCGATAATCAAGCGGAAGACACTCGGTGATGAAAATCAAATTTCTTGAAATTTCGCGCCGTTCGCAAAGCTCGTACAAGAATGTTGATTGCAGAGAGCTCTTCCGCGGATCCGCGATGACCGCGGTTAGTTTTAGTCGCGCGGTGAGGAATGAGTCGAGCTTGTACGCCTCCCACTGGAAACGACGCGTTCCTGAGAAGGTTGGTGGGCCGCAAGAATTGGGTCGTCCGCGTAACTCACGAGCCTGTGAGTGTGGGTGCACGCAAAAAAAAAAAAAAAAAAAAAAAAACGCTCGGGTCAAGCTCAAAAATAATATCTTCGTGTATGAGAGCCGCAAAAAACGCGATCGCTACGTGATGAGAAAATTTTAACGTCGATTCATTGCTTTTCGTAAATTTCGTATTTTGTAATGTTGCAATTTGTGCATTTAAAAAAAAATTGAAAATCAAAGAAATTTGCAGAAATCAAGAAAATGTGGGAAACGAAATAAAATTTGTCGATACCATCGAATTTTTCATGGAACAATCTGCAATATAATTACGTGAGCGTAGATTCTGTTGATTGGAGAAATTGAGTTTTTCATAGCGTAGAAAAAACGCAGAACAAAGTTGGCAGGTTTCACTTCCCACGATTCGTTCGAGTTGAAATTCTTATCGTAACGAATCAGCAGGTCAAATTGCCGAGGAATCGCGACAGAATCGAGAGTTTGCGAAGTTTCGATCAAAGTGCCTTAAATTCTACGAAACCGGAAGTCCAGGTGGATCGATCGGAAGTGAATGCTTTGACACCTCGAATAGTACGAACGATGAAATTTTTTATTTTTTCAATTCTATTGTCAAAATAATAAAAAATAGAATAATGATTGAATTATAAAATTAAAACCGATTGAATCCTATAAAATAAAGCCTACGAAAATCATTTTCGCATTAATGAACGGAAATGGCTGTAATAAAAAAAAAATGAAGGACGAGGTGAATTTGGAGCTTGGCCAAAAACATTTGGTTTGAATCAGAGCAGTTAAAAAATTTGATTCGAATAAACTTTTGGTAACTGTGCGTGCATGGTTGTCGAGCCTGCGTGGACCAGAAAGTTGTTTCAAATAGAAAATGCACTCGTATGCACAAACACAACAATAAGAAGACACGTACGAGGACATAAAATTTTGAATGGTGCATTGTGTGACTTTTATTATTGCACCTAACGAGATGATTGATCGCTGTTGGATTAAATGACACGAATGCCACATACTGTCGTACAAATTCTCTCTGCTCGCATCACTTTGGTATATTATAATATCGTTAAGCTTGTATCCGCTCGACTGTTATTATCGAGGCTTTGTACATGGCAACCATCGCTGCGACGAGGATCGGAAGCGATACAAAATGTATATCTATAAAAAATGATGGACAGAGAATAGAAAAAGAAAAACCTTCGACAATGGTTCGTAGTGTGTTGACTATTTCTATAGCATCGAAGGAGAGGATTTCTGGGACAGTGAAGAACAACGTTGCCTCCGAATGGGCCTGAGGATTTGATGGAGAATTGAAATTTATTAAAATTAAATTTAATTTCAATTAATACTTTGATTTTCTGAGATAATTATCGTTCAGGATTAAGTAGCTGGTTCCTTTGAATAAAAAAAATTTAAAAAATATTTCCAGCTGGATTCATTTCCCAGTACGACGTTCCATTGACCATGAAAAAAATAGATCGCGATAAATAAGCGAAACGATTAACCCTTAATGGTCACTTGGGGTTAATTTTATCCCAGCCGCTTTCGACCCACGATACGTAATAGAAATTTTGAGAAAATGGGACTTACGACACCCTCTGTCGGTAGTTTGAAACTTTTAGTAGGAAGCCTCATCGTTATTATTCGTAAGGGTCCGTTAGTTCAGTTTTGAAAGTCGTAGGAAGGGCACGGTGTAAAACGGTGGAGTATACTTTTTGGAAAGGTCGCTAATTTAACCAGTTCCACCTAAAAGCATGCTATTTCAAACTTATGAAACAATTTTTTTTTTCTTCAATTGAAATTTACAATTTTTCCATCATTTTTTGTAAAAAAAAAAATCATTTTTGCAGAATTTTTCCTTTCGACATTTTTTTAATATTAAAAATTGCACGAATCAAATACAATCATCATGGTCACTACTCATGGGTTGAAAAAACATTGTAGTATTTTTATTTTATTTTTTTTTACGATTTTTCAACTATTTATCGCCTTCCAAAGTGAGTGTGGTTGATAATACCCTCAATGACTGTATAACGTCACAATTTGGAGGTGTGACCATTAAGGGTTAATTCAGCACGATCGGTTCTACGAATTAGTTCGATATTCGCACATCGCGAATCGATAAAATGATAAGATTTTGAGGTAAAACTTTGACTCAATTCGAAAAAATCAACGATTTGAAATAAAAAGTAAATTAATACAAATTTTCGTTTGAAAAATCATCGGAAAAATGGTCGATTTTATTGAACGACAATTACCCGTCGTAATTTTATAAAAAATTCGACCCCCTTTACCCCACACTCCCGGAAGTATAATCCCGTCGAGAGGATGTGACATTGAACTTAACTCGGTAATGACCAGCGGCATCGGCCATGGACGATCTCCCCGCGTCGAGACTCACGTATGCTAAATATATAGATATATAAATATTCATTAATGTGTGTCAGTGTCTCTGTGTCGGTGCGTTACGATATTTCATCGGACCTAAAGTATTGCCATTAACTGAAAATACCCATGTGTTAACATACACTAGTTGTATGCTCGTATGGACGAGCCAATATTGACGTTTAAGCTTCCATCGCGAACGTTCAATTATTACGTAAACGATTATTCTGTTTACCATCCCTGACGCCCTGTAATTCCGAACACGGATTTTCCATCCGGGTTCTAACACAAGAGCCTCGTCGTATCTAAAAGCTTCCTATTTGTCGCATATCCCATCGATTTATTGCATTTTCAAGGTGGAATCAATTTTGCAGGAATTTCAAATCGCAGCTGCGATCCCCAGCATCCAGAGGTTGTCTTTAGATTTACTAAAGTTTTTTTCACTTTTTAGTAGCTTTTACGTTTCGTGATAGTAAAACACAGGAAAAGCCACTGGCTGTTGCGATGTTTTGTTTTTTTTTTTGTTTTGTATTTTATTCGACAAGAGAATTATGGGAGGGTTTCCGTTTCATGGGGCTCTAATGGGAAAACCAAGGTTTTCACGAAATGTCGTAACTCCAGAGTCAAATGTTTTGCCCGCAGATTTTTAGAATGGATGAATTTTCTTCGTTGTAATTCTTGTTGCCCATGAAAATCTCGAGCAACGAAAACATTTGAGACTCGAGCTCATGTAGAAGAATATTTATCACGTGTCTCCTGAGAGCTTTGACGCGTCATTCGAGGTTGAATGATTCGCTGAACCTCGTTCCCGATCAGACTCTGATTTTTCTTTCATCTTGTTATATGCAGTTTTTTGTTTTTGTTTTATAAACCGTTCCAAGGCAACTCGATGATCATTTGATCGAGATATTATCAAGGGGAGAATCCGATGGTACGAGTTGTCTGCGAGAACGTGAAAAAGTGAGAGACAGAGCGAGAGAGAGAGAGAGAGAGAGAAAGATTGATTGATTGATTGGCTTAATTATGCCTTGGACGAAAATCCATTGCAAAATTCATTTTTACTCTAACCATGAGAAATAAAGAGAGATAGCTATGATAGTAATAATAATGAAATAACAAAATAAATAAAAAAAACAATGGAAATAAATTGAAAAAGAAAAAGAAAAGAGAAAAGTAAAAAATTAATATTAAGCAACTATAGAAAATCTCGTCGTGGTTTGAGGCACTTCTCAAGGTCACAAGGAAAAAATTCATGGATCATCGGATGCACCACCCACGACTTACATGTATAAACTGCCATTACATTTTTTAAAAACCGACGCGTTTTTTAATTACGACCACTTAAAGTTTGAACGTAACGGAAAACGGCCCAATCTCGAGTCTCTAAATAATAAAAGAAGAAATAGTAAAGAATGCAAAGTGGAGAATCAGAAAATACATAACTAGAAATAATATACAGAAGAAAATTAAATAATAATAATATCTAATTGAAAAGAAGAAATTGTAAAGAATGGGGGGTTCAGAATGAAAACGTACATAACCAGAAATAATATAATCAATGAATGCAGAAGAAAAACAAAAAACAATAGAGAGAGAATTTTTTCATGCCATTCGTTTCCTGGGAACCCCATGCAAAAGATGAAATGCCATAAGATTCGTTTTGTACAATATTAAGAACAATGGAAGTTGTCAGTACAGCAGACCGACAACGTGTGAACAAAAAAAAAACGTTAAAAACAATGATGAACGACATTTTTAAAAAAATATTTCATTGCAAAGTAATTTTTGCTAGTTTGCTAATTTTTCGGGACGCTGGTTCGCTTCAGATACGAATGTTTTTCGTTGATTTCATTTTATCCGAAGTTTGTATCCTTCGAACAGACAAAAGTCACATTTTTTCTTTAAAAGCTCGAATTATTTTGTTGTTTCTTCGGCCTGTTGTTCTCGTCTAGAAGCAACGTGGAATTTTATTTTCCGTATACTTCGTAACAACTGTCACAAACATCTGGATGAGTCGAGTGGATAAAAAAAGCGAAAATCTTACAAAATTCTTCGAAGCGATTCGAATAGTTTGAACATAAAATCGAAAATAGTGATTCTTCCAAGTTTTTTTTCTATCACATGATCAGCTGGTGGGTTTTTGATATTCGAACGAAAGTTTTCGATGCTTTCGATCAGTGAATTTTTTCATTTTTAAACATTTCTCCATAAACTTGAAATCAGCGAGTTAAAAATCGAGCAAATCTGTAACATTCGTGTCACGAATGTCTATGGGAATGCCCATTATTAATTAATACTTTCCTTCACCTTATGAATCCAAAAGAAACGAAAAAAGTGCGTAAAACAAAAAAGAGAAACGTCATCGCTGTACTCACCGAGTAGGACAGCAACGATAGTAACGAAATGCACCAGGTCCATCATCTGCTTTGATGGAACTTTGTTCCAGCACCAAAAACTACACGGTGTTTGTCTTTTTAATTGCAAAACTGAACCAAACACCATAGACGTCGATTTCACGATGGGACGACACTTCACCATATAAATTTGACAACACGTAACGATCTCCACTCAGTGTTGGAAATTCCTATAACGAGGGCGAGAAAACTGTGAAGATTTTTTTTTTTTTTTTCGCGATTATCGCGGACTATAGAAGACGAGCTCTTGAAGAGGCATGTGTTTAAGTCAGTGGCCGCAATGATCTCGTATAACTCGGTGGTATACCCAACGAGACGCTGTGCTTACTCGTCGCAAGTTTTCGATTTTGCCCTCCCCCTCCTCTCGCCCCCTTCCCGCCCTCTTCAGCCCCTTTGCCACTTAAGTTTTCTATCCTTCTCTTATACCGGAGACTCGCACAACATAAGAAACTTGTTCATAACGATATATACATGGATTTTATAAATATAGAAAGAGAAAGAGTGAGAGTGAGCGAGTTTCTGTATTTTTAGAGTCTCGCTCGAACCGACTGCACTACTACCGATTCCGCGTTTCGTCTGCTCTCGCCCTCTCTCGCCTGCTCTTCTTTCTCGTCCCTGTATCTCTTTCGCTCTCGATCTTTTTCCTCTACGCGATCGTGTACGACAGAGAGGGGAATAAAAGGTGTGGAAGGAGCCACAGGCGAGACCGCCGACGCATGGCTCTCTCGTTTGGTCAGAAAAACGACAGAGAACGCTACCAAGTGCGAGCGAATTAGAGAGCGAGAGAGTTTGGGGCGAAGGAAAAAGGAGGAGGCTATTCTTTCGTGCGTTACGTTGATTTTCTGATCGCTGTGCAATGAGGAAGTACATGCGAGAGTGTAGGCTGAGGGAATCTAAAATCCTTTGTGAGTTTTTTTCAATGAAACATAAAAAAAAGATGCTGAGGGATGCACGATCCTCAAATCTCCCTCTATGATTAACTATTTTTTTAATTTTGGCTTCCTCGTATAGAGGAAGCTTTGAGCTTCGTGCATCTTGAGTATCTTGAGGAACCAATTTGTAAATTTAAATTGGCATCGTTTTTTGTATTTTCCATTTAAATTATATAATTTCGATAACTTTTCTAGAAAGTGAAGGGGAAGTACGGAGTTATACACAATATTTCAAAATTTTTCAAAAAACTCAGATTTTTGTAAAATTTGAAAAATAATCAAAAAATTTTAACCGTTCAACCTTCAAATAAATCAAATAAATAAAAATCAAATAAATCAAAAAAATTCAAATAAATCTTAAAATTTGCGGAAGTTAGAGCGTCGACACCATTTTTTTTTTTGGAAAATTCAAAATGCCGTAGAATTCGTATTTTTCTAGCAATCCCAACAAAATTGTCAGAGAATGAAGAGCAGTTATGAACGTTTTAATTTTACAGTGTCAGAACACACACATCCGGACATTTTTTCTAGATATGATTTTTCAATGTTCAGAAAACAAAAAAAGTAGTTAACAAAAAAAAAAAAAATTTCGCCGTCCCATAGCTTCCTCTATGAGAAAGCAAAATATTCTGGTTCCCCGTATTTCGGGTCTTGTGTATTAGGAAATAATTGGAGAAAGTAAGACAATAAATCTCGCGTTTTTCCTAAAAATCAAAACAGCCGGATCGAGCAAAGATTCAAGTTTCCGATCCTTTTTTTTTAGCTCGAACATGCAATGAAAGTTTTTTCATTGATTTTGACAGCAAACAGCGAAAACATCTGGATTTAAATCCCAGAATTTCTTTTTTTTTTTCGATGTTTCTTCTCCCCGTCCGTGTACGTTGCGTCAAAGAAATTTCCGCATCTCATTTTTCCGGGCTATTTATCTCTTCGTCGCTCTTATTTTTTCGCTCCTTTGGTTGGTCCACTTCTCCGTCTGTTGACACGCCCGAGTTTTGGATCCAGCAGAATGGAAATAAATGAACGAAAGCTCGGTGTGTTTGGCAGAGAAAAAAATTTAATTCCCGACGATTGCTACGTCGTACCTGCTTGATCGAGGGATCATGCATAAAAGTTGAAAAATACTGTCGATAGGACGCAGAAGGCTTGCGAGTAAAAAGGTCGATATTTTTAGAAGCCAAAAGCTTTATCATCGACGAATATGTATGGATAGAGCAACTGCGTGGCAGAAAGGGTCCGATTTAACGACCTCAAACCGCACCCCATAACGAAACCAGACCCGAGGAGCAATTTCGATAAAATTCCCATACATATCGAAGGGATTGTCTGATGTGCCTCGCCTTCTTGACCCGAGTCGATAATTCGTAATGCATATACGTACCGACCTTTATCTTCGTAAAGTTAAACGTACGAAAACGTCCTGCCAAAACCAATTTCTTTGTATAAACTTAAAAATAAACAATTGCATGGAATAAAATTTAAAAAAATACTTGTAGAGACATTGGAATTTTTTAATAGAAACGTTTTTCTACGTGTTTATCGAAATATCTTTAAAAAATTGAAGATTCAAACGAACTGTCAAGAGACTTGGAAGTTTCTATGGGATTTTCGGGACTGTTGTAACTTTTGCCAAAGGGATTCATGATAAATGCTCGAGTGATGAGCGGATCGTTAAACGACTGGCAATTATCGATGAAGAATCCTTAACATTGCGAAGGCGAATGGGTGCAGTAACAACAATTTCCATTAGTCTGTGTCGACTCAGCGATTAGTCGATCACACAGAGTAATGTTACGAGGGTGAAATTATCCGAATCAGCGCATAGTTTGTAACGGAATGACCATGCCGAGTACCTTTTCGTTGGACATTGAAGCTAACGATCCATTTGCCATTGGCGTGTTGTTGTCGGTGAGCAGGATTTCTATAGTCCAGCTTTGTGCCAACACGAACAACATTATCATCGATTATCTCTGACCCTTTTAATCGATTAATGTTTCATTTAGTTTCGAATACGAGGGGATTTGTTAACGATTGGTTAGATGCGTTGAAAAAAAAGTTCATAAGGTTCTCTTGTCGCGAACGTTAGATGGAAATTTGATATTTTTTTATTAGACTATTCAAGTATGGAAGAAAATAATGCCTGCAAAATTTCAGAGTGCATTATCGACTATTTACCACGATAAATAATTAAAGAAATTTCGAATTTTAACACACGGCTTATGGGAATCTCGCTCCGACAGAGATTTCGCAATTAGATATATATTTTCAAGAACAATTTTGATATATGTTGAGAAAACCCTGAGGATTATTTAAAAAAAAAAACAAAAAAAATTGAGGATGAACCAACAATTGCGATAAAAATCATCGATTTAGAAAAGTAATTACTTGATGAGTTGACATCTGCTGCAATGCAATCGATTCGATTATGTGAGGCTCAGAAAATGTACGTCAAATCAGACTGAGATCGAAAAACCTCATAATAATAAAAAGTAATCCATACATTGATCATGACACTCGTCTTAAAAATCACCGACTTTTGTTGTACTAATAAAATAATATTTACATTGATCATGTATGGCTTATTTACAGTGTTACAAATAATAAGATGCCTTTTGACTAGTTAATATGCGATGGGGCAATCTTGTCTTCGGGAATCATATGATTTTTTATGGCGTCCCGTATCGTATGGGTGTTTTTCGTCCTGCCACTTATATCTCACGTATTTGGAGAGAAAAAAAATCTGAAATAATTCTGGAATACTCTCCATTAATTCTACTTTAAGGTTTTATTGTTATATTCGTTGCATTTGTTTTATTCAAAAATAAATCGTTTTAAAAAACAAGATTTTCGGAAAAAGGTTTGTCACTGGGGTTCGGAAAAGTCAACGAAAACGATTACTTACCGGCCAATCAGTGATTCTAGGACGACATGCCTAAACTTCACAAAAAATCGATTTTCTTCAGCCATTCGAAATCGCAGCAACATGTTTCAAGGAAAAAAAAAAATCGTTTTTTCGAAAGTTCCAAACGGAACCCCATAATAATGACCAAAAAGCTACGCCAGAGATTTTTTTCACTAATGAAAATATAACTGACGATAAGCTCGTTCGAATTGCCGAACAACTCAGAGTCTCGAGAAACAAAAAAACGATTTTGTCTTCGCGTTTTGTCTCGGGTTGAAATTGAGGGATAAGGTGAAACGAAACTGAAATTATGGCAGAGCACGAATTTATACATATATGTAAATATACACGTATTTATATAATCATATTTATTTAACTCATTCATGTTGAAATAACAATCACATAAGTTATTATCGAACTGAATCCCATAATATCTACGTTAGTGTATTTTTTTTTATATATATGTACAAATGTAATGCATTTGCTCTAAACCTTATACGAGTTACTATAGAGTTATACACAGGGACCTCTATTTTCGCAACAGCAGGCCGAACGTTACGAAAACAGAGGTCTCAATATATACGTTGAATATTTATTTATTTCGAACGAAAACGTAAACTCCGATAAAGTTCATATTCGTATCTTACTGAAGGTAGTACTGTCGGTTTTAGAATTACCGTTCAGAATTTAATAAAATTTGATAGAGTAGTAAATTATGATTATAAAAAGATGCAGTCAAATTTTCAAGAGGCTACAGAGCACCAGAAAAAAGATATTCGCATTGGAAATTTTATACTTTTTTAACATTGAGTTTTATGATGAATCTCAATTTTCAATGAGTTCGTATCAATTATTACGAGAAATCATAGGAGAAATACAATGAAATGTATGAAATTAATGTTGGATTCAATTTTGTCTTTTCTGGTTGTCTGTAGCCTTTTGAAAATTTGACTGGATATATTTTTTTTTTCATAATCTACTACTGTACCAAATTTTATTAAATTCTGAATGGTAGTTCTAAAACCGCCAGCCTTTAAGGAAAGGCTGAAAAAAAAAAATAATACGAGGAAGAAAAAATATGTTTTTTTGGCTAGTAAAAAAATGAAACGAAAAACTTGATATTTCGTACCCAAATCCCTTTTAATCGAAAACATTGGCCTAAAATAAGAATCTTCTAATTACGAATAAATTATTAAATATCTATTCACAAAATTAATTGTAGGCTATCAATTAACATTCATCGTCGACGATTTTTCATTTTTTTAAAATCGTTGCCATCAGTTGATGTTCATACACTTCGTCATGTCTCTCTCTCTCTCTCTCTCTCTCTCTTTCTTTCTCGCTCTTTTTTCGCGATTCCACGTAACTCTCGTTTTTTTCACTATTTCCTCAAGGCTGGTGTGTCACTTGAGGTTGGGGCTTGTTCGTATCGTATAAGAAGCGTAACACTAAATTTATTTTATTTTTATTACCTTACCTCTTCAACAGACGATTGTTTACAAGATTTGTATTACAAAAACGAAATAATGGTCGTCGATTTTCGTATTTATATGTTTGTGTGTTTATATATATATATATATAAGAAGGATGAGTTCACATTATTATTATTTTTGTTTGAAAAAAATATCCGCATATTAAGCAACGAGCAAAGTAGTGAAAAATGATAAAAAATGTAAATTTTCGTGTGACGAAGGAGAATGAAGAAGAAAATAACAAAAAGTGGCAATGAGTTGTTGGAACTCGTTAATGAATTATAAAACTTTGTCTTTGTCTGTCCTTTTATATTTAAAGTTATCAAATATATTTTATTATAATCGTTCGATAATTTTGTTGAAGTTTTATTGATTTTAATCGATGGTCCACTCACTGATCTTTATACAACCAGAGTGAATGTCACCTTTATTCTACATATATTTATTAATTTATTTATTTATTCATTTATTTATTTATATATATTTGTCGTTTTTTTTTTTTTTCAAATGGTATTTATATTATTTATATTGGCTATCGGTAATTCTTACAACGTTCGTACAAGTGATACGTTTTTATCGTCAGTAGTACAGACACTCGGATGGAAAACGATTGGCAGTGAAACGAGGATTGACTGTGTTTATATTTTGTTTTATTTGTTGGCTTTAAAAAATTGGAGCAATTTTCAATTTGAAAAGAAGAATTGTTTCGTGATATTTTTTATCACATTCGCATCGTTCGTAAAATAAATAAAAAAAATTGCACACGCTTATCCTCGTCGCGCTGCCAAATTTTTTGTCAGACCTTTTTTTCTTTTCTATATTTTAATATGGGGGAAAAAAAAAAAAATAACTCGGATCACCCTTTTTTTGATTTTTTTTCTCGTTTCACAGATTTTTAAAAATGTTTCGGGGTCATCCGTCGCGGACACGTGTCTTCTCTAGCAAGGAGAAGTAATCCTCGTGAGACTACGTTCATCCCACTCTTAAGTAACATTCCAGCCGTCGTAATCTTGTGTAAATAAATGGAAGTTTTTATGTCAGATTTCGGGCGATTTATGAAGATTTATTTATTTACTTTTACGCTATACATTGACGAAGTTTTTCACGTAAAAACTTGTCGTTCCAAAAGTCTTACCAGTTTTTTCGTTGACAGGAAATTTTCAAAAATTCTTCAGACATTTTTTGTCCTCCGTTTGGTGGATGTTTTTCAGCTTTTTATCTTTTTCTCATTTATCTTTCATTTTTTCTGGACTCGGGAATTGCTCAGCAGAGCAAAAAAAATTTTCTTTCATTTTTTTTCGCAAATCATCCAACTTTTGCCCATTCCTGTATAAATTCCCGAGAGATAAATTGAAGTACTTTGTTTTTTTTTCACTCGCCAATGAAGAAAGTTTTTTCATCGAGAATTTTTACGAAAATTTGTAAAATAATGTTAAGACTTTCGGAAAGTGAGTTTAACGTGAAATTTCGTGCGTTTTCTGATTGCCTACGAGAGAAAAGTCTCGTTAATTCGATTTCTGAGGAGAATGCATCAACTCCGATCGAGAGCCATCGAGTTTTGAGCTCAATCGATAGCCAGAGGCGAGTATCGCGGATTTCGTTGCAACAAATATACAATTATTATCCCGACGAATCAATTCTGTATATGAAACGCTTTACGTACTTTGATATATAGAATATGACTTTCATTAATCTTTATATACAACGCTACGGTCAATAAAATCACTTTGCGAATTAGTTGAACCGCATTCACCACTCCGTGTTCACTATTCTTTCTTGTACGAGTGTTTTTTCGAGATTTATATTCGTTTTGAATGGATGGTGATGGGTATTGAGTTTATGAACGAAGACTGACTCGCGGACGACGTTTATCCACGTTCGGTAAATTTTCATGCTCACCTTTCAGCGACTGCCAAATATTTGTCTCTATCTTTTTCGAGTTTTCTTCGTGTAGTTTTTTTTCCGGTTCAATAATCTTAGCTTTTTACGTCAAACACACGTTGACACGTTTTCACAGTTGGGCAAGAACCGGAGATGGACACTGATCCAAAATTTCAATCGCTATATCATTTTTTCGTGACTCTTTTTTAATGTTTTTCTTTAAATCTATTTATTCGTTAATTTTTTAAATCAAATTATCATTTTTCGATTTCTTACGTAAAATAAGAATTTTGAATCTTCTTTTTTATTATCGACACGTACGATTTGAAATTGTCTGCTATTTAATATTATTAAAAATTTTTAACGCTCTAATTAATTTTATTTTTGGAATTTTCAATTTAAATTCAAGTACCCATCTCTCTGAACGATTTTGTGTCTTCTGGATATTCAGATTTATCGGGATTTTGTCACTTTTCAAAATGTAACTTGATGGCAGAAAAAAAAATGATGGAAATATCGAAACTTTTGGGTTTAGTACAGAGGCTGTTAAAATGAGTGATTTTTTGCGTTCATTTGTGCACTTCGCGATAATCAAATAACTGTTTATTTTCATGTTTATTTTGGGACGAATTTATTGTCATCGACGGAGTGCAAATGAATTTGGATTGAGGCAAATCTCGTCAGCGTGAAGAAACATCGATAACGATCGATTTACGAAATAGTCAACTGGTGAATTGAATTTTTCTCAAATCCACATTCTCCATAATTCATAATTTTCAATAAATTGTTTGAAAAATCTTAATGAAGAGTTGCCGAATTGAAAGATTGTGTTGAT
The DNA here is from genome assembly GCA_963921915.1 of Hyposoter dolosus. Classification (NCBI taxonomy): domain Eukaryota; kingdom Metazoa; phylum Arthropoda; class Insecta; order Hymenoptera; family Ichneumonidae; genus Hyposoter; species Hyposoter dolosus. The sequence goes on along the minus strand of OY998131.1, from coordinate 21,453,862 downwards.
CAATAAATTTTTTCGTAAATTCATCGTTTTGTATATTTTTCTAAATTCTCAAGACACTCTGCCATGGAAATGCGTTCTCACGATAATTGAAAAGTGCATTAAATTTGGTTTACAAACATTTTGAAAATTCAGCAATCATTCGACCAGCACGAAGCCTTAATTTTTGTCTGGGGAGTGAATTGAATCGAAAAATTAGCCTCACCGATCGACGACCTTGAACTTTAGGTAATTTTTGCTCCACAGAATGAAAATTTAAACACAAAAAAAAATCTTTTTTCTGTCTCCATGCATTTCAATTTTTTTTATTTTTATAAAAATTTACGATCCGTGCAAAAGTTGCGCAACGTTCAAAATCGTTGCCTGATCTTATCGTGTGAAGATAATTTTTTAAATTGTTTTTCCGGCCATCCTATGGAGCGAAAGACAAATTCAGAGATTGACTGTCAACGTGGACAAGTGTGGCTAATTTCTCAAGCTGCTGTGTAAAGTTTTTCTCTCAAATTCTGTCCTCAATCCTGTTTTCATTCATTTTATACTTTCGTGTAATTCGCCTCGGATTTTTCGTCTTGATTCGAGTCGAGAATTTCTTTTTAAATCATAGAAAATGAAAGATAAAAAATCAGACACTTTGCATCGTTCGAGGAGGATTGTAAGATGGAGCTGAATTCTTTGAGATCCTGTTTGATTGTAAGGACGAAATTTTTTTTTTTTAACCTGAAGGAGTCGTGATTGGATTTTGAAGTGATTCGCTCGAGCAATGAACACCATCGGCATTTTTTGACACAATTTTCATTTGAATTTGAGTTTTTTTTTTTTTTTTTTCGTGTATTTCTTTTAAATTTGTGGGAAAATGGTCACGTTAATTATAAAAGCACGACGGTCCATTTTAAATGTTCATAAAACTTTGCAGGTGCAAATTCTTCTTAAAAAACTTTTCGCTCAGAATTATTTATGGGAAAATAGCTCATAGTTATCGTCGGTTCGCTCATGTATCACAGTTCATCGCTAAAAATCCAAAAAACTCTCATCTTTCGATATAAAATTGAATTCTGAAGATTCAACAACGCCCAAACCACGAGAAACGAAAAATTAAATACCCAAGACGATAAATACTGTTCTCATTAATTTTTTCTCATCAGAATCTCGCAATGAACGACACAGGTCGGAATAAAATTCAACAGAATCAGAAAAACTTGATTTTTAGGGATTTTAATGAAAATACTTCACTCTCGCGACTAATCGTAATGATTATTTACAAAAGTAAAAAGTAATACACGAAAAAATGTCGAAATATAACCGAAGCTCCATCCTCGGTGCAAATAGTCGACGAAATTGGAAATTTCTAAAAAATGGCAAGATGGTTAACTCAAATTTCTCCATTTTCACGTGATAGAAGTTTCCAAAATTCAAAAAATGAAAATTTCCAAAGAAAAAAGGGAAAAAATGAGAGAAAATTGTATTGAAGGATATAAATGAAAAAATGGTGGGCTCCGATGAATAAAATGAATGAAAATGGCGTTGACTCGAAATCCAGAGTTGAGTTTAGTGGAAAAATGAATATAAAAAATGGTCGACGAGAGAAAATGTATTTGTCGGTGTAAATGATTGTTTTTCGTTAAGATTTTCTTTTGGTAACGAAAAACAACGTTTTGCCACGTACTATAGTAAAGATTAGGCCATGTTTGTGTATATATACGACGGTTTTAATGTGGACGTACCACGAAGCTTCCCAGCTGACCGATGAGGAGGTAGGGTAGTTGGAGATTGTAAGATTGATAAATGATTATTTCTCGATAAATGAAAATAAAAAGTGGCAAGAAAATAAAATTAGAAGGGTGTGTCGACGATGTGTTTTAAAAATTGGTTCGGGAGATAGATTGTCAGCGGCGGAGACGAAGCTAAACCCAAGTCCCGATGAGTGAGCGCGTGGCTTTTAATTTATCTTTTGTTTGCATCAACAAAATTTTCTCTATTTTCTCGTATTTTATTCGTATCGTTGTTAAAATTGATTTAATGATTATTCCAAGAAAACGGAGCACAGTAAATCAATATTTTACAGACTGACTCGTTTCCATGGTAAATTTTCTATTCCGAAAACGTCGTAATCGCGAATGCCATTAAATTAACAAATAAGTTTTCGGGAGTTTTTGTTCTTGTTGTTATTTCGCAATCGAGTGTTTTTATCCTCCAAAATAAATTAATCTAAACGTCGAATCACGGCAACGCCGAAACACTTTTTCTTCGTCGTTTTTTTTCTTCGATTCGTTGGTTTTTTTCAACGTCCTTTTGGTGAGCTGGATGAAAAACGTTTCTTTCTCGTGAAATAACCGAATGTCGATATTTTGCCGGATCCCTCGTCGATTCTCTCCTCGGATATTTGCTATAGAAAAATGTTGCCTCGTCGTTTTGCACGATTCAGACACTTGGAGATATCCAGCAAAAACCTCATTAGCCTTATCGTCCGACTCGCTTATTTGTAAGAAAGAGACCAGATCCCGCGTTTTGGTGTTTATTATTTTTTTCGCCTTTTTATAATGATGGCGCTGCACGGTAGAGAGGATTTCCTCTGATGGGAAGCACGTGAGCCTCCGAGTTGAACACCCAGTCGTCGAGGCTTATGAGATCGTCGTCGCTGAACAACAGGTACAGATACTGGAATAAGAAAAAAAAAAAAAAAACAAATTATCCATACGTTTCACGATTTTTAATTGAATAATGAAAAAAATCGTTAATTAATGATCGAGCTTTTTCTTTATTTGTCGAAAGTAAAAAATGAATTCTGGAAGGATTATTTGGAGGATTCCTCCAGGACCAAAATGCAATTGTTACGTTATCAAAAATTCTGAATTTCGGAGCACTGCTCGGTCGTACGAAAAATCCTCGGATTTTTTCTTATTATTTATTTTTTTTTTTTATCTCTCGACGTTTTTTTTCGCTCTCCACTCTCCAGCCTCGAGGATCGAAACGTGGTTTGCTACTTTGCAGGAATTTGGCCAAAGCTCTCTCTCTCTTGGGCAAAGTGCACACATAAATAAAGAGAGATACTCACGCAGCACTTTTTATACATGGATAAAAAGAATGAAATTGTTTTTTGTGTACCTTGAGCGTTTCAGCGAAGAAAAAGCTTTGCTGCACGTCGTCCTTCGGTGGGTCAGAATTGTATACGTCTTTGAGCCCCGAGAATCCTCCTGGTACACGACAATACTTTTCGAGAGCCTGGACAGCCTCCCAGCCCCATTCCCGGTACTTTGGATCCTTGGTAAGTCGCCACATCACGAAGTACGACTCAAACGTCTGAAAACGACCAACAACATTTTTTTTTAAAATCGCATTTTCCACTTTTTCGCTTTTTCCATTTTCCAATCGCATTTTCAAATATTGGCGCGAAGTTGAGGTTCTCAAAAAATTGTTGATAATGGGAGAGAAAATAAAATCAAATGATTTCGGAATTTTGGTGAGAAATAAAGAAATTTTATATTTTCATTATCATTTTTTGAGTAATTTACGAGACATCGTTAGGCTTTGTGTTTTTTTTTGTCGTAAGTATGAATTTCTGGCTTCTTAAAATTTTGCCAAGTTGCATAAAATAATCGAAACTTTATTCCGATTGGAGTAAAAGAAAAAAAAAACGAAATCGGACTGGTAAAAAATTCTTTTCATCGTTTTGGCAATAATAGAGAATCTCGAACTGAGTTTCATGACGCGATTTCGAATTTGAAAACTCCATGAAAATAGAGACAAAAATGCACGGATGGGAAGGAAGAAAAATTTTAAAAAAATCAAACTTGCAAATTACTTTTTGCTAAAGTTTCTCACGACTCTGAGAACTTTCTCCATAATGATTCTGAGCTGAGAAGTGACAATTACCAATAGCAGAAACGTCGAGGATTGTATGATTTTGTTTTAACAAGAGTTCCCAATATCCTCGAGTTTTTTTTTTTCACTTTTTTGTGAAAGGAAAATGTTTGATCAGTTCTAACGATTTTTTCTGTTGTTCCTGATCGTCAAAGTGGTGAGATTTTTTTTCCTTCGATCGTCTCTCACTTTTTTTCAGAAACGACATTTTTTAAAATGCTTCGTTCGAAGAATGAATTAAAAAAAAAAAAAAATTAAAAAATCATGAAAGAATAATTTTTTTTAAATTCTTTTGAATCAGACGCAACTCCTCAAATGATATTCTTCGGTTGGAGGTTTGGAACGAGAGGATAGGAAGAAAATAAAATTGTGAAAAAAAAGAGAATTTACCTCAGGTCGTAGAATGTAGTACTTTTCGCCATTTTTTAAGCTCTTGGCTTCATGGCCCTCGATGAAATGGAAAACCTCAGGGCCGAGTTTCGTCGGAGTGCGGTCGTACGACTCGTGGCAGGTGTTCGTTAGTCCTTCCGCAATGTTCATGTACTTCTTGGCCAAAGCGTTCTCTACGGTTTTGGCGCCAAGTGCGAACATCCCACCTGAGAAAGGCGCATTGTCGTAACAAGAGATTAGGGTCGTTCTGGTTAGCTATCGAGGGGAATCGAGGGAGAGAGGAAGAGGGTTTTCCGGTTTCTTCTCATTCATATCGGCAGCAGCGTAGGGTATAGCGGCGACGTTGATAAGAAAGCCAGGAAAACCAGGGTTTCCGGTGATGGGTTCACAGAATTTTCGAAAATCACGATAACCGCAGTTCGTTAAAAAGAAATTTCAAAAATCTTCCAGAGAAATATGATTTGTTCTTTGAAAATGTGAGCACGAGATTGGACTCGAGGATCGAGAAAAAAAATTGTGTGAACGCGCGTCGATGAAAATGAAATCAAAAACTTTATTTTTTTTTTTTTTTTATCGCGTTGGAATTCGGAAACAGGAAATTATAAGAATTCCAATATAGGGCCAGGAAACTTACCAGCGAAACAGGCGAGATGCCCCATTTTATTTTCTGGTCGATCATTTTTCAGATCGGATACGTATAATAATCCACTCGGAGATTTCATGATCATGTACTTTTCGACAGCGGCCATAGACTTGTCCCACATTTTTCTCGCTTCCACATCTTCCATGCCTGACTGGATCCAGCCTTTGAGCAAATATTCGTAGAAACTGTCACCGAGACCACCCAGAGACATGTCGTCTGCAAAATAGAAATAAAAATCCCACGATGAGCGACACAGATTCGTCCGATCGAATTTACAAACTTCAGATACATTTCGATGAAATCTAAATTTTTGTTTTCGCATTTTCTCACATGCACAATGGTTTGCGAGCCAAAGTTGATTAAAAAAATTTGTTGAAAATTGACTAAAGAGCAACATACTCTAAATCCAAGATTGTCCGAAGTAATCTGTACTTGTTATGTAATAAAAAAAATTTCAAACAAATTTGACGATCGATTTTTTTGAAAAATTAAATAAAGCTTCTTCGATGTTACACAAAAGTGTATGCAAAGTTTTAAGAGGCATCACCATTTAGAAACGGAAATATTTAATGTTGAAAATTGCAACATTTAACACACGCTCTTACGAGAAACTACTGAACGTTGTGATTTTTATAAATAAATATCTCGACTTGTACAAATGGGGTGAAACCTCTTAAAATTCAGACATGACTATTCTCTTTATGTGGTAAAAATTAAAACGAATTCTATCGATAGAAAGTTTTTGCATGCAACGTCCTTAAAATAAACACTTCAGCTGCGTCCAGAAACCTGAAGGACACGGTCGAAATTTCAATTTGAAATTCAAAGTAAAAAAAATAAAAAATCAAATAAAAATGTACACATTTCAGAAATAATGGGCTCGCGTTTTCCAAGCTCGTCCACGACTCTTTAATATACGTAACGGACGTACAGAGGCTTTCGTAACGAAGAGTCGTTGTTTCTCATAAAAGTGAGAGATCAACACACACGAGGGCTGTGTATAGAATTCGCGTCCAAAAATAATCAAGTCTAAGTGTCACGATCCTGACCCTCCTCAAGGACAAATTGGATTGAGTCTCTTGGCTCGTTTTGCCAAATTGTTACTGCTAATTTATTCGGCTGTAGTTCTCGCCATCGTCGCGACCAGATAGAAAATAAGAAAAAAAAAGCGACGTAGAGAGAGAGAGAGAGCGAGAGGGCGCGACGAATGACGAAGGAAACAGCCAAAAGGAGCGGCTCGCACTTTGCTTCGCGATGTCGATGTCCTGTAACTTTCACTCTTATTATTTCTATAAAAGAAAAGCAAGGACGACAGAAATTTGCAATTTTTTAGCGCAAAAATAAAAAAAGTAAAAAAATAATTGAAACGTCAAAAATTTCAATAAACAATGAACCTCGGTGGATTCTTTGTGAAAAACCAATCACCGCAGAGTTTTTCAAGTGTTTTTAAATAAAAAAAATTATGAAAAATAAAAACAAACGCGTTTGTGTGTTTTTGAATTGGAATTTGGAGTAAATGGGTTTTCGACGATACTCGAACGGTTGGAAACGATGTTTTAGCGATTCGGATCAATATTCAATGATCGGAATTATTGCCCGGAGTGTTTGAACGCGTCAAACGAAAATTCCATGTCATTGATTTTATTGCATGGATTTTTGGTATAGAATCGCAATGGGCGAAGTATTTTCGGTTGAATACGAAAAAAAAAAATGGATGAAAAATAATATTTTTCATGGATCTTTCATCGGACCAACAATTCTCTTTGGAGCGTTTCCATCGACGATTCGTTTCCACAGTCTCGGACAGTGCAGTCGTCGATTTTTTTATCCGTAAAAAAAAAAATGGAGAAAAAAAAGGAAAAGGACGACGAAAAAAATGAGGCCCGAGGAGGAAGAGAGTTTGGGGGTGAAATTTTCGGTCCTCTCTCGAATGACAAATACGTTGATGTCAAGAAAAATTGAATTTTCATAATTGATAAGCCGAAAGGTTGAAAAGCCCTCGCGACACGAAGGCGAGAGCGCGTTTGTGATCAGCGAGGATATATATGAACGAAAAGACGGAATTAAAAATCTATTTGGCCACCGAATTTGACGTGGATTTATTAAATGGGATTATAGTAATAAGATGAGGCAATATTTATAATATCGGAGCAACCGAGCCAGTCGAGAAAGAAATAAAAACGAAATCGATAAAAAAAAAATGGGAGAAAAAATATTGACGAGAAAAAGAAAGAGAGAGAGAGAGAGAAGATCGCTGGCCAAGACGGATCACCTGCTCACGGCATCGAAAATCGAGGGCGGCGTAAGGCCTTTGGGCTTTGGCTTATTGAGGAGCATTTTCGTCTTGGTTGCACAATATTCCATGGCCCAAGGCAGAGATTCTCTTCGATGAAACTTGTTCGCGCGCTTCTTCTCAAATTCATCAATTCGCCTGTTTATCCTTATTTTTATTTTTACAAATATTTCGCCTCTCTTTTTTCTTTTTCCTGTTTGTTCATTTATCTCCGATCGCATCAACGTCATTATAAATGCAATCGATGCTAATAATCGTCGAGCTTTATCTCCGCGTGATAAATAAACAGGAAACAGGCACCATTTTTTTTCCCACCATCACGATTTTTCTATTTTTTTTTTTCCTGTCGTTAAAAACTTTATGACCAAAAATCCAAACGATTCGCCTGTCGATTATAATTGTCGCAAAATATTGCTGAAACTTCATTTAATTATTTAAGAAATTTTTAGAAATTTTAAAAGCATTACTCACGTTGTCCCCATTGTCCGGTCTGTGGATTAATGTAGTTCGGATAAAGTCCCTTCGGTTTGTCGATAATATTAAGAACTTTTCTCACATTTTCGACTTTGTTTCTAAACACTGGATTGCCCGTGATGTCACTGAGGTAAGTGAACTCGAGATGGAGCGTGCCAATTTCTGAGAGAATGCTGCAGCCACTGCTAGCCCAACCATAATTTTTCGTTTCCTATTAAAAAAATAAAACCAGAAAAATGTCTTAATTAAATTTCACATGGATATTTCGAGCTTTTTCCATTTCGTTGATGAATAAATTAATTTTTTGGGTAATTATGCAGTTTGGGAGCTTTTCCGAAAAACGATGCAAAATTTGTTTTTTCTTCGTAAATTTGTTGCTCTCACTGCGACAAGTGATATTCCATGGGGGAAGGCTGAGATTTTAAAAACTTGAAAACACCATAATTTATGGGAATTTATGGGAAATGTTAGCCTCGCCCCATAGAATATTATTTGTTTTGATACAATCAACAGCTCCACGGGGAGGAAAAAAAATCGTTCCCATTATTTTTGGGAAAAGACCCCAAACTGCATAATTATCGTATTTTGGGGTCAAATTGACCCCTGGTCAGACGACGAACCGAGGCTCCTATAAATTGCTGATTTGCTTGTGAATTATAAAATTCTTTCGATCTGCTATCGTGGCAGGATTTTTTTTTCTTTTATTGAGATCGTTTTACCTCTCGGTGCTTTGACGTATCACTCAGCCTAGAACTTCCCATGTGGAAATGAGAGTTGATGTTAAAACGCAAGGGTGGACGCCGAGAAGAGCGAACCCAGGGCATAAACATGATCGTTTTATAATTTAATCCAAGGCAATTAAGTTGTCGACGCTAATTCCAACTAGGGTGAGATAAATGAACGAACCTCTACGACGCGGTCTCGGCTACAAAGCAGTGTTGAATGTGAGAGTTTATTGCCCAAAAGGCTAGGATATAAAAAAAGTTTATCAACTGTTTTTGTCACGTATTCGTTAATTTTTTTGTTGAGTTATTAAAAATCTTGGAGATGCTGATCAGCATTTTTCCATCTTGAATTTTTTTTCATTGGTCAATCAGGAATTGTCATCGATCTATGTTTAGTGAACTTTGAGGCAGTAGCAGCTGAACGCACTTTCATGACGTTCTCCGACGATTGATAGAATCACCCATGCAATAAATTATTCCAACGAATTCTGACTGGATCAATAAAATTCAATCTCATTTAGAATTTCTGCTAATGAGTGAGAATTAAGTAGAGTTTCCTTCTGAGCAAAGCTGAAACGAGCATTAATTGAATTTGAATCTTGCAAGTCGATCGAATGTACGACTTCGATAATCTAATAAAATACGAAAAACGGGAACATTTTGATTTACATCGTTTATTTTAATTGTTAAACGCTATTTTCAATTATTTTATTTTCCAGTCAAGCTTCTCGGCGAAGAAATAATAAAATGGACGGTTTTTAATTCGATCAAACAAACATCGATCGAACTCAATTGAGCAGCTGTTCCTAACTAAGTAAATAATTTTCGGTTCATTAATAATTGGTATTCGGTAAAATAATTTCCTGTTTGCAGAAAATTAATGAATTTCACTGCCATTTTTGTAATCCTCGATTTCTTAGTCGCACTGGTTTTGAAATATAAAAAATTCGTAAGATTCTTTAAACTTGAGTAATTCGAGAATATTGGGAGTGAATTTTTGAAAATCATGTCAATATAAAAAAATACGTAAAAATTGTTTACACTTCGGTAAAATTCGAGAATACTGGGGATGCATGTTGTCAAAATAAAGAAATACGTAAACTTGTATTAACTTGAGTAAAATTTGAGAATATTAGGAATGAATTGTTGAAAATCATTTTGTCAATATAAAAAGTACGTAAAATTGTTTAAATTTCAGTAAAATTCGCGAATATTGAGAAAGAATTTTTGAAAATCATGTCAATATTAAAAAATACGTAAATCGTTTAATCTTCAGTAAAATTCGAGAATATTGGGAGTGAATTTTTGAAAATTGGGTAAAAATAAAAAATACATAAAAATTGTTAAAATTCCAGTAAAATTCGAGAATATTGAGGATGAATTTTTGAAAATCATGTTTCCAGTGTTTTCGAGATTTTGCCCGTTTGCGTTCGCTGTGAAAGGTCAAGCGCCATGAACTTTTGAGGAAAATAGAAGATTGTGCTTGTCGGTGGTGTAACAGAAAATTATGACGTTAAACTCCGGTGGCGCATGTGTCCGCGCGTATACATGGGGTTGCAGAGAGCGCATGCAGAGGCCCGTAAACGTCTGGCTATTAGGGAAGCCCGAGAGAAGCTCTTAACGATGGTGCGGGGCGTTCGATAAGATCGCTAATACGAATTACAAAGTCATCAAGCGAAGAGAGGGAGAGAGAATGAGAAAGATATAGACAGCGAGACGAGAGAGAGAGAGAGAGAGAGTGTTTGCGCGTGTATGCAGCATCTGTATCGCAACATACAGAGTTATTCTCGACATCGTTTCTTCTCGTTTAGGTCTGCGGAATGATAGTGAATTTCCTCGCAGAATAAGCACATTAAGGCTTGGTACACAGATGTTACGAATTGTAATTTAAGCCCGAGGAAAAAAGTTACACACACGTGCGAGGCGGAAGCAGAAAGAGCTGCTGTGGTCTCCAAAAAAAAAAGAAAGAAAAAAAAAAACAAAATCATTTTCATAAGTCTTCAGAATTTTATTAGAACGATTTAAAAAATAGAAATATTTGCAAAATGCAAGTATTTCTCAATATTTGGAGAAACTCTTTAAGGACGTTGTATGGCGACGATTAAATCTAAATTTTTGTGTTCAGTTTTTCTTACATACAAAATGGTTTGCGAGCCTAAGTTCATTAAAAAAATTTGTTACAAATTGGCTAAAGAACAACATATTCTGAATCCAAGATTGTCCGAGGTAATCTGTATTTGTTATATAATAAAAAAAATTTCGAAAAAATTTGACGACCGATTTTTTTGAAAAACTAAATAAAGCTTCTTCGATGTTACACAAAAGTGTATGCAAAGTTTTGAGAGGTTTCACCATTTAGAAATCGAAATATTTAATGTTGAAAATTGCAACTTTTAACACACGCTCTTACGAGAAACTACTGAAAGTTGTGATTTTTATAAATAAATATCTCGACTTGTACAAATGGGGTGAAACTTCTTAAAATTCAGACATGACTATGCAATTTGTGTGGTACAAATTAAAATGAATTCTATCGATAGAAAGTTTTGCATACAACGACCTTAAAATAAACACCTCAAGTGCATCCAGAAAATTGAAGGACAGAGTCAAAATTTCGACTCGCAATTCAAAGTAATAAAATAAAAAAAAGATAAAAAATATTTCAACTTCTACATGGTGAACAAACCTCTTGAAATTGCGTGAGCTATTAGATATCACTATTCTCATTGTGTGGTGCAAATTTGAAGGAATTCTATTGATAGAAAATTTTGCATAAAACGTCCTAAATAAATGAATGGAAAACGTTTCAGAAATTCTCGTACAATTTCCGGATATTGAAATGACACAACGAGCGAATAAATGTTAAAATTTCTTTGAATTTACAATAAACAAGAAGTAAAGAACCTGGATGAATATTTACAAAAGGTCCTTTTGGGAAAAAAGTTTTCCCTAAAATTGCCCCTCCCCAAAATTGATCGTGGTAGAATTTTTCATAAACAAAAATGCTCAAAAAAATTTGGGACCATTTTTGGCAAAAGGATTATTTGTAAATATGTAAAAAAAACGTGGCTACGTTGATAACACAAATTTCTGGTAACACGCGCGGTTCGTAGAAGTAGAATTTGGGCTGTACGTCCGATATAGAAAAAACGCCCGAGTCTAAGGAGCAGCAGAGTAAAGATTACACAGAATATGAAAAAGCTCGTCGTCTGCCTTGAAAACGAGTACATCGGGAAAAAGGCTTTGCGGTGTCTCATTAAACGAGCAATTAAGAATTCGCGTCTTAATTGCAAAGCTATATATACGTGTGTGTTGGTACGAGGGTAGTTCGATAGATACATGAACGGTTGGCTTTGAGGAGAGCGTTTTTTTTTTTTGCTTGGGCGATCGAGGTTTGGATTTATTTTTGCTCTCGAGTTCTCTCCGTTGCACTTTTTCCCGAACAAGGAGATCCGTGTTTTTTCTCTCTCCGTCACTTTGGCGCTTGGGCAAACGTGACTTGACGGAAATCGTTTCAATTAAATCAGCCCAGTCCAACAACCCGCAGGTCCAATTGCATGCTCCGAAGGCTCAGCCAAAGAGATTTAGCCGAGCGTTACTCTCGAGAGTCCACGGTCTCGTACACACCCGACGAGTGTATAAACGATCGAGTATAACGATACAGTGCAACGTCCACGGACTGCTAAGCGCTGTTGCGGCGAATCAACACCGGCTCCCTCCTCGGCCCATTTACCTCTTTTAAAACTGTATACTGGAGGGTTCGTAGGGTTCGGGAAGAAAGTAAGGAGACACTTTGAACAGCCTCAGACAGTTAAATTTCACTGGAACTGAAAAGGCTTTTTCGCAGTCGCGATTTCGTCGGTTTCGTCTGATTATTCGACGAGGGGCGTCAAAGCGAGAGTTGGCGACAACGCGAGTATAAATTGCAGCGGCAGAGTGTCACGATTTTGTTTTTTTTTTGTTACGTCAATCCGTCCAGACTTTTTATTTCGTAGTTCCCTCCGTTGTCACACTGGGTCGAATTGACCCGGAGCATATTTTAACTTGACATTGAATTTTTCGTTGGAAATTCCATTTAAAAAAGTGTCTGGCTTATCGTAATTTTGGTTTTTATGGGATTTTTAGGTCGGTACTTACGCCAGTGGCGAGGTTGATCAAGGAATGAGGAATTCCAGTTTCCGTTTGGAAACCAGGCAGTAATCGTTCGCCGAGCTGTGCGGCCTTGTCGCGGAACATAACGTCGCCCGTCAGGGCGTAACTGGCTAAGAGACTCCCCAAGAATCTGATGGTCGTTTCGAACAGCGAACTGTCGCCTTTCTGAAAAATAACAAAAGGAAAAAAGAAACTTTAGGATTATTAAATACGGCGCTGGAATATATTTCATACTCGTAAAATATCCGTTATATGTTTGAAGAGAAAAGAACAGAGTGAGCTGGAGGGAGAGAGCAGTCGAGAAAATAATGCAAAAGGGTTTAGCCCTCGCGGACAATAAATATGTACGTACGAGATTTTTTTACGATCAAGACTAGTCGTTGAAACACACGAGTGTCTCGTATACCAATCGAGGTTCCCTGTACTTGGAATATCTTTGCAACGATTTATGGAAATGGTTATTTCGAAGGATCGAGAGGGCCGAGCAAGCAGGATTGCTGAGAAAAGGCGCACACGCGTGCACACGTTCCTCTTCCATTTCGACCCTCCGAATAATATTCAACAAGGAGCGTTTAATTATTTATTTGCCAATTAAGCCATAAGGTGTTTTTCGGGTTCGTTCGTCCCGAAGTATCCTCGCGGATTCGCCATTTTAAAGGCTCGCTGGGCGAGCAAGAAGGGCTCATTCTCACGCGAGATTCTCGCGCGGCGAAAACGATCGACGAGCGCACGTTCGTGCGGTAATAATTTCGCGTTAATATCGCACGGAAGTCGTTTTTTTTTTCTTTTCGCGTATCATCGGACGTGCAGTCGCAATTAGACGCAGTTATGTGACGCAAACAAAACGAAACATCCATTTCGTTAAATGTCGAGAGAAACATTTTTGCCGCTACGACGAAGAAATTTTTTTAAAAAAAATCAAAACTCGATAACCAACACGAGAAAAGAATATCCTCATGATTATAAAAACTCATAATTATTATATGGGAACCCATAAAACTTTGTAAAACTTTAAACACATATGGGATTTTATGTTTTTCTGTATTTTTTGTCTGCTGTTGAAACAAGAAGAAACATTTCCCTCGTCTCGAGTATTTTTCGTTCCATGTCCAGAGATCCTGATTGCAAACACCTCCTGCAAATATTTCTCGAAGGAGCGGCTCGTGTCTGTGTGAACGAGCGTTTGATATCAAGCGTCACGTTACGAAAAATATAATCGTCAAAAGCGAGAGTACAAAAGCCCCTCCTCGAGCTCAATCGTTACCAATTCCGTTTATAATTTTTCTCCACGTTTTCAATAATATTTTTCATTCACCTAATGCCACGACAGTTTACGACTTTTTAGTATGTTCGGGGTAACGAGACTCCAGAGCGTAATACACGCAAAGAGAGTTGTACAAGGGAGAGAGGAGAAAACAAACGACGGTAATTAGTCGCGGAACAATTAACGACCGCGCCTGCGTTAGTGCATGCATGCCTTTATTTCACGAGCTTAATGACGAACAAACGAGGTGATATACATCGACCTCGTTACCATATATCTTTATGTTACTTTTTTTTATTGTCTTTAATATTTCATGCTTAGCACATAAACAATATTTATAATGAACGAGTATTTACATCCGGTTTTTAATTTCCACAATCGTCGAGGACCAGTTCTTCTTGTCACGCTTTTCATGTGGACGATGCTAATCGCTATGGCGATTCCGGATTTGATGCTCGACGTTAATTGCCCATTAAAATATCAACCTTTAATTCATCCGCGACGAAAAATTTGGATCCGGACATCATTCCCGGAAGTCGTGCAGAGGAAAAAATGATTTGCAAAAATTCGTCATCGATTTTTAGTCCCTGGTCAATTATTTAATTCGACGCAAGAATATTTATCGATTTTTTAAACTTTCGACTAAATCGTTCGAGTTTATTTTTTCGGGTGAAATTGACCCGAGTGATTTACGCGAGGTTAAGTACCACCCAAATTTGAATAAATATCAACACTTTGAATCTCTAAATAAATCGTTTGACCGCGTGGCCTACTGCGGAACGAAATGGATTCAAAGTTTTCTTCACACACTCGGGATATTCAGAATCCATAGGAAAATAATTGATAATAATAATAAAGTGTTTTTTTTTTGTTTGTTTTTTGTTAAAAAGTGCACTTTTTGGGTTTAAATAATATAATTGAGGCGTCATCTTACCGCAACAAGGCTCTCGTATGCTGAGAGGTTCAACGAAAAATATACTTTTTTCCTGAGAGCTGAAAAGCTTCGGTCTCGTCGAGATAGTCTTCTTGGCTGGCTCGTACATGCATGTATGTACAAAGAACATGTAGAGGTAATGTCCGGTATATTCAGAGCAGTATTACGTGCATTTTCCGTAGCGAGAGAAGCCGCAAACTCATGGCTACAACTTTTCTTATTATTTTTTTAAGTTCGTCTTGGTAATGTTCTCTTGGTGCACCTCTCTCTCTCTCTCTCTCTCTCCCTCTCTCTTTCCCTGCCTCTCTCTCTGGTTCTCTTTTTCATGAGCATAGAGCAAAGAGTGAAATGTGCAAATGTGCTACATCCCCCCTTATGCACAAAAATATAGTTGAACGAGAGGCGAGATAGAGAGCAAAGAAACGAGAAAAGCAGAAGCTTTCTCACAGTCCACTTTCGGCCTGTAGGAAATGAGAGAGTCTTTCAAAGAGAGTGAGTAAACGAGAAGAGCACATTAAGAGCTACAGCCACTAATTAAAATAACCTCATCCGCTCGTCGCCCACCTCACACTTTTTTCCCCGTTATAAAGAACTTGAAAAATGTTGAATTATTTAATCCCAACAATACTTTTCAACGAAGATCCTCATCGAGTTTCTGTGGGGTGGATACGAATGACGAGAAACTTTAGTTTCTTTTCCGTCACGTTCGGAACTAAATTCTAAATTTCTAATTAAATTTGCAGGTGAATTGTTTTCAATGTCTAATTTTACTACTTTTTGTCAATTAAATTCTGGTCTCCGGAGGTCGAAATGAGAACCAAATTCGTCCCAAGTGAAAACATTATATGGAGATCCTATAGAATTGTTCTATAGAGAATCTCTATTAAAATTGTAGAAACGTTCTATAGAATCCCTATAGAGACCATATAGAAATTTGGGCTTATAGAATTGTATATGTTTTATAGAAATTTTATACGAAATATGACGGCTCTCGTGAAACGAGCGTTCATCACGCAAGATATCGAATTTTAAAGTATCTGCTCCATAGAATTTCTATAGAATTTCCATAGAATTTCCATAGAATTTCCATACAATTTCTATAGAGTTTCCATACAATTTCTATAGAATTTTTATAGAATTTCTATAGAGTTTCCATACAATTTCTATAGAATTTTTATAGAATTTCTATAGAATTTTCATAGAATTTCTATAGAATTTTCATAGAATTTCTAGAGAATTTTCATAGAATTTCTATAGAATTTCCATACAATTTCTATAGAATTTCCATACAATTTCTATAGAATTTTTATAAAACTTCTATAAAATTTCTATATATTTCGAATTTCTGTGAACATTTTTTAGAACGTGTTCGTAGCACATCGTCGTCTCTTCATTGCCGAAATGAAAATTAATCGGAACGTTTAGTTACGAACGAATTCATATGAGGCGTTCCCATTCAAGGATCCTTGGCACGAAAGCTTCAATATCGTACGAATTTTAGCAGAACTGATGAAAAAGCCTCCGGGGGGGTTGGGCCTGACAGCAATTATTCGATATTTCGAAAAAAAAAAAAATTCTAGTCTTAAAATTGTAGTGAGTTTTTATTGCCAATTTATTTCTTGAAATTTTCGTTGGGTGGGACGATTCCTCGACGACAAGGGCAGCAAATAATTCAAAAAAATTTTTCACTCACATCGCAATCAGAAACGGATGTAAAAATTTGTTTGGCTCTTAAAATTTTTTTCCTACCCATGCTAATTAGAATCTATAGTATTTTTTTTTTTTTCGGCACGGTGCGCGAATTTTGTTTGAAAAGAAAAAATTAAAGATGGTAATGAGGGTGAGTCGGTGCAAAATGCCCCGTATGCACAAACCACAGGCTCGAGTTTGCAATGGCGAAATATACTCCGTAATGGTGCACTCCAGAGCAAAAGTGTGTAAGCTCGTGGTAATTATACCAATCGCTTGATATTGAATATCCTTTTTTACCTTGAATTCCACCCTCTTCTCGAACGTAACACTTCCAGATATTTCACACTTTTTTCCTATTATTAATAATTTTTTTATTGCCCCTTAAAAAATAATGGCGCGTCTGCTTTCGGTTCTCTCATATCTTCTCGTTTCTTTAGTTTACGAGTTTCTCGTACAAGTTGATATTCACGCACGTTTGGTTAATTGAATCCATTATTGCTTCGTGCTATGAATTCCCTTCCTATTACACACATTTGTACCTTAATGCTTGATCAAAATTGCGTTATTTCCATGTGTGAAAATCGTGCCGTTAAATATTTTGACAAAATAATAGAAAATTACGGAAATGGCAACAATTAAATCGATTTTTTCAACAAGTTGAAAAAACTTTTCTTTTCGACTACGTTCTCGTAGGTCCAAGCGAAAATTTTGACTCCTGCTGCACGGGAGTCCGATTGGTACTCGTCCCTGCGACCAACCGCACGGATAGAAAAGAATTTGGAAATTCCAAGCAGTTTTTATATTCCCAGTGAAGCCTCCAGCAATGAAAATAGAAAAAAAGTCCACGAGACGGTTGTTTGCAGAGAGCCCTCAATGCGGCGTGGCGTCTTTTTAGCTTGAGCTGGAAACCGAGGGTTGGCAAAATATTCTCGTTCGAAGCGACTAGCAGATTTTTTCTGAGAGATATAATTATGATCGTTTCGCGAACTGCATGGATGTGAATATATTTGTAATATTATTAAGTATATTCGCACACGTATGGGTTTGTAAACTTTAACCACAAAAAGCAGTTTCCTCAAAGTACATAATGCACGGAGCAATGAAGAAGGAAGAACGAGGAGGAGAGAGGGAAATGAGAAAGCCGCAACCCTTCTGGTAATTCTTGCAACCACACAGCGGCTTTATACAAAGACAACTTTCCGAGCGCGTTGGCGAACACACATTTTCGATCCGGCAGTCGTTCTCACGGTGTTATTCTAGACGTCGCGTCATTCCACCATTTTATCCGGGAATTGTGACGCGAAACCGCGAGAACGCATATTCTACGAGCGTATCAGACTCGCGATTACCGGGCGAATCGTTACCCACAGCATATATATGCATGGCTAAAAGTTTTCCTACCATTTTTGCACTGAAACACACAGGAATCGACGTTGGAGCTTTAGCATCGTATTTTCTCAATCATTTACTTTCTCGCAGTTTTCCAAACAAGCCAATTACGATCAAGTTTTTATTTCCTCGAATAATGACAAGCGAGAAAAAGAAATAACGAACCGGAAGTTTTCGTCAGAAAATTTGTATTCAATCTTTCCATCAATTTATTCAAGTTTCGTTTGCGGAAGAATTAATCGTCTGCCGTAGTTGATTTTGGTGTCGATATTTTAGTCGGAAGATTCGCGATTGTTTCAAAAAAAAATGTCTCGAAAAATATCCATTTGATCGAAAGTTATGAGCTCGTAAAGTTGCCCAGGGACTCCATAGGAACTTCAAATTTTTTAAAAATTTCATTGTAAATCGATGTTGCGTGAACACATCATTCAGAATTTCCTGCCCAAAGTCGAAATGGTAAATATCAACGAAACTTTTCAAGAACAAAAGTGATGGGCGACAAAATGCAATTTTGAAACAAAACTCGATAGCGAACTGCACAAGGATCGTTGGCTCGATTGTTCTTCCGCGGCGTTAAAAGATAGAAGCAGCCGGGATTCCTTTTTTTACATACAGCTTGACATTTCAGGCCGGTTACGGTGTATGACAACGCGAGAAAGGCTATACAGGGATTCGCAATAATAGAACGTGTACTTAGGTGCGGTTTGTGGCTTACCTTGGAATTATCTACTCGCGAGAGTTTCGGGCGAGCTAAACTGGCTCGTTTTACGTTTTCGTTGATGGTTTCTCTCGCCCGCTGGGATTATAGCGAAGTATTAGCAAAGTGTCGAGTGCGACAAGGCAAAAGAGAGAGAAAGAGAAAGAGAGAGAGAGAGAGAGAGAGCGAAATGTTTTGTCATTCGTAATATGAGATTGCGAGACTCTTAAGATGTTAATCCGATGAGAATGTCATCGCATTGTCTGTGCTTCGCAAGCCATCAAAATTCACTACATATTGCAGCAGTTTTCTGCCATTCTTCTTTATATCCACGAAGAGAATGAAAACTGGTGTCGGGAATGGGAATAATTTCCCTTTAATATTTACAGAGAGAGACAGCGATGAGAGTGATCTCGGTGTATGGCATCGGTGACCTCGAAGGGTCGGCAGGTGAGATTGAGCTCTGGAGCCATTGAGCAAAAAAAAAAAAAAAGTGAGGATCGAATATTTTTTCATCTTCATTTCGATAGAATTTTTTTTTTTTTTTTTCATTTTAAAATTATTTATTTATAACTTTAAAAAAATTTACTGGACCATGCACAATGGTCATTGTGTCGCATGAATTTCAACCTTTTTCTGACGTTTGTACACGCAGCACATCATTCTCCATGGTCCCTGAAGCGACAATTCAGATTCAAAAAAAAAAAACCGTAATTTTTAATGACGTAGTGAAATTTTCAACGTTGAGGTTCAACGAAAAATACTTTTCTATTAATTGTTTGTTCATTTTCAAGAATCATGACCATTTTCGTAGCGATTTTGGGTTTCGATCCCGAAAAATGATGTTTTTATTGTGTTGGCCGAATATTGAATAAGAATTTCTACGCAGTCGAACGATGCAAATGCTTCAACATCGTAATTTTTAATCAAATTTCTTGAAATATTTTCTAGGAAATTTCTCTTCGTGTATTTTTTTTTGTTTTTTCGTTTATAAAGCCAGTGGCAATAGATAAATAGTATGGAAGGATGACGTATGGTTTCCTGTGTTTACCAACCCAGTGCTAATTCTATATACCCGAGGTTTGTGTATCGATAAATTTGTCGACGAGAGATTTAGATTAAAGAATAAAATAGCCATTTGAGAAACGGCGAAACATGCGTTTATGTAATTGGCAAGTATTTTCGTTTGGTATCCTCGTCGAGTGTCCAGTTCGTGATAGAGCTTTTCTCTTTGAGGGTGCAGCTCTCTCGTGGACAACGCAATGGAAAATATATGTATATCATACAACCATAAATAGCGGGTGCAATCTGCTTCATCTCTCACACGCTCGGGCACACGCATCCGCGACAGGAAAATTGCAAAATATGACCGGCTCCACCTGTTGTAATGGCAGCAATTTATCCTAATACCGGGAGCGTGTGCTCGAGGTATGCCGAATGAGTAACGAAAGCGGCCGGAGAACGAAAAAAATTAGAGACGAAGATGGATATAGGGCCAGGAAAAGCAGAATGGTAAAATATATTTTTGCTCGTTCGACAATTCGGAATATTCTATCGTTTCGTAATTTCCGTAAAAGTTGCTCAATGTATCGATCTACATGCGAGGACGTTGTATGGCGACGGTAAAATCTAAATTTTTGTTTTCGATTTTTCTTACATACAAAATGGTTTGCGAGGCCAAGTTTATTAAAAAAAGTTGTTGCAAATTGACTGAAGAAGAGCATACTCTAGATCCAAGATTTTCCGCGGTATTTGTTATACAATAAACAAAATTTCGAAAAAATTTTACGACCGATTTTTTTTGAAAAATTAAATAAAGCTTCTTCGATGTTACAGAAAAGTGTATGCAAAGTTTTGAGAGGCTTTACCATTTAGAAATCGAAATATTTAATGTTGAAAATTGCAACTTTTAACACACGCTCTTTTATGAGAAACTACTGAAAATTGTGATTTTTATAAATTAATATCTCGACTTCTACAGGGTGAAACGTCATAAAATTGTGCGAGCTATTAGACATCGCTATTCCCTTAGTATGGTGCAGATTTCAAGGAATCTTATCGATAAAAAAATTTTGCAGACAACGTCCTTAAACTTTTCGCTGTTCATTTTTATAAAGCTTCAAAAGTTTTGGCTTGAAAAATGTTTTTTTTTCGAGCCTCGATCTCCGAATTACTTTCTCTCGTTACGCCTCTTTTTTTTGCCTATTGGGAAAGAAACGTTTGAAAAAAGTTGGAAGAGTGGGCCAGGGGTCAGTGAACTGCGGGTGAACATAGCGAGTAACAGGGTTGAGTATTCAGCGATAAGGGAATCAGGCCGAAAGTGAAACGGCGGTGGATATCTCGTGTGTTTCGATGTGTAAGCGTCGAATAGTAGCGAGCGAGCGAGGTTTCCCTTTTTTTGGCCTCTTTTGGTTGGCTCGATGCAGAAGACGAGAGATCTGCATAGGAATTATCAGGTTAATGTGCAGCCGGAGAAGTGCCTGGGGGTCGAGAATAAGGGCAAGAAGGGCCGCGATCGAGAAAGAGAACGCGAGCGAGAAAAACGATAAAATAGGAAAAAATATGTGGATGGAAATTTTAGGAACAACGAAGGAGAGAACGCGATGCGTATTTCGTTATCAATGTGGATGGAATATTTAGAAACTTGTGCTCCGCGAATAGCCAACCGTAAGAAAAAAATGAGGAAAAAATGAGGCCGTTTTACGGATGAGGGAAAAAGTAAAGTTGTCTCTTTACGGTCGCCACGTAAGCTGTAACCGCGCGTGGGCCAAAGTTTATATAGGCTCCGAACAATACAGACGTGTAGAACTTGGTATACGGTAAATAATGCGCATAGGAATATTGGATAAGTTTCGTATAATGCGTACGAGAAGCCGAGAGGCATAATGGGAAGCGAAAAACCGTTAAATACGAGCTATATGAATTATTGGCTCAGTTTGCTTTGCTTTTCATTTCCCAATAAATCGTCGCCACTTTCGAAATTCAATGTTTGTTCCGTTTCACTGAGAAGAGCAGTAGTAAAAATATTATTTTTTTTTTTCCGACAGTTTTGACGTTTCACTGGAAAGTATTGATTGGCTGATAATTTGGTCGATTTTTGTTGTTGCGAATAATTGTAATTATAGCATAATCAAATGTACGACGAGCTTCCGAGAAAATTATTGCAGTTGGAACTCAGAAATTAGAGTTTATACTGCAAAAATTGAAAAATCAATTGCAAAGTTTGACTGGAATCGTTTAATTTTCACAACTCGCAATCTAGTTCATTGACGAACGTATAGATCAACGTTTTACAGTGTGAAAAAGTGTCCAACTTTTTATAATTAATTAAATTATATATTAATTATATATTTAATTAATATTATATATAATTAATTAATAATATTATTATTATTTATTATATTATTAATAATTAATAAATAATATATAATTAATTAACTTATATAAAAATAAAAAAATATAAAATTAAAATAATAAAAAATTAGTTTTATTTTTTCTTGTCTTTTCTATTATTTTTTCTGGTTCCCTGTAGCCTCTTGAAATTTTGACTGAATCTTTTCCTAATCATAATCTACTGCGATACCAAATTTTATTAAATTCTGAAAACTAATTCTAAAACCGACAGTGTACTACCTTAATTAATTTTCGGTAATTATGCAGTTTGGTTACTTTTCCGAAAAATGGGGAATTTTTTTTTTTTTTTTTACTTCGCGGAGAAAAAAAATGTTTACCGTCATTTTTCGGAAAAGTAACCAAACTGCATAATTACTTAATTTTCTTATAATTTTTTGTTTTTTACTACGATTCAAAAATTTACAGAATTTCAAGTTGTTACGTCTCCACGAAACTTTTCTGATGGACAAATCTGTAAAGTTTACATAGTTTTTTGTTTCCTGTGCGAAAGAATTTGGGGAGAATTTTGAGTTACAATGAAACCGTGATATGGCAAGTGCGTAATTGCGCGTGATGAGCACTGCTCGCCACGTTATTGGTGCCGAATTAAGGTAGCTGTATATTTTGTGGTTGTTACAGAAAACACGCGTGAATGTTGATCCTGACAATGAATCCGTTGATGCGAAGGGAGCGAGAGGACCAAGGAGACACAGCCCTTTCGCGATTCGTGTGGGATGCGTTGGTCTTTTCCTATGGATCTGTCTTTCTCCTTGCCTACCATCGCTTTTGTATTTTTCGCTTGGCTACACCGCGGCGGATTGCTAATAACGCTCGGTAAGTTTTAATGAAAACGTCATATTTCATGTGGCGCATTGATATTCCCGCGTCTGTTGGCAACGAGAGAAAACGAGGCATGCCCCGTTGAGTACACGGCGCAAGCTCTGGGGGTGCGGAAAGAACGATATCGTCGGGTCTAACGCCTCTTCACAGCGGGAGGAGGAAACTCTCGTGCATGGCGGGCTTTGCCAAGATGAATTTCATTATATTCGCAGTGTCTACTTATTACGATTATTCGGGCGATATTAAACCATTAGTGCCTAAAATTTGAGTTTGTTGAGAATATTTTAATTCCAGGGATTTGACAACAGAGGTTCCAAAAATTTAACGCTCTTACGAGGCTTTTTCCAAACAATTTATCAAGACGTTTTGCCAACGTATATTCATTAACCCTTAATAGTCACACCTCCGGATTTTGTGACGTAATAGTCATTGGGGGTGTTATCAACCCCACCCACTTTGGAAAGCAATAAAATCGTAAAAAAAAATAAAATAAAAATACTGCAATGTATTTTCAACCCTTGAGTAACGAGCATGATGATTTTATTAAATTCGTGCAATTTTTAATTCAAATAAATGTCGAAAGGAAAAATTCTGCAAAAACGACTTTTTTTTTACAAAAAATGATGCAGAAATTGTAATTTTCAATAAAAAATAAAAAAATTGTTTCATAAGTCTGAGATAGTATGCTTTCAGGTGGAACTGGTTTGATTAGCGACCGTTTCAAAAAGTATACTCCAGGTTTTACACCGTGCGCTTCCTACGACTTCCAAAACTGAACTAACGGGCTCTGTCAAATAATAACGATGAGTCTCCCTACTGGAAGGTTCAAACTACCGATAGAGGCTGTCACAAGTCCCATTTTCTCAAAATTTCTATTACGTATCATCGGTCGAAAGCGGCTAGGGTAAAATTAACCCCATGTGACCATTGAGGGTTAAATGAGAGTCGGACGAAGATTTTCGAAAATAACTACAATTTATAAATTTGCATGATAATTCCGAGAGGTGAAGGAGGTCAAAAACGAGTGGCGAGAAGAAATTGCGTCGAGTTGACGCTACACAAGTTCTACATGCACACG
This sequence comes from Hyposoter dolosus, assembly GCA_963921915.1. Taxonomy (NCBI): domain Eukaryota; kingdom Metazoa; phylum Arthropoda; class Insecta; order Hymenoptera; family Ichneumonidae; genus Hyposoter; species Hyposoter dolosus. Next base: position 21,430,043 of record OY998131.1, on the reverse strand, counting down.
CAACGAGTTATTTAGATTTACAACAGCTTTAGATGACACAAGTCGACAAGATATTGAAACAGGACAGGTGGATTCGGAGAGCACGTAGAATTATAATTTTCGAGAACGAGACCGACTGTTTTTCACTCCTTTTATTCGTGCGGTTCACTGCACGCAATTTTCCACTAGCTCACAGCCCGCGACTATATATAAACATCCGGGCGTTCTACGGCTTCCTTTACCGTCCACGACCAGCAGCTTTATGCACGGTACGCGAAGCATCAAAATACTTTTATAGTGAACGCTCCCATAGGCGGACCTGCAGCTCGCGATCATTCGATTTTCCTGCCACGAGTCATATTCGTCAGATAAAAGCGAATATAACGGAGGCTCGTAATGTCGATGGTTTTTTTTGGGTAGAACTGATCGATACAAGCAAAAAAAAAATTCGGGTCAATTTGACCCAGTGTGTACACGAGCGGGTAATCCATCAAAAACACTGCTACGCGTTGAATACTATCAAAAAGAGTCGGATACTCGCGGGTGCAAAGATCTACCGGCGCGTTTTGGTGAATTTTAACGGCCTGCTCAAAGAATTAAGTTACGCCAGTCTTTACTGTATGTGGACGTAATATACATCAGGCCCGTATATTGGCCCTATAATCTTCCAACACCTCGTCTTCTTCTTACTTCGGACATCAAGCCAAGCACACGTCGGACATAACTGCTCGGCCGCGAAAGGCGAGACCGCGTTGCGACTCTATGTACTGCCGCGGTGTATTACTACTAACTACACTTAACCACTGTGTGTACACTATAAAATAGCAAAACTTGAAATTTCTTGAGGTAAACTTAGTTCGCAGCTCCATAAATCTTCACTTTCACTCAGGTTTTCTGTCCCTCTTGCGCCCTCGATGCGAGGGCAGAATGTTTGGAACTCCCGATCATTAAAGGCATCAGCCACAGCCGCGTATATACGTTACGGTCTCGTATATAAACTGGAATACATAAATTTATTTATAATCGTACGAAAACAAAATTGTTTGCACGTAAAGAAAATCTAAATGGAAAAAAAACAAAATTGGGGGAGGTGCGACGAGGGTCGTGAATATTTGAGAAACAAATTTTGTCAAGTGCAAACCGTAGTTGTCAAAAATCATAAAATCTAAATCGTTCAACCGATATTTCCCAAATTCAATGCCAACCTTCCGATTATGATACTCTATTTATAAAAAAAAACAAAAATTAGTAATAAATCTCAAAATTTGCGTAAGTTAGAGCGTCGAAATCCTTTTTTTGAAAATTTGAAAATGCCGTAGAATTAGTATTTTTCTAGCAATCCCAACAAAATTATCAGAGAATGAAGAGCTTCTATTAATTAACATCTGTGTGAAACGGGAGCCCTGTAGCTCAAACCGTTCTCGAGTTATGAACGTTTGAAGTTTACAGTGCCAGAACACACACACACACACACACATGCCGACATTTTTTCTAGATATGATTTTTCGATGTTTTGGGATATTTTAAGCACATTAATATTGAAATTTGAAAGAAAACAAATTTTCACCGTCGCACATAGCTTCCTCTATGAGGAAGCAAAAAAATTGTAGAGCGTTTTTGCGAAGTTTGGGGCCATCAATGAGAAAGAGACGATAGTTTTAAGGAGTACGAGGAGGAAGTTGAAAGGAGAAGAGAGGACCAGGCTGGAGATCAGATCGTCGTGGAAGTTTCGTTGAAGAAGATAAGTCTTGGGTGCGGCATTGTTTGATGAGACTAACGAGGAAGAGAGAAGGCTCGAGATCAAGAGTGTACAGCAACGTCGATGGACACGTGAGAATCTTTTCGGTATCTACTGCTGCTGCGTTTCTCCTAAAAAGTCTTTGGTTCTTTGCCAAGGGTTCTCAGATTTGAGATCAGGCGACGATGCGACAAGCGAGCCAGGAGAGATGAAAAAGAAGCAGAGCAAGAAGAAGAAAAAACGACTAGAAAGGAATGAGAGAGCGAAGCTCCGAATGGACGAGAGCAGCAGGCAATGGGGGCGAGATAGAAAGCTGCATAGAAGCGAGGATTATGGTGTATTCGCGTGTGTGAGAAAACGATTCGAGCCACAGAGAGAGAGAGAGAGAGAGAGAGAGAGAGAGCGAGGCAGAGAGGAAACGTGAGCACAAATATATACGGAGAGCCGGAAAGGGTGGTCCAGGATTTTCCAGTTTGAAATTACATCATGGAGCAATAACGAGGGTGCAATAATAGCGCGCAGCAAACGGAGAAGTGAAAGAGGCTGCGGAGCAAGCCAAAAGTTGGAGAAGGACAGTTGAGGTGAGAGACAGAGAGAGAGAGAGAGGATTGCCGGAGCTCAGAGTCTCAGGCAAACATCCCAACCTCGCAGACTTTCTCGGAGATATCTCAAAGCGCAATAACCAAGAAGTCCTACTGCACCTTTCTCTCGCGCCCTCCTCCACACAAATTCTCCATCTTACAGGCCCAACTTTGCTCGTGGCTGCTCTTGAGCTCTTTCCCGGAATAAAATGTTGAAAAGCGCTTTGAAATCCTTAATAAAGCACCCTCTTTGGTCTGATGTGCGCGTCAGGCCGAAAACTACGTCCGCGTTCATAGGACAGCCGGAGGCTATTCTCCCTTAGCTTTTTCCATCTTTTATAAATTCCAGGAAAAACGCACCGGCTCAGCGAGGATCTTCTCCGATATTTCATTCCGAAATGATCATTATTTTGACGACATTCAAGTTCGGATGAAAATGCGACATTTTTTTTTTTTCATCATCAATTTCCTACTTCGAGTGCATCGTTAAAATCTGACATTTCCGGAGTAACGTGTACAGCAAAAAAAAAAAAAAAATAAATATGGAATCCCCTTAATTCGAACGGCTCTCAACCCTCCGTGGAAAGGAATATTCTTCGACGACGTTTAACCGGCCGGTTCCGGAGTTACTAGTCGCAGGAGTACGCGGAGCGTTCTTCGTTTCGGGCGCGACGGAGAAATTGTTGGAACGACAACGATACGTAATCGTGCGTTCGTGCAATATCATTTCAAAGTCATCCGGTGGTCCAATAAGAAAAAAGCAATTTTTACAAAATGATAAAAAAAATACGAGCTGCTCGAGCGGAAGATCGCTCATAGGCTCATCTCCAATTTTTGTTTTCCTTTTTTTTTTTTTTTTTCCATTTGCACGCTTCATTGGCACGCACAGCAGTGTGACTCGCTTCTGCTGAATTGGCCTGACAGTGGAGGCACGGTGGCCCGTCTGCGATGAAAGGTCAGAGATTGGAACAAGGCTGAGAATGTTCACGAGCTCAAATATAAAAGAATCGGATTGAGAGAGAAAGGAAGAGAGTTGGAAACGCCGGGTTATCCTGATGGCCGATAGAATACGAAGAAAGAGACCGGGCAATGAATAGAAGAGATTGACTTCAAAGTATAACAACGGATTTATCTTATTGGAGAGCGAGCAGGCAATGCGAATGAGAGAAATGGCCAGAGATGAGGACAGATAAAGTTGAATCTTGCCTCTTTTATCTCTATTTTCCCGAAGGCTTCTGCCCCCGATTCTACTCCAATAAGCCATACATATATATCACTAAATACGCCAGAGCGTTTTGTATCGTTACCGACGATTCACGGAAGCGTGCTCAGGAACCACCCAAGAATCATATTTATTGCGTTTACCCACACGTTTTCATCTGCGCCGATAAATATACCGAGTTCCATAAATACACAGACTCGTTTTTCTACTAAAATTTAAAAGTCCCATAAAAAACCCCATTAGCAATACGAGAACCACCATAAAAACAATTTCAAACTTCTGATTCGTATATTTCGTATTCAGGATTTTTCAACTATAGACTGCAACAAGAAACTGCAGCAAAATGCATGCACCGGAACAAAAACGATCCGAAAATTCACATTCCCCGGTCCCTTCTCCAAAACTTGCAACCAATTCGCACGATAATTTAATAAAGTTCCATCAAAAAATATTTCGAACGATGTTTCGAGCTCGAGGGATAACCAATTTTCTTTTATCTGATACGGAGAGTTTATACTTGACATCTTTGTATCTCAGAAAATAAATATTCGGAAAAAATACCAGCGACTACTTTTTCTACGTTCGCCCGTTTTTTTTTTTTTTATTGCATTTTGCAGGCATGCCAGCGATTTTTTCGAATTACAAAATTATAATTTTCTTTATGAAAAATGGCTTTTCGATATTTTGTCTCGTCGGTCTCTTTCTTTTTAATATTCGTAATAGTTTTTCTTGTAAATATTCGAAAATGCGAAACAAGGCAAAGTGAATATTCGACGAAAAGGCCAGAGACAACATTTTCTACGCACGTCTGTATTTTTTGTTTTTTTAACATTTTGCAGGAACCCGAGGTTTATTAAAAAATTGTAATTTTCTTAAGGAAACTTTATGAAAAATGTCTGTTAGATATTTTTCATTTCGATGTTTTGTCTCATCAGTCTCTTTCGTTTTAAAATTTATTATCGTTTTTCTTACAAATATTATAAAATACAAAGCACGCAGTGATAATGTGCTTGATGCTTGCAGAAACGTAACCTGCTTGGCTATGAGGAGAAACAAGGAAACTTGTACTTGTAGTTACAGGAACATATACATAGTGTCAGGGGAGAAACGCCGATAGGGTGCACTACTATGTTGCTACTTGGAATATAGAGACATTACACTCGTACTTTAGATAAGGTGAGAGAGCGCGTTTGCTCGTTGAGTTGCACACGGTAGCGCGGGAATTGAACCCTCTCGCTACAGCACACACGTCGAATCAGTGAGCGAAGACCAAGAGAGTGGCAAAACGCGCGAGAGTAAAGCTTGCTTCTCTCGGGATATCTGCCTCGCTTGTCGGAACTAAATCACGATTTACAGAGCTCTGAGACTCTCAAAACGACCGGTCGAGCTTCCCGCACCCTGCGAACCCTTCAACCTTGTTGCACATGATATATAGGGCGATGCACAACTGATAATAGACGTAGAAGCATTTTATTATTCACAAAGTGCACTTTAAGGTCGATTTTAGAATTACCATTCAGAATTTAATAAAATTTGGTACAGCAGTAGATTATCTTAAGAAAAAGATCCAGACAAATTTTCAAGGGGCTACAGATAACCAGAAAAAAGATATTTGCATTGGTAATTTCATGAATTTAACATTCATTTAATAGATTGCATTATATTTTACAATGAAAACTGTGATTTCTTCTAAAAATTGATAAGAATTTATTTTAAAATACAATGAAAACTGAGATTGGTCTAAAAACTCGAAGTTAAAAGTATGAAGCTACCAGTACGAATATTTTTTTTCTGGTTCTCTGTAGCCTTTTGAAAATTTGACTGGATATTTTTCTTATCGTAATCTACTGATGTACCAAATTTTATGGAATTCTGAACGGTAGTTCAAAAACCGACGGTACTACCTTAACGGGTGAAGTCACGATGCGGTAGAAAAAAAATTTGATATTTATTTATTATGAAATTTTTTGATTGAGTTGAATTTAATTAACGTCAAAATTAATAAATAAATATTGACGTCAGTGGACTCATTCGTTTGTATTCCGAAAAAACTGACTGTGCAGCAGAATGACAAGGAGCTGTAACGTGGATAATATCGATAACGTACTGACTCACACGAATTGAGTAACTCGCAGAGACGAAAATTTCCAACTTTTCATCAATTCGTTAAAAGTACTGTAACTTTCGTTATTATCGGAATCGGGACCCGAGTCATCGTTCATTTTCTTCATTTTTTAATTATCTTCAAATTGATTATCAATTTTTTTCGTTTTCTTGTATTTTTCGAGGGTTGAGACTTATATAGATGCGCGTAATGATCAAAAGTATTCTATTTAGCGAATGATAAAGATTTTTTTTTACCCGTAATCAAAAAAGAGCCTCGATCCTAATTGCATTTTTTTAAAAACATTTTTAACGTTTTGCGCACCTGATAATTGAATTTTTCTTTCCTCTGGCCACGATCTTAATCAATCGACAATATTTGCCAAACACATTGTTATCCAGTAGAGATTTATATGTCTATGGAGATTGAATGGATTTTTAATTTTAGTGTTTAATTAATTGTAATTACAAAATACATGGAATATGCAAAATTTATGGGGTTTATCTGGCCGAAGAATTCAGGAGATTGCGCAGCTGTGTTCTCTTTAAAAAAAAAAAACAAAAAAAAAACTGTTTTTCGTACCTCTTCTGCCTTCGGACAGAGGCCAAACTGTCGGACCCACATAACCGCATTATCGATAGTATCTGCGGTGGCGTGACGGCGATCTCCGAGCTCTCCATGATGCGTGAGATCGCACAATCTTCACTCGACGATCCACTCTTTCACTCTTGCTCACTCTCTTCCTCTTTATATCGTTAAAGTACATCTTGTATATGGGAATAATATATATAACGTTGTACGCTATCTACCGCGCGTGGTATATTTGTGAGCGCCTGTGGGATCGACGGGGAATTATTAAGAATTCACCGCGGTGCCGTTGCTACGAGAATCCTTTTTTTTTTCCTTCTTCCAGAATAATGAGCATCGTGACGTCCGTTCGGACGAGAGACAAAGGAGAAACAATCGTGCAATCAACGTGCAGCTGATAAATTTTTATGCTATTCTCGAGTTCATTGAAATTAACAGGTGCATCAAATTTTTTTTTTTTTCAGTTTGATGCTGCAAAGATCTCGTAGGAAACGGAGAGGCACGTGTCAGGGATGCAACAGTCACAAATGTGGCGAAAAAAACGAAATTTGTTGATTTTAGCCACTGAATCGAGCGGAGGGTTGTATAGAGAGAAACAAAATAGTTTTTTTCCCCAGTTTTCAATGTCAATGTGCTTGGAATGTCCCAAAACATCGAAAAATCATAAATTTAGAAAAAATGTCCGGATGTGGATGTGTGTGTATGTTCTGGCACTGTAAAATTCAAACGTTCATAACTCGAGAACGGTTGGAGCTACAGGGCTCCCGTTTCGCACAGATGTGAATCTATAAAAGCTCTTCATTCTCTGATAATTTTGTTGGGGTTGCTAGAAAAATACGAATTCTATGGCATTTTGAAATTTTCAAAAAAAAAAAAAAAAAAATGGTGTCGACGCTCTAACTTCCGCAAATTTCAAGATTTATTATTAATTTTTGTTTTTGTTTTAAAAGAATATCATAATAGGAAGGTTGGTATTGAATTTGGGAAATATCGGATGAACAGTTTAAATTTTATGGGTTTTTGAATTTTACGAAAATCTTAGTTTTTCGAAAAGTCGTTCAACCGCTTTAATTTTTGGAAATTTTCTGTAGTGCACTTCCTCTTTACTTTCTAGAAACGTTGTCGAAATTATATAATTTAAAAGCAAATATAAAAAAAGGCTGAAAATTGCTTCCTCAAGATGCTCAACATGCACGATATGCTCAAAGCTTCCTCTGTGAGAAAGCCAAAATAAAAAACATAGTTCCTCGTAGAGGAATTAAAAAAAATTTTTTTTTTAATAGTTTTCTTAATTAGCGATAAAGTTTTTCAAATAAGTTCGGTGCCTGGAAGCTCGTAGGTTTGCCCTTTATATTCAAAGAGGCCTGAGAGAAAGTTTGTCTTCTCGAGTTCCAAGATGGACGAGATCTTTGAAAAAGTACGATTTTAATCTTATTCATTTCTGCGCTAATATTTTCCCGACTAATATCACGAAATGCGAGAGCTTCCATTTTTATTTTTTCTCGTCGTTTCTTTTCATACTTTTGCGTGTGGTTCAAAGTAAAAGCGATAAACCCTCTCGCTCAACCACATTGAAAAGTCTCTTATCCGGTTCGCGCGCCCGGCGTACGATCCGGTAAAAGAAAAATATTCCGGGAGAGCCTCGCGCAGAGGAAGCAGCGAACTCTTTTTTCCTCTCGGTCCATATACGTATCGAGAGACTCGGGAGAGTCTCGTTGTAACTGGGAAAAACTACTCGCAGAGTGGGAAAAAACTGTCGACGACTTGGCGTCTCGCGAAAGGTGAAACACACCGAAAGAAAAAGAACTCGGCAAGTTGAGTCAAATCAGAAAATGGCAAGATGTGCAATTCTCCGGGACAGATAAGACAAAGTTCTCCGAACAGCGATAAGCTAAAGCTCCCAAAGTTCTCTTCTTACTGAGAGAGTTAACCCGAGTTTATAAGAATTTGCCCTATGAACCTTCACTGAACCAAAAATATCGACATCGAATAAGCAATTGCCTTATCTCCGTAAATGCTCGTGCGGCGTTAAATCCCATCAATTATAATCGAGTCTTTAATTATCGCAAACTCATGAATTTATATTTTTGTCCTTAATTGAGAAAATCATTAATTCTGCAATAATAATGAACGTTATAATGTCTACGATCGAACGAATATAATTACGATATTTCGGTGTAAAATAATTATATTGATCGAAGTGCTAAATTGCAAGTTTTCATGAATTCTCAACTCTCCGCGGGGCCGAGGGGTCAAAATGACCCCAAGCGCAACGTTGAGCTGGGATTACTGCGAGTTAAAAAAAGTTGAAATTTTTTTTTTACACATTGCTTCTCTGCTGATTTTTTTTTGGCATTTTGAAAAGTGGATAAAAATTTTTTCTCTCGATATTCTTATTCAGAAAGGTTCGAACTAACATCCTGAATTTTTATCCGTCGTTCGGAACGATACTCGCGACGCGCGACGAGCGTTTAAACGTGGCTGGGGTCATTCCGACCCCGTGTGAGCATCGTCTTATTTCTAGAACGTATGACCATAAAGATTGTTTATTGCTCGATAAGAAATATTCATACGAATGTTTGAAACAAATATTTCTATGACAAAAGTGAAGGTTGTCGATGCGTCCAGGTCACTTTTGTCGAGAATTCGATAAACAAAGCGACAAGTGACGCAACTTTGGCTCCTACGTGGCTCAAAGGAAAAATGGAGAATGATAAATTTCCCAGGAAGATAATAAATTTCGAGTGGTATGTTCGGCTCGCGATTGTAAAAATTCCAAAGATTCCTTTCGAAATTGATGAAAAAATATTAATTGCTTCAAGAGACACGCTTATTAGCGGGATTCTTACATATGTTCTTCGCCATATGAGACTTTCGTAGATTATCACTACTTTGGAGCCCCACATGGGACGAGGAGGCAAGTGGTGCTTGCAGCTTGTTCCTTCGTGGGCATGAGGAGGTTCGAAGAACTTTTACTGGCCTTTGTCGCTATTTAGGGAAACAAGTTTTTCTTAGAGTTTTTCTCGCTTGTACACAAACTTCAGATCGAGCTGTTATTTTTACGGGAAAATGTACAAGGACGACACACACGGATGGGAAGGCCGTTGACTGTGAGTCCTTGGATACTTTTGCAATCAACGTCCAGTGGACAATCTCCAGAGGGAAAATGTCGTGTTTGCTCGAGATCTCTATGGGAGGTTTGCGCGAGAAAACCTTCTGCGAAAAGCTTGTTTCCTTATAAAAATGAAGAATAAGAGTGCGAGAGTAAACGTAAGGCTCGAAAAGCGAGTCTGAAGAAATGGGATTCGTTGGAAAGGTAGTAAATAAAATATCAGAGTCTCGTTATTGACGAAAGAAATAAACAACTTGACAGAGAATCAACATTTCTCCCATTCCCACTGAAAAAAATTCGAAAACCCATAAAACTCAAACCGTTCAACCGATATTTCCCAAATTCAATACCAACCTTCCTATTATGATACTCTGTTTATAAAAAAAAATAATAATAATAAATCTTGAAATTTGCGAAAGTTAGAGCGTCGAAACCATTTTTATAAAAATTTCAAAATGCCGTAGAATTCGTATTTTTTTTTACAATTGCAACAAAATTCTCAGAGAATGAGGAGCTTGTGTAGATGAACATTTGTGCAAAACGGGAGTCCTGTATCTCAAACCGTTCTCGAGTGATAAACGTTTGAATTTTGCAGTGCCAGAACATCCACACACACACACACATGCGGACTTTTTCTCTAAATATGATTTTTAGTGTTTCGAGACATTTTAAGCACATTGACGTTCAAAAATGGAGAAAAAAATTTCTTCAGCTTCACATGGCTTCCTCTCTATGAGGAAGCCCTTGACGAACATTATGATGCCACGTTTTACAAAAATAACGAGATTCCCAAGGTCGAAAGAATGTTATTGCTTTTTTCAACAAGCTCATAAAATATTGTTGGCCGAATTAACATTTTTCCGGACGAGAACCCTCCATCCAGAGTTATTTTCATTTTTAAACTTTTTTCCCACGGTGGAAATAAACGACGACTCAAGGAACACCATGGATACTATGGATACCATGGATATGGGCCAGGGGTTAGAAACTCGCGCTGCGTTAACTTAAATAGAAAAAAAAATTGCCCTTCAGAAACCTTGATTGGGCCATTTTTCCCCAATCCTTCGCGAATAATAACTCCGGATTTCATCAGAGCAAACCGCTTCAAGGGGGAAGGCAAGCTGGTACAGATTTTGCTCCCATTCGTTGATGTACATATGACCGAATAGCCTACAGGATCCTTCAAAATTTCGAGCACTTATTTCCGTTGTCAAGAGACTGTGAGTTTCGCACGTTTGTCCGGCCAACGATCATGGATCGTAGTTTTTAGATTCTCGACCTTGGCGATGGGAGCATTTGAGCTCATGAACTCGATCGTTTTTGCATGATTCCGAGGATTTTTTTAGCTTCTGAATCATCGACAAAATTCTGGGCAAATTAATTTTCTCCGAGACCTCAAAAAAAAAAAAAACCCTTAAGGATGTTGAGTACTTATGAAATTTGTTAATGTTAATTGTTCAATAAATAGCTTTTTAATTATCGTAAAAATTGTACTCGACCTCGTCAATACTTCATGTAAAAACATACCAAATTTTGATAATTCTATCATCACCTTGAGGGTTGAAATAAAAAATGATAGGAAAATTTTGTATTTTTTAGTACGAAGTATTTAAGGAGCTTGGCTACATACGACAATTATGATAAGAATTTAATAAAATTTGGTCATTCTTTAGCATCAAATACGATGACACAATTTTTTTCAAATTTTTCGTCTACATAGTTGTCGAATAATTGGAGTTTGCAAGTGTGCAATTACTCGAAAACTATGTAGAAGAAAAATATTAAAAAATTTGTATATTCATATTTAATCCTAAAGAATATACTCACAAAATTTCATTAAATTCTAATAATTTAAAATTTTCCTATACTTTTAACATGGCAACATTGTTTTTGTTTGTTAATTCATTCATTCATTTATTTTGTTAAGAATATTTTTTAAAATAAAGACAAAAAATATTTTTCAATAAACCTCGTTTTGTTTCCGTTGCTTTCAGTATATTGTAAATATTAAAAAATAGAAAGATGAAGAAAAAAAAAAATATCGTAAAGTTTTCTTAAGTTTACATTTGATTACATTTAATTAATTAATGTTAATTGTTCAATAACGAGCCCCCTAATCTTCGTGAAATTTTTCCACGATCTCTTAAAAATACTTCGTACGAAAACATACCAAATTTTCAGAATCTTCTTATCTTTTGCGATTCGGGACTCAGAAATTCGACATCGCGTCCAATTAACAGCAGTTTTCAATCCACAGTGCAGAACTTGGAGAATAATATGAATTAACGTCCGTTTCGTCATTAGCATGTAAATGAAAAATGGGGTGATTTTGAAGTTTGTGGGAAAAAGCGAATGTTGAGAACGCGGTGTGGGGTTGAAAAGCTTAATTCGTACATTAGCTCCATTTGAGTCTGCACGGGGATTCTGTATCAGCCTGTATGTAATAAGTGGTTGGAAAGATGGGGTAGAGAGTTTGGCGTGAGGCTCGAAACATGCACACACGTGTGTGACAGCCGACGCCAAAAGAGGAGGGAGCAAGGGGGAGGCTTGGATAAGGAGAAGGAACGAGAGAGTTTTGGTCTGGTTTGCCTCACGCCCATGAGAGAGGCTAATACGCGAAGTTAACCACTTGGAAATCCGCTTTAATGCCGCGGGCACTGTTCTCCAACTTCGGATAAACCGGAGGTAGCTGGAGAAGGTGAATGTGGATGTTGGGAGAAGGGACGCGAGTGTAGTAGCGAGGGGAGAGACTTAAGTTTCGTTGGATTGAGGGGGTGCTGCGCGGCTGAGTACTTAGACAGAGAGAGAGAGAGAGAGAGAGAGAGAAACGAGGAGAAGAGCGAGAGAGTGCGAGCATGAGCCTTTGGCTGTGTATAGAATCTCCTCGCTTCTCTCGTTGCAGTCTTGTTACGTTGCATTTCGTCTCACCAGCGTTTCAGCTAAATTCGTTTCCCCGTTCACATTTCATCGCGACCAGACTCTTCGACCAAGTTATATTTCCCGCCGATTTCAACACGTAGAAAGGAGCGTGTAGCTGTGGTTTGGTTAACACCGATCCCACCAAGTTTGACCGTCATTCGTGCATTTGCATGGCGATTAACTTAATAAACGCTGGAGGATTGTCTAATGAGCGATTTCTCCCGTTAGAAGCATATAGGTTTGATAAAGACAACGATTTTCCTTGATAAATTTACTGAAAATAAGATTTTTTTGGAAAAGATCGATATTTTGTTGGATACGTTCGACTAAACGTTTTTTTTTTGTTTTTAATCACAAAAGTTTTGTCATTGCAACAAGAAATATTTTAGAAATTACCTTCGAAAAGCAAATTTTTGTCTCATTCCGATCGTAAATTTTGCTGACAGTTTCGTTAGAAATTAAAAACATTGTCAAAATTACAAAAATATTTAGTTTAACGTGTTGAACAAAATATCGACGTTTTTTTGACAATATTTAATTTTTTGTGTAACGAGAGCAGATGCAAATCGAACGAGGAACGAAGGAAATTACGAATTTCGATATTTCTTTCGATCAATTTTGCCCTCAACTAAGTTTTTTTTTCTCGAGGAAAATGTTTCAGGATGTTGAGTCCCAAATTTTGTATGTTTTTGTATGAAGCATTTAAGAGATCGTGTAAAAATTTCACGAACATTAGGAAGCTCGTTATTGATAAATATTTTTTGTATTTGTTTAAAAAATTCTTTTTAACAAAAAATGTAAATTTTTTAATAACGAGCTTTGAAATCGTCGTGAAATTTTTACTCGACCTCTTAAATACTTCATACAAAAACATACTAAATTTTCCGAATTTTCTTATCATTTTTTATGTCAACCCTTAAGGTGGTTAAAGTTCTGATGATTGAATTCTTAAAATTTGGTATGTTTTTACATGAAATATTCTGGAGGTCGTGTACAAATTTCACGACGAATAAGAAACTATTTATTGAACAATTAGCATCAACAAGTTTCATAGTCACTCAACATCCTTAACTGCGTTCTTCTAAGATATTCCCGCACTGAAAAATATCGGCAGGATCGATCGTCGCTACTGTCGAACGCATCGATCATTCTGCGGAGCAGAAAAAACTTTTTCCCCGTGCACTGCCACGTTTTATTTACTTCGTTTCCGTTCTAGACAGAGTCTATATGGTTCATGGCGTATTATGTCTATACAATGTTACGCCTCTTGCTCTACACCATATACATATTCACTTTTTATCGTTGGTGGTACTCGGGAACACGCTTATCCATTCTCCATAGCCATTAACCCCGTGAACCACGATTCTCCAGAGCCCAGCAAAACGTTCGGCTGTTTGTCTTTGCTTACACATACACACTCTGCTCTGCAGCCCAAGCGGCCCGAGCATAGCCTTTTCCTTCGACAGATCCACGTTTGAATGTGGCCATTGAGTGAAAAAGAAAAAGCTCGTTTCTCACGTATGTATAAAGAGGATTTCCATTCATTGGTCCATGTCGTTGACTTGTGGCGAAAATTGCCAAGGAAAAAATCTATCACGTGAACAAAAAGCTCTTTTGAAGATCTTTCGAGACAATAGGCTGAGAAAATTGATTTTTTACTTACGTTGGAAAATTATAAAATTATTTCAACGTGGTAATTGATCTCGAAAATTTGATAAAGTTTGTTTCAGACTTAATTTTTTTTTTTTAATTATAATCAAAAAGTGTAAAATTTTTTTTTTTTCGCAGTTTGCAATATTTTCAAACGATATTTTGAAATTTTTTTTTTTCAAGCGACTGCGTTCGTTGATATAAAGAAGAATGAACGAATGATCGTGTTGACAAAAAAATTATTCTGCTTTCTGGATCTCAACAAAAACGTTTTAAAGGGAAATGACGTTTTATTCCTATTCGTTCCTTTGATTTCAACGACACACAAGGGTTGAGTTATATTTGTCGAAATGTCGTAAATGAAGAATCTGAAATAGAGCGAATTCGAAATAAATTTTTTTCTCGTTTTCTATAACGGAAAAAGTGCTTCGTGCCCTTCGACATAAAGGCAGGCTGGGCGAGTCGAGTTTTTTTCCACCGTTGCCAATATAATCTCGACGCATTCGATGGTGTTTTTTTTTTTTTTTTTTTTTTTTATCTTTTTCATTTGCAAAGCCGTCGGACAAAGTTTTTCGATTTGAAAGAAAAGGTTTTGTAATATTGCGCCCGAGATTTATTCGCAGTGAATGGCGCACTCGCGTACGCGGCATATACTTTAGAGCATATCTCTGTATTGGAGATTTCTGGCGTTTGAAAATATTTCTTCGCACGTATTTCCATCAAACGGAAAATATAGGCAGTATTTTTGTTTTTTTTTTTTTTTTTCTATACTTTTTATTATACCGACAGCTGCCATTTCTCTGTCGATGTATATGCACGAGCACGTGTCTGTGCATGGAAGTGACAGTGTTCTTTCTAAGCTTAGGTCCTCGTAAAATGCTGCACGTGTCATTAAACAGCCGGAGGACGCTTCAGCTTTACGAGTATTTCGGTGGAAAAGCTCAAGATTAGTCGAGCTGATATTGGACAGAAATCTGCGAATACTTCGCCATTTTTTTTACTCTTTTTTCTCTTAATAAAAAGTGGCTTCGTTCTTTTTTCCTGTCACGTTCACTTTTATTTCGAGATAAAAAGGCCTTTTTACTCGTAAATTGCGATAAGCCCAGACATGTATTTTCTGAATATACACAATTGAATGTTTGGCCATGGACAGTCGCGTTGGCTACTTCGCATAAATCGTGAAAAAATCAAAATTTTTCCAAGTCCTAAAAAATGCAACTCTCTCGATCAATTTTGACGCTTCACGATATCCAACGACGAAACGAAAATCATGATTCCGTTAGTGACGAAATGGGGAAAAAGTGATGGAAAAAATGTTCGACTATCTTTCGCAGAAAACTATGAAAACATGCGGAAACGTGACGATGACGAAGAAAGTTTCAACAAAGCTACATCGAAGGGAACGAAAATGATAATTTCGTGTGTTGCTTCCGTGTTATGAAAGGAAAAGTTGACTGGGAAATGATTTTCGTGAATTCATATTCTCGTCCAATAGGCTTTTCTTCGCGAACAATATTCCCGCGATTTCTTGTTGCCGATGGTTTTCTAAGTCGAGCGGCAGGTTATGCCGCAGCAGTAAAAAGAGAAAGTAACCCGAGAGAAACCTCTCGTTCGATTTTTCGTTTTCCAACGCCTTGGAGAAAAAAAAAACACCCACACATTGACTACGGGGTGAAAAAGCGTACACGCCGTAACGAGAAAAAGATCGAAAGAAGGTTTTACCGCGAAGAAAGCGCTGGTGCGTGCGTGTAATCGTACGAGGGAGCTTACGACCCATTCTCGTAGATATACCGACTCTGTATACAGATCGAAATCCATTATCACTGGAGAGAAAACAAAAAACGACGCACAGACTTGCCTAAATCTTAAAATAGCCAAGTTTTCGAAAGGAAAATATTGAGGGATCAAATTGATCCACAAAAAAGTCAGATTTCCTGATTTCTGAAGGAATTTTTAAAATTCTGTTGAAACTTCCATCAGAGACTGAAAAATTTACCCATGATGTTTTTTTTTTCTCTTCTCACTATTCCGTGATCTACACAGAGAGAAATAAAACTGTGAAAATGTGTTGTTACTTGAAAAAAATTACTATCGCTGCTTGCTTGGAAAAAAAATGTATTTCGCAGCAAAAAATTAAAACTTTATTTAGGGTTATTCAAAATTTTGTATGGACGTTCTTGGCACCAAAACTAACAGTTTTCTCCTATGAAGAAAAACTTTCTGACGTTTGGAATTTCAGATTTTTAATTTCCAATTTTTAATGGTCTCATCGAAGCGCGTGTAAATTGAAGTTTTTCGTTAAAAAGTTGCAAGAAAAAAATAAAAGAAACACGACTTCAATTTACACGCGTTTAGATGGGAAAAATAAAAAAATTGGAAATTCAATATCTCAAATTCTAAACGTCAGAAAATTTTTCTTCATATAGCAGAAAACTGTTAGTTTTGGTACCAAGAACGTGTTAATACAAAATTTTGTAAGAACCCTAAATAAAGTCGTTTCGTGATAGCAATACCTTACAACGTGACAAATGAATTTTTGCAAGCACGGTAAATTTTACCGTGCTCTCATTAAGTTAATTAGAAAGCACGGTAATTTTTTGTCTCCAGAAATCCTGATGAAAATGATAAGTTTTTTCTCTCCGTGCGTATCGACTCCCAAAATTCATAAAAATTTCGGAGACACTCTCTATGAATTCGAGGGGTAAAAAGTGAGTTTTATGCGCGCGATGGATACAACTTTTGGTGCCTCTCCCTTTCCCTTTTTTCACAAAAATGCAAATAAGTTCGTTTCGAGGATTTACGAGAGTCCAATCCTCTGGGTAGAAAAACGTTTTTATCTCGAGGGCGCGCGAGTAAACTCGATCCAAATAGATGTACATAGCATCAAAAAAATGTACTTGCATACAAGGAGGTTGTAAAGAAAGGCGTGCAAGAGCGAATGAGTGTAAATATGCATATGAGTGTGTGCATGGATTCTTTGTGTTTACACATACACGAATTTTTATGTACGTATGTATTTTGGTACAAAAGTGGTCGCCATGTCTTGACGTAGGAGAAGAAAAGTATATAACGCATTGGTAGTTCTCGTATTCGGCCGTTACTCTTCGCACCGGAAATTCAACCAACCGAGATGGAAAATGGAGAGACGCGTGAGCGAGAAATTCGAGAGTTCGGTGCAACGAAATTGCTTGCCAAGCTTCTACGACTTGCTCTCTATTTATATACACATATAAACCTAAATATCCATGAATTTACTGTGGCGTTGGTGAAAATTTAGGCTTCCCGATAAAATAGGACCACTTTTGCTTTTTTCTAACGCCCGACACGTTCACGTGGCCTGTCGATAAATTCTGGCTCAAGCTCCAGAGCGACGATTATCGCAATTTTATGAATTTGTGCAAAAGCTCGTGTGATCTTTACAATAATTTGGCAAAATATTTTGTAATAATTGTGACAAATTTTCTTTGCTTTCGAGATCGCAATGGGGAGTCCCGAATTTTGGTAGAATTGCTAGAAAAATACGAATTCTACGGCATTTTGAAATTTTCAAAAAAAAAAGGCTGTCGACTCTCTAACTTCCGCAAATTTATTGCTAATTTTTTTTTTTTATCGATAAAGTATCATAATAGAAAGGTTGGTATTGAATTTGGGAAATATCGGTTGAACGGTTTAAACTTTATGATTTTTCGAATTTTGCGAAAATTTTTCGAAAAATCGTCCAACCGCTTTAATTTTTGCAAATTTTCTAAGATATTGTGTATAAGGGCGTACTTGTTCTTTACTTTCTTTAGAAAAGTTGTCGAAATTGTATAATTTAAACCCAAATACAAAAAACACTGCAAATTGTTTATTTAAGATTTTTTTTTATTATTTATTTTTGGAAATACGGAATGAATTGCGATTTCTAGACTCGTTTTTGTTATTGAAAAGTTTTCCCAACACAAAGCCCGAGAAGTTTATAATGAAATTATAATTCAAAAATATCCAGGGGTCTTGCTAGATTTACCATAAAATGTAAACATATCGATTTATCGATTTATGGTAATTTTTTTATGTGCTCGTATTTACCGAAGCAAAATGTCTGAAGGGATTTCCATCAAGTTCACTCTTTACGGGTACACATAGACGGTCGATGTACTGCTACGCGGATAAATCGTAGTCTCACGTTTCAGGACGGAATGGAAAAGTATATATTCGCGCGGAGTTGAGTCGAAACGTAAGCTCGAGAAACGCAGAGAGAAACTTTCGTCTGCATCCCGAACAGCAAGATATACATCGGCGGTAATATCTCTGATTATCGTACACATAGTTAGTGCGAGTAACCCACAGAAACTATAACTGTGAAGAGTTGTAATATGGGGAAAATTGTGTGCCAGGTCAAATGGCTAATTCGACGTTACGTTAGTTACCGCGAAACTCTGAAAATTCCTACGTCTACGGAGATAAACTTGTTCGAGTTTGAAATTTTTGCCAATTAAATTGAAAGCACGTTTCCGTGCAGACAGAAATATATTATAACAAAAATTTTATGTGCGAGACGAAAAATTGCTTTTGCAAAAAAGGGAATGTGTTTTTTTTTAAATAATTTTTTCCGGTGAAATTTAATTATTGATATACTCGTTTTTTCCACGGAATTTACTTGAAAATTTCGAAATATATGGACATATTTTTTTTTTATGTAAAAGATTATGATTTTTTTTTTTTTTTTTGCAATTTTTGTGAAAAACAAATAATGGGGCGAACCAAGTCCCATGAAACTCGAGGGTTTGAACGATATTTATGAGCAATTGAAAAAAGACTTACAATATTGAAGTCAAGATTTTCGGCGATCCAGTCGCGACCCTGCTTGAATTCGTCGTTGAGACCCATGATGTAAAGAGTATCCATGGCATCGATTATCGTGGCTCCCATTGACGCTCCAAAGATATTAGGATTGTGACCTTTTTTTGATATTGGACTGAGCTCGTTTTTGCCCCACGCGTATCTGACGTAATTTTCCCAGCCATGTTTCATCATCTGTGAAGAAGAAAAAAATTCTGTTACGATACGTTCCCAGAGTCGTTGTTGCGAAATCGAATGCACATGATGAGATTAGTTTTTTTTTTTTTTTATTTCAGTTTTGAGATAAATAAATGTCAGTTTTATTCTGTACTCGACGACACTCGAAATATTCGTCCGAATAAATTTTCACTCCGGGGTCAATTTATCTCGCAGGCTAAAGTTGGGTCGCACGTTTTTTTTTCAAATTCAAATAGCAACCAAAATAATCGTTGGACGATATTGAATCTGTACCATTCTCTTTGTCGGAAATCGTACGATTATTTCTAAAAAAAATGTCTCGAAAAATATTCATTTTACGCGGAGTTATGACTCTGCGAAGAGGCCTGGGTCAATTTGACCTTATCGTGGGATCCGAGGGTCGAGGTAGCGGGATTGGGAAATAATTCTAATAGTTTAGTATTCGTGGACTCGTTCAATCTCCTGAAACGTCAAATTTCATTTCGAAAACTCGAAAAATGTCAGAATTTTTTAGATAAATAAATCCTTTTTAATTTTTGAGTGAAAAAATTCTCAAATTGTAGCAAGAATCACGGGACAAGCTTGCAACATGGCAAGTACGTTGCGAATATCATCGTTTTTATCGTCAGACATTAATAACGCGATAAGGAAAGGATCTCGCGACATTTCCTCAAAATGTTGTCGCTGTCTCTCCGCTTTGTCGCTAATTGCCCGTTTTCTCATTCCCCCCTTTTTTTCTCTATCTCTCTCCCAAGCGCTCGTACTTCACAGTCTTCTCATCCGTGCACAGTCCTCATTAGCCACGTAATTGCAGCTAATTTGTCGTCAGGACACGAGTACCGAATAAATGCTGGCTAACCACCTCGCTTATGCCAAGGAAAAAAGAAATTGAAAATCAAGAATACAGAGAAAAGAGAAAAAGGATCGCGAAATAATAAAGGGCATCGCGAAGGGCAAACTGATTAACGCGAAATTTCCCAATTAAACAATGATTTTTCAATCCTGCAAAGGCTTCGGACGCGTGTTGTTTAGTCGAATAAAAATTGAGCGTGCTGCATATTAAAAATAATGATAAAAAAGAATAAATGTCGAAAAACTTCGGCCTCGATGATTTTCGTCCAAATAGGCGCATGAATTTGAAAAAACTTGAAACCGTAGAACATGCAAGAAAACGCAGTCCGTAAAGCTCCGCGATGAAAGTTTACATCAGCGTTTCTCCGCAAGGCGTCGAGTTATAGTTTTCTTCGGTAGACGTGCTGCTGGCACCCTCAAAAAGACAGACTCCGATGCTTGATCTCATTATACACGAGTACCAGCGCGAAGCAGAGTTCTCGTGGCACGGAAACTTTAATAGGAAAAGCAGGAAAGGGATCACGATTTTATTACCAATTTTTTTTCGTCGGTTCCTTGCTCGGCATTTATCCCTGCTGTCGGGCTCTTATTCGTCTTTTTGCTCTTGGGCTTTAGAGCCGGAAAATTACATCCTTTCAGCTTTTCCGACGCTTTTATCGCTGTATATATAAAGCAGATATACGCTGCGTGCGTCCCCTATGACTGCGTAGTGTAATGGATTCCATTAGCGTGTATAATGTGTATATGTATAGATCGAGAGAGCGAGGGGGGGAGAGAGAGAGAGAGAGAGAGAGAGAGAGACTGGAAGTCGGACGCGCGAGTCTCGTGCGGACTGTATCCACTTAAAAGTGGATACGGAAAGGGGATGCTCAGACGGATGACTTTAACGAAAATGTTCCGGCGGGAGCGAAGAAGCTGGCGGGTTTTCGAGCGAAAAGATGCTCGTGTTCCGGACAGAGCAGTCCGAATTATAGGACGATCCCAAAGTTTTTCTGGGCTGATAATTATTTTCTCTTTTCTGGTAATCACAGCCTGGCAATCAGAAATCTCGTTGAATACAAACTTCTACCAATTCCGGAGCCATGAGCTTTTTTTGCCGACGAGTCGACAGCTTTTCATTGATGTCACAAAGTGGTGAGTTCCGAATCTCGTTTTACAACGAAGTGCCTTGGTGGCCGGCAAAGTGAACGAAAAGATAATTGATGCTTTTTTATATGGGCCCACGCCGAATTAAATTCTCATTGGAAATGTATTTGGAGGGTATTTTTTCGGAGGACAATTGAATTTCGTTGCAGGAGGGAATAATGAGAAATAATTAATGAAGGATTCTTTTGTCGAGTGAGCTCGACATCGCTGTATACATCGCGCATCCTTTTTTCTCTGGGTACACGCGTTGACCTTTTGTGTATTTTGAGCGCCTTTTCTTGCATAATAATCCTTTGTTTGTTCTCGAGTGTATGTGCGAGAAAAAGGCAGAGAGAAAGAGAGCGAGAGGGATACGTATGATCGAGGATTGTGTGTTGTCGGTGGGATGGCATGCAGAGAAAGGGAGTGAGAGAGGGTCGGGCTAATAGCATGAATTAATCTTCACTTAAGTGGGGCCAACGGTGGCAAAGGCATCCCCGTCAGCATTCAACATGGATCAAAATGATAAAAGGACCGGGGTTGAGCTAATTCCTGCCTAACTCATTTCGCCAAGACATAAATGAACAAATATATATATATATATATACAGTCTTTGGCAAAACGATTAAGCACATGGCGTTAAGCTGGTGCACCTGGAATTCTGTCGCCTCCAAAAGTTGAAACTGTTTGAATTTTTTCTCCAAATCTTTTGCATTTATATTGATTGATTCTTCGAGCAGACGTAAAAATTTCAAAATCTCTAGAAATGTTATTTCATACTCTGACGTTTCGACTCAATTATAAATTTTTAATATACATCCGACTGCGTACGCGTTAAATTTCAAATTCCGAATATCCGTACAATCGAAAGTTTCGTTGCTAGACGAAAAGAGCAAATACTCAGAAGGTCAAGTTAATCGAAAGCGAATTGATAACCAAAGACTCGCAATTAATTAAGAAGGTTGAATCACGAAATCCAAAATAATCAGAATTTCATCAAATTTATTGATAACGTTCTTTGGCATAGAAACACAATTTTTTTCCAAATTTTTTACCACATGGTTATCGAATAATTGAGAGTTAAATCGAACTTGTTTTATGCACGAGATGTATCCCTGTATGTATGTAAACTCTATGTTTATACACGTGAAGTTTAGTGTTCAATTACTCAAGTACTACGTGGTGGAAAAATCTAAAAAAATTTGTATCGTCATATACATTATTAAAGAATATATTTACCAAATTTGATGAAATTCTTATTTAAAAAATTTTTTTTGTCGTTTTTAACATGGTTTAGCATGGCAACATTGTATCGTCGTGATCCAACCTCCTTAAGGATGCGGCGAAAGTTTTTGGTGATGACTGTATATGTGGATCAGGGCATGGGAGCAGGAAGAGAACCGAGAGACATCGGGAGGCCGAGGAGAGATGGACACGTACGGAAGAAATCGTTGGCGACTAGTTCTCACACCCTGTTCTTTCACATTTGCCGCGAAGGAACTCACTCCCCTCTGGAGAGAACGACTCGAGTCGGATCTCATCCAGGACGTCGTCAGCGTCAACGTCGCCGGTTTCGAGATGATGGAATGGAAGGAGCTTGTCGCGTCTCGTATAGCCTGCTCTAGCGTCCCTCGTAATTCATATACGCACACAGCTATCAATGTATTATGTTTGTATGTGTGCAGGCACGAATGTCCGGATCATAGCGACTGTGTGACCCCCGAAAGTATATCATAGTATTAGTAGCTGTAACAGTGGTAGCTAGAAGTACGCAGTTTTCACCGTCTTTCTTCCCACTTCACCAAGGCACGTCTCATTAAAAGGGGACCGCGTTACCATTGTATACGAGAGTTCTGAGGGCAGAGAGCACTCTCTGTGCACGAGAGCTAATACGAAACTCGGCGTTTGGCAAAGAAGAAGAAGAGAGAGAGAGAGAGAAATAAGTGAGCGAGAAATGGTAGAGCGACGATAGACAATGAGACATTGTCGGGACCCGACGGGCCATGGAAGAGGTGGTTGATCTGACGGTCCTGGTAGCGGTGAGAGCTCGAGAAGATGGAAATCCAGAAGCAGCAGGCAATTCACTGATATGTATATATGTTCGCCTTGGGGATACAGCGACTTGCAGAGAGAGTCCTGGCGTCCCTAACGGCGGAAAGCCGGATAGTGGTGTACACGGAGAGTGCCATTATTGCGGAAATCCCACTGGGAGCTAAGACGACTTTTGTGCAGAAAGAAGAAAAAAAAAATGAGTGGCGTTAAATCTATGAACGCGATGCACTTCGTAACCACTCGCTGATTCGTATGAGCGTCTCTGCATCATCGGTTCTAGAATTTCATCCTCGTCAATAGTTTTGCAAGGAAAAGTTTAGGTTCGCGAGGCTGATTAACAGTTGTGCCAAAATGGCAGGGAAGCACGTTGAGAAACGTGAGATAGTCATTATGGTAAATACGTAACGTTGAGGGATGAAGTCTAAAGCTTTCATCGCCATTGTTCTTCCAGATTTTCGTTGTTCCAATTGCATTGCCTTGGCATATCCATAATGGACCGCGGCGAAGATGAATTGAGCCCAGAAAATGTTCTCCTTATTCTGCTTTGTTTTTTGCTTTTTCTTCTTCATAGAGGAAGCTATGTGACGATGAAATTTTCTTTTTCCAGTTTTCAAGGTCAATGTGCTTAAAATGTCCCAAAACATCGAAAAATCATATCTAGAAAAAATTTCCGGATGTGTGTGTGTGTGTGTGTGTTCTGGCACGTTTATCACTCGAGAACGGTTTGAGGAGGAGATTGGACCATCGGTACAGCCAGAGATGATTTCTGAATACTTTCGCTTCGGAAAATTATGTCGCTGGGTGTTGAGGCGTCGAGGCGCATCTTATTCGGGGCAGTGAATCTGTGTATAGCGCAGACGGGTATAGTCCGCCCTCGAGGGACACATTTCTGAGCTTCCGATGATACAACGAGGGCGGGACAGTTTATTGACTTATCAAGCCGCAGCTCTGACATTCCGCCGCGTACACCGAGATCATCCGGTTACATTATTATGTTGTTTTTATTATGAAAGAAACGCAGGATGTAAAACGAGCAGGACAAAAGATACTTGATGCTCGGGGAAAAAATTTTTCAAGTTTCTGCTGGTGCAATGGGGAACATTTTTCAATAGCACGAGGATCGACGTGTTTCGTAAAGCTCTCACAGGAATATGGAAAATAGTGGAGTGCGAAAAAGTGGGAATAATAAAATTGCTGGATATTTGATTAACTAATAATTTTCTATACGATCCTAAAGTTTGCTTACCGGTTTTTATACTCACGCATTGTACACGACGAGGATATTTAATTTTCTAATAATTTATCGAAAAACCAAGAGTTGTATTTCTTACCTTATTCAGTTGGTCGTAAAATTTTGAAGGTGGAGGATGAATTTATGAGCTACGTAAGTACAAGTCCATAAAATTAAACTTACCTGGAAGGAATGGTGAATAAAAATGACAGTGACAAGAGAACCGTGGAGAGCGTGACTTGTATGAATTATAAAAGGAAATAATGAAAAGCGATGATGCACAAACCTCCTTGACTTTTTCACGACGTTGATTCGTTACGTCGTCGAGCGGTGGATTAGGCGAACGCACAGAATAAACGGGAATCGGACGAGGCCCGGGTTCCGGTTCGAGCGGCGCTTCGACTGCCGATGATTCCGTGGGTCTTGATCTCACGTTGACAACAGGACGTTTGACATCATTGCCTCGCGGAGAATCCTGCTCCGATGGCAAGGCGTTTTCTTGCACCCAGGCGGGATTCGACGGTTCCGATCGTTCTTCAGGTCCGACACCACGATCGACCACACTAGCGAGATCTCTTCTCGTCATGAATGTGCCGGTTAGTAATACGATCAACATCACAGACAACAGTCCGCTGACCGCTAACCTCTGCATCAACCTCATCTCGTCGAGATATCTGAACAGCCACCACCGGTTATCCGGAATTTCTGATGTCCCGCTCGTATTGAAGCCTCTGAGCCAGACAAATGACCAAAATATTTTGTTCCGTCGATCACTGAAGCTCGCAACGATATTTTTTTAAGGAGAATTCGTTAAACCCGTGAGAGAAGATTTCGTGATTCGGGGAAGAAGTTAAATTGTTCTCAAAGTGATTAATCTTCAATTAGCCCTCTTGCCACACTGGGTCAATTTGACCCATATGAATTTTTCGGCGTTAACCGTATCCGGAAAGTCGTTCGAAAACCGACATGAAAAGTAAAATTTTTTAAAACTGACCGAAGGTGCCGTCATGGCAGAAATAATGGCCACATTCGGGGTCAAATTGACCCAGTGTCTGAGCGAACGTAATTTTGAAAAGAAGTTTAATTGTTCGCGAAGTGATAAAGCTTCGATTAAACCGCTTAACACACTGGGTCAATTTGACCCATACCAATTTTTCGGCGTTAAACATATCCGAAAATGATTTCGGAAAAAAATATCAACTCTGGGTCAAATTGACCCAGTGTGTCGGTTCGAAGGCCGAATGTATCGCAACAGTGTCAATTCGGATTTGAAAAAATGTAGTTTTATTATTTTTATCTATTTTCGTTGACTCGAAGATTTACGCGTTCTCGTTGCACCGCTAACGATCTTAAAACTCATAAATTATCAAGTCCTCGGAACTTTTCCAAAGTTTCAACCAAACTGACCCACTTCGCGTGACTCAAAAATCTACAGATATATATTTGTCGAGTGCAGCCAATAAGTTCGAACGTTATAGATTTATCACGAAACGGGGTAGCAAGGTCGTAAATGTGCTGTAGACTATTACGAAGGTACTTTGATGTCAGACTAAAAGTTTCTTCGTGTGGAGAACCGATATACTATCTCGTTTGATTGTTCAGCAGATTCGAACGCGTTCGTACAACCGTTAGAAAATGTTGTCCGTTAAGTCTTACGGAAGTTGGCATAAAACTTTGTCAATATCTTTTCGACTAGCTGTTGGCAGCCTAAAAATTTCTTTTGATTCCGCATGATGAATTAAAAATGGTTTCATCGATTGTCGAGCTCGATAAATGCAACGAATTTCCAGGTAGAAAAAGGATTGCGGAGCAAATGACTTCGTGCCGAATCTCTTGGTCGAAAAAACTGCAATCGCGTGTGTCTGGAGACTCTCCGCGTATGTCTGGCTCCCGAGATATGTCTGTATATTTTTTCTCGTATTCATATACATATCCACGTGTACAATAGTGTGACTGGAACAGTGGGGAGAGAGGGATGTGTCGCGCGCGTACTACTTACTCGTCGACCACCTGTTGTCGTATTCGCGAGCCCCACCGTTTCACCAGCTACGAGAGATTTCCACGCGAAAGCTGAATAGCCGTGTGTCGCACGCGAACCGCAGAATGTCGAACTTTAGGCGATATTAGAGCTGAAATATCTCATGTGAGATCGCGTCAATCACGCAGCTGTGATTGTTTTTTTCTTGTTGAAGAATTGCAGTCTTATGGGTCCGGCCTTTTTGCTTATTCACGTGCGAAAAAAGGACAGCAGGTGGTTCCGTTTACTCGCTAGTGTCGTCGAGCTGTTGAGAGAAACAAAAGCGATGTCGGGGCTCGTTACAATGTGCATTGTTTGCCCTTAATGCGATACTTTCGATGGGAGACTTCGATCGACGTTTTCCTGTTCATTTCTTTAAATTCTTAACGATAAAACACTGAAAACGTTCGATTGTGCTTCGTCGTGCTTCTTTTTTACTGCTTAACGGAATTCAGTGGTTTATGGGGTCGATTGTCAAGTTTAAATATTTTTTTTCATCTTCAAATCGTTATCTTTTTTGATCTTCGAATCAGTTTTGGAGAAAAGTATATCAAATGGATTTGGGACATTGAAATATAATGTTTGTGGAGTAGCGCGAATCAGATTTCGAATCATTGATACGAATAGCTGTCTAGGAACAGTTATTTGTGTCGCAAACGGTGAAACTCGGCAATTATTTGGCAGGTCGTGAGGGTTGATTGAGGGAAAGTTAACCCAGATACAGAAAATAGTCCAAGGCGTTTGGAATCTTGAAAATCTGTGAAAACCTCCACAAATACTCGTTCGATCGTCGAATCGATTGCTATTACGAACGGAAATCATTGAGTGTCTTAGCAACCGCAATAAACCAATTTTGAAAAGTTCAAAGTTCCAAGTCTCGCGATTTCACGAATGGAAATTATTTTCAGATCGTGCTAAATCCGGCGGAAGGCTTAAAAAGCAGAAAACGATATGCTGAATGATGGACTTCGGCCTGTTTCGGAAATACCAAAAATTTTCATTTCATTCATTCACAAATCAAGCCCCCGTGCTTATTTTCATAGAATCTAAAAAAAAAAACTCCAGAAAAATGCTTTCGCGAGACTGACCCATTAATCCCATCGCCAGGCCTCAATTCAAGGTATTTCCAATTTTTTTTTTTTATAGCTTCACTCAATATTTTAATAATTATTTGTTTAAAACTTCAAGGTCGGTTATCGACTTAATTACAGAGAAAGAAAAATACAAATTGAGTATTTTTGCAAAGGAATTTTGAGACGACATACAAAAACCCAACTTCCGGTCGCTATAAAATTGTTTATGATAGTGGAAATCCGTCAGATTCTTTTAAAAAAATCTGATTTACAAACTTGACACTTGTAGTAATCCAATGCATTTAGAAAAAATTATGCTAATCGACTTATTTTTTATGTAATATCAAAAGTTAAACTTGAACTTCCGTTCCGGTATTGGATGAATCTTGCCACGATAAAGAGACGTCATTTGAATTTTTACACATAAATTTCATTGTTTTGACAGATCGACGTTCAAAAGCATTGATGTTGAACTCGTCTGGTTAAGTAGTAGAAAGAGATGGAGAAAGAACCAACGTTGCCTAATGTCAAATCTATAGAAATACTACGTGAAATCGTTGGAATACATATTTTTAATTTTTCTAATTAAATGTGAACGTTCATTACATTATTTACGCGTGAAAAATTTCAGTTATTGAAAATTATTTTTTTAGCATTTATCGAAAATGTTAATTATGCAAGTCTCAAGTATGATCAGTGGTATGATTAGTGTGCAGCGATTACCTTAAGATTTCTATGATCCCGATGGCACTATAAATTCTTCGCAGTGTCATCGATTCGTTAACGAATATCGAACCGCTAATTGCTTCATTAAAAACTTTGGTATGGCTGAATGACTCGGCTATTTTAATGAATCGAATTATTGAAGAAAAAGGATCGTCAGGGATTCAAGCAACAGGAGATTTCACAGTGAGGACTAAATTTACTTTACTGCTGTCTTTCAACGAAGAAAATCGTTTTGCTCGATGAAATTCTGGGCCGTAAGTTGTAGACAAGAATTTAGGAACACGATGTAAAGACAGAGGGAAAGTGCGATCGAACGAATAAAGCGACAAAGTAAGTTGAGATTAAGGAGACTGCAAGAGAGGGGAGAGAGGCGCGGATAGTACTTTACGACGTACACACATAGTTGACCGAAGTTGGCGAAACCTCGATATCCGCAAAGTGTGTACAAGCGATTCAACCATTTTCTACCTCGTTGCTCTTCTCATACGATGGCAATGACTCGTAAACGGTGTCGAGCTTGGTACAGTGTTCACGAATCTGAGAGATTGGCCCGGTAAATCAAAAAGCACGCTCATTGAGCTCTTCGTCATGAATTTCGCTCGTGTATAGCTGCTTGTCAACGAGTCACAAATCAGAGACGTTGAAATAATAAAAAAAAAAGAGCATTTAGAGCTCGATAAAGCTGATAGAAATGCGAGCTTTCGGCTGAGATGAAAAATTGTTTCATTTTTTAAAATTAAAAACCATTTAAAAACCGGTGATACGAATGAAACTTCGGGAGGGCGTCGTCTAAGATGCAATCAACACTCTCTCAAAATTTCAGGGTATGTTGCCAGGTAAATTATTGCGAACGAGTAATTTAAAATGATCTATTTTAACATGGTTCTTATGACAGTTAATTCCATTTTCACCGGAAGTGACGTGATACCTTTTGATAGAGACGAGAGATCTTATTGAAATTTTGAGTATTGAAAGATGAAATCACCAACTTTCCAATGGTATTTAAAAACTTGTGTCTTGCCAGGGATTTTCCTGAGAAATTTAATCGCGAAAGTCATCGTGTGTATAAATCTCAAATATGTCTGTCATTCCGCACGAGAAAACACGCGACTGGCGCGCGGTTATGTTGAACTGTCATGAGAGACTGCCTTAATTTTTTATTCGGCGCTTGCACACTGACAGCGTTAAATACTTTTGACACTTGAGACTTTATTAATAATATTATTAATTATAAATTATGGATAAATATCATAGAAAACTTGATCGAAATTGCTACATTTTATTTAAACAGAGTATTTAGAAAATATGACGATATGGGTTTGGTGGTATTTTTTCACGTTATAATCAACGAACGAGAAAAGCGTATTCGTTAAAGTTGCGACGATTCTCTATTGGCCGGAGATTTCGGCGGCTGAGCGTGGCTGCTAGATCTTTTGCATTTTTAACGAGCAATTTCTGATGGTGAACGATTGAAATTTATGTTAAAAATGGATAAGGTGAATGGAAGTGAAATGGCAGGAAGAACGAAGACAATAAGAACTAGGTTCGGAGCTGAAGATCGAGAAGACAAAAAGACAGTACGCGCGAGGGAGAGTTAGCGTCGATCGTAAATGGATGATATATGCGAAGAGCTTATAAAATATCCACCCCGCGTTTCTTCTCACGTAAAGGAGAGTGTATAGTGATAGCGAAGAAAAAAGAGGGCGGAGGGTGTTCGGTACGAGTGTCGAGGCGAAGCAGGAGATGCAACGAAGCAAGGGGTTGGGGAAAGTGAATGCCTTTTATCGTCGGTGCTCATCCTCGCCGTTTGTGGAAGCCTGGCCAGGGCTCGTGGAATCGCCGCGTGCATTTTATCGCTTAGCCCGCTGCGGGCGTTACACCTGCAGTAAGAGAGCAGAGCTCATATAGTTTCGAGAGAGGGAAAGAAAAGAGCGAAAGAGGACGATCCAACCCTGGCAAGAGAAGAGCCTTGAAATTCTCCGCGGGCGAACTCGCTCTCTCGGATATTTAATGCCCGAATATACGTAAATTTTCGTGGCTGCTTCGCGTCCTCTCTCCCTTCTGTCTCTGTCCTTAACGTTTTCGCTCTCCAAATCCTCATCACAATAATTCCGCGCTCTTTCTCGCATCTTTCGGCTTCCCGTAACGTCTGCTAAACTTCAACTATAAATATACATACATACTCCATTCCTTATGGACTATAATATCAACGAGTTTTCTCCTGAATTCTAAATTATCGTCGCGAATTATCGAATCATATTTAGATTCGCCTTTTCTCTCTCCTCGTCTTTGCTCTCATGAAAATTCTCACTTTACGGCTGCGCCTTTACAAACGGTGTTTTTAAGCACCGACCCGCACTTTTTTCTCAAATAACACTTTGCTCTTTATTCCACCAAACACGAGAACAAAAACTTGACTGTCATTGATACTTGGCTCGAGATTTATTCCGTCATCTCGTTTACGCTGGAATCTCCGCTGGTCAGAAAAGCCGAATTTTGAACATTCGTCTTCGATTTTTTACGAAGAACGGCGTTGCAATGTCTAGCGATTGAATTATTTTGGCCTGGGCTCCTGATGAACTTTTTGCTGGACTCTCCCGGAGCCCAGTTCTACCGCGTAACCTCAAAGAACACGTTCAAAGGTCTCGCATGGGACCGCGCCGCGACCAAGAACACGTGGCGACTGAGAATTCGACGCCGGAAAGCAAAATTGAAACGTCTCCGACGTATCGATCGCGAAAAATGACATTTGTCGATTTTGGCCCTTCTGATCCGAGCGAAGAATCACGAACGAGTATGCACACCCCATCAGCCTTGCGTCAAATTTATATACGAGAGCATGTGCAGCTTAGGTATTTGTCGCATGTACCGAAGCAGGTTGCATATGTAAGCAAAGGCATTTTCATTCGACCTGCGTGTGTATGAGTGTAAGTTTGTATATATATGTATAAATATGCACGAGGATGTGGAAGTAAAATATTCTCGAGACGAAACCTTCAAAATTCGTCGCCCCTTTTCACATGGAGAGGATTCAAAAGAATTTTTTTTCCTGCACTTTTCAACGAATCTGACAGGGGAGCGTCAGGAAATTCGCGTGCGCAACGTGACGCGAATAAAATTAATATTATCGCAGTCAGGCTTCTTCGCTATGGGAGAATATTTTCTAGTTATGGGGGTTCGGGAAATAAAATGTTCAGGAAAATTGATAGGAACAGAATTCTCTGAGGAAAATTTTAATGCGACGTGCAAAAATGTCAAGGAAAAATCTTTATTTTCATATTTTCGTCACACATTTTGTTCGCCGCGGCAATCTTTATTCGAATGCTTTTCATTTCTGCTTTTTGCTTTCTTTCGATCAGTTTTTATCTTCGTTGTAAGCTCATTTCGTACACGAGCCTAATTATCAAGAAGAGGGTCGATCGTAAAATGCTATCGCGGATCGAGAAGTGCATCCGGCTGAAAGGATCAGCGATAGAGCGAGCGAGAGGGCGAGAGAGTGCGAGCAGGGAGAAAGATACGACGCGCTGTGAAGAGCCGAACGCAAAAGGTTTCGAAGATCGAAGCGAGCATCCCTTTGGAGATTTCGGCTACGCCGAAGAGAGTTGCTGCTGGCGGACGTTCGATGAGGAAGAGACACGCAAAGAGGACCGAAAGCAAAAGGAATTACGAGGACGAAGCAGCGAGAAGCAGCCGCAAATCGTGCTTTGCCGCCGGGCGATCGTGCGGAATCTTCTTTCGTTGGACTTCTGGTCTGGAGGTATTTATACACACAGTTTATATCTGTAACCCTCGGAAAACTCATAGATCGGAGGGAATACGAGTAAATGCAGACAATTTACGAAAAAAGGTTGGAAATTTCAATTTGCAGCGTTTTTTGTATTTGCCATTACAATATTTTACAAAATTTGCAGAAATTAAAGCGGTTGAACGATTTTTAAAAAAACTGAGATTTTCGTAAAA
Source organism: Hyposoter dolosus (assembly GCA_963921915.1). Classification (NCBI taxonomy): domain Eukaryota; kingdom Metazoa; phylum Arthropoda; class Insecta; order Hymenoptera; family Ichneumonidae; genus Hyposoter; species Hyposoter dolosus. The sequence goes on along the minus strand of OY998131.1, from coordinate 21,398,095 downwards.
TTCGAAAAATCATAAAATTTAAACTGTTCAACCGATATTTCCCAAATTCAATACCAACCTTCCTATTATGATACTCTATTTATAAAAAAAAAAAAAACATTATTAATCAATCTCAAAATTTGCGGAAGCACCCTTTCTCTGAAAATTTCAAAATGCCGTAGAATTCGTATTTTTCTAGCAATTCCAACAAAATTATCAGAGAATGAAGAGCCCGCATTTGAACGTCTGGTCCTCAACAGAAACTGCAAAGATTGGATGACGAATATTTTCCAAAGTCAATGATTTACCATAAAAGTCTCACACCAAGAAGAGAAACTTTCAAGAGACAAAAAAGTTTGATTTTCCTGCAAATTTCGTTCGATTCGACCCTGTAAGCTTGGCACTTGATAAATGACCCATTTTACTTCGACCTCCTTGATATAAAAGGATGTAAGAGGATCGGTGCGTTAAGGTACAGAGAGTGGAAGGTGTGCAGGGGCCAACCAGTGCAAAGTCAAACTGATGCGAGCTCGAAAAAAGTAAACGACGAATATATGGAATCACAGAGAGGTGTGAGTGACCAGAGAGAAAGACAGAGAGAGAGAGAGAGAGAGAGTCTTGCAAAAGTTTACGAGAGGACCGGTGCATAAACATGTCACGGCGAAGGCCTCCGGGCTCAGCGGGATGGTTCCATGCTTCGCAGGCCAACAACCGAGCGAACTGTGCGATGAACAAAACGAACCGATAGCTGAAGCGACCGAGAGAGAACGAGAAGGAAGTGAGCATACAGGAAGATGGGTTGTGAGTATGGAATCGTGAGCGAATCGTAAGAGTAACGAAGGGTGAGCACGCGGGGGGACGGCCAAGGAGGATATTATTTGGAAGGAGAAAAAAGAGATAAATCGAGATATTTATATATCCATACACATATATACTTAATAGCTATGTACATATATATATATATTGAGAAGAGACCTAAGCGTCGAAGAGCACCCATGACGATCGCATGTTCGGAAACGAGGAAGCGTGTAATTTAACGAAACCAGTCTCACGCCATTAGTTCCAATGAACGTTGAGTTAAGCCCCGAAAAATATATTGTGAAATTATGACGAAAAAAATGCCCACGTTTAGCAATCGTTCCTTTTTGTTTTAACGGGTAGTTATCACGAAAGTGCGAAATTGCACCATCGAAATCGTATTTTTTCAACGATTTATTGAACCAGCAACCTGCAGAGTAAAAATTAACTCTGCAAATATTGTTTCGTTTTCGAGTCTGATCTAGATTCCTAGAAGATTTTTCCTTTACTGGATCGGAGTCTGGTTAGTGCGGATTAAAGAATCGATAAGATCCGAACATATCGCAAGAGAAAGATTCAGCAATCCTTGGAAAATCGAGCCTCGAGGGGACTCTCCTTACGAGCATTTTTTGCAGATTTATTTCGGGCTGTATGTACGCGACGAGTCAAACCAGACTTTCCAATCATCTCAACCGCTTCCTCTGCCTCACGAAACTATATCCGCAAGTACAGACTCGTATCGAGTCGCCATACTCCCCTTTTTCATCCTATTTGGTAAAAATCGGATTTTCAATCCACGAGCACTGCGCTTCTGTAATCCATGAAATTGCTGACCGCGAAACTTTGTCAAAATCTTTCTTGGAGAGACAGTAGAGCACGTATTGCACTCGATTTTATTCCTTGAGAGTCTCACCTTCTCGCGACTTGTACGTACGTCAGTCTGCCATGATCGAAATGTCAGTTTTTATTCATGTGTTTCGTGGTTGAACGCCTGCATATGAAATTTTCATTACACGATGGATTGGTGCATTTTTACGCATTTTTACTTGACGAAACCGATCAATTCGAGTAATTAAGGTTGCCCCATCGCATTAGCTAGTCAAAAGACATCTTATTATTTGTAACACTGTAAAAAAGCCACACATGATCGATGCAAGTATTATTTTATTAGTACAACAAAAGTCGGTGATTTTTAAGACGAGTGCCATGATCATTTATGGATTACTTTTTTTTGTGAGATATTCCGATCTCAGGCTGATTTGACTTACATTGTCTGAGCCTCAAATTGACATATTTCAATCGATTGCATTTTGTTGGCTATGGTAAAGGTTATTTAGCGCTGTCACACTGTGTAACTAGCGGTAGCACCAAAATACGCCAACTCATCAAGTAATTGCTTTTCTAAATCGATGATTTTCATCGCAATTGTTCGTTTAGCCTCAATTTTTTTTCGTTTAGAAATAATCCTTAGGGTTTTCTCAAGTATTCAAAATTTTTTTTGAAAATATATGTAATCGCGAAAACTAAATATTTATGCCTTACATCTCTGTCAGAGCGAGATTCCCATAAACCGTGTGTTAAAATTCGAAATTTCATTAATTATTTATCGTGATAAGTAGTTGGTAATGCATTCTGGTGTTCTGCAGAGATTTTCTTGCATACTTAAATAGTGAATAAAAAAATATCAAATTTTCATCTAATAATGAGCATCGCGACAAGGCAACCAGTTGAACCGAAGGCAACTCGTGAATAAGTTTTGGGAATCACGACGATCTGCGCTGTTGCCTTCGTCCACGTCCTCACCTACTAGTCAGAGGACAACGACCTTTCCACGAAGTGGAAAATGATATTAGAGGAGTCACGTGACAATAATCCAGATATCGAACGAGTTTGTCATGAATAAAATATTTGGGTGGTATATCCATGTGGTTCAATTATTTGCCTGGCATTCGAAAGCAGGTATCCACTTAGGAAAATTCAAACGGTGCTGTTTTTGTAATATTAGAAGTTATGGAGTCTGTCAAAATGGAAATAACACGAACATCCGTGATGATTTGTGGACTGAGATTAAAAATAACTCATAGTCACGTATTCGAGAGCCAAAGCTGGTCCATTGGATGTCAACGAGTTTGGAGTCTTTGGAATACAGTTAAGGATGTTGAGTCCTATATCGCAAATAATCAGAAAATTCTGAAAACTTGGTATGTTTTTATATGAAATTTGACGATCATTAGGAAGCTCGTTATTGAACAATTAACATTAATAAATTAAATGTAGTCAAACTGGTATGACTTTGCGATATATTTTTTTTGATCTCTCAATTTTTTAACATCTACAATATACTGAAAGCTACGGAAATAAAACCAAGTTTATTGATAAATATTTTGTGTATTTGTTTAAAAAATTGTTCTTAACAAAATGTTCATTTTTTAATAACGAGCTTCCAAATCGTCTTGAAATTTTTACACGACCTCTTAAATACTTCATACCTCAAAAACATACTAAATTTTCAGAATTTTCTTATCGATTTTTATTTCAACCCTAAGATGGTTAAAGTAATGATGATAGAATTCTTAAAATTTGGTATGTTTTTACACGAAGTATTCAGGAAGTCGTGTAAAAATTTGACGACGATTGAGAAGCTATTTATTGAACAATTAACATTAACAAGTTTCATAGGTACTCAACATCTTTAAATGATTAATTTGAGTAGAACTGTGTCGATTCAACGTGAAAATAATTTCAGCAACATGTGGACCAGCGTTTGGTGGAGGAAAATGATGTTAAGATTGCGTGATCAAAGGCCAAGGGATAGCGATCACGATCCGTATAACTGGCGAGCAATTATACGATTTCCAAATAACCCTTCACATGGGAAGAGTCCTGATCTCATTTCCGGAATAACTCATTTAGCAGATAGTCCTGCAGAGCTTTACTGAAAGCTTTACAAGCACCTGACATCCGCAGAAATTGGATTGTCGTCGTCGTCGTGTCTGCAACATTGCATTCGGAGCGTGTATGTGAGTTTTTTTTTTTTAGCATTTGTGGAAGGATCCAGAGGTAGAGAATATTTCGAGAGAAGCTCAAAGGATTTTTCAGAGACGCTAATTCGTGAACGTCCTTTATGTTTCGCTCGTATGAATTCGAGCAGGTCTATCGTGACGTATTACGCGTGGTTGTTTGGCTCGGATACATCATTGGTGGCGATTTCCTAATCCAAACTCTCACAAGGTCCGACGAATCAATGAGGGAAACTAATAATTCATGAATGCAGCAGAAAATTTCGTGCCAGAGTGCGTGAAAGGCTCACAAAGAGTGTGACTATGAAATGTCGAATGAAATAGATCCGAATCTGCAGCTAGTTGGTCTGCGCCAGAAATCATGATATTCCGGAAGGTTTGGCGCATGTATGAGGATTTCACGTGTGTGCGGATGGTTTGCAGTGCACGAAGAAACGCGGTGTATCGCCCTCCCGGAGGTTCGTGAGTGCTGAGAGTGAGTAAACAGTGAGGAGGAAATGTGCTGTCGTCAGGCTCGTGTATATCATCAATGCCCTCCCTCGGTTCGTCGTAGCTTGCAATGTTGATGTACAGAACGACATCAGGAAGATCCAGAGTGTGCAGAGTTGCGCCATGGAATCAGGAACGTTATGTCTTGACAGAGCAGGAGGGAGCTATGAGAGCACGAAATAGAGAGATAGGTCGAGAGCAAGCATCTGGAGCTTGCAAACGGGTCGTCTTAGTCCATATGACGTTACGTACCCAAACGACCTCCCAGCCCTCCAGCGTCTGTCTCAAGAGCCAAAGCTTGTGCGATCAACGACGTTGAACTACTGGAACTTGCTTCAACGAATAAGGTGTACACACTCCATCTAGTCTCTTCTCGCCTCAGACATCCAGCCTAACTATCCATAGGGTGTCCCTGAATGGAAAATTATGTTCGGAGACTTGAAAAGTTTTGCTGGTGAGGAAGGTCAAAACAAACGTCTAGGTCTTGGATAATTTGATTGGATTTTGATCTGACGTTTCCCTGATGTTATGCCTTTGGGTAGCAAACCAGCTTTGACAATTAAGCAAATGGAGGTTTTACATGACAACTCGAGGGTTTGAATCATTTGAGGTTGGACACATGGAGGAGCACCACAAAGACGTGCGGAATTGGCTTAGAGTATTGAAATGCTCGACAAGGGTCCGTTGAAATCTTGGAGCACATGTTCTCAACAGAAACTCTTCAAGTGGAAGCTCGGACTTTCAAATGTTGTCCAAACATTTTCCTTTAGCCTTCGGGCATCTCCAACGGGTTCGGAGACTGAGCTTGGAACTAGAATTTCTCTTTAGTTCTCCGAGTGAATTCAATCTAAACTTCCGGTTTTAATTTCCTTCAGCCTTTAAGAAACAGTAACTGCCAAAGGAATGCAAAGCACGAATGGACATCATTTGAGACGTGGACCCTTTTACGATTTGTCAGACAAATTGGACAGTTTCGTTTCATAATTAATTGAAACTTCACACTCAGCCTCCGGAAACAGCCTGGGAAGGATCTTTCGGAGCCGATGAAAGCCTTTGCTAGGAAAATGCATTTCGCAACCCAACTGGAATCCACGAGGTCGTTGTTTTCTCAGAGAAATCCTCATTCGTCATAAAATAATCGCACGATTGCGTAGTCTTGGCTAAAAATTTCGATGGACTGGTGGACCAGACGTATAGAGAAAAAGAAACAGAGGTGAAGAATGAAAATGAGAGAAAAGATGTGAAAAGGTAGGGTCACGGAATGACCGTCATAAAACTTTTCGACACCTCTAGCGACCCTGCTCGGACAGATGGAAAGCCGCCAGGATCACGTGGAGAATTGAGTGTGCATTAAAGTATATCACGTTATATAGCATCCCGGAAGTCCCAAAGGTTTTTCCTCGGGCAAAGAACTCACTGGCGCGTTGCTTGTCCGCTGCTTAGACCGCTTCTTGGGCCAATAGGATGATACGGCGACGAGAAGGAGGAAGGAACAGTGGATCTCTCTGTGGGATTATGTACCGTGCACGATTTCCGGCGGAAGCACAAATCGAAGCCATCCGACGATGACAGCGTCGCGACGGCCAAGACCCAAAGTTGAGAGAACGCCTCCGGGTTGTATACCGACAAGCCGGAAGTCTCGTGGTTTATCTCGAGGGGAAACCGGATCTCCCTTAGTTCACCGAAGCACTAGCGATAGCAAATATACTTGGAGTCTGTTTTCTCCACAGACTTGAAGTAAATTAAATGATCGCAACGGTGGCTTCCGGAATTTCCTCCAATCGATCTTTACGATGTTTTATTTTTTTTCCTGTTCGAAAAAGTTCAACGATCTTCGGACGCGTCAATCGATAGCCAATCAGTTTGATTCATAATTTTAAGGACGTTGTTGCAAAATTTTCTATCCATAGGATTCCTTTAAATTTGCACCACACTAAGAGAATAAAAAGTTGCGTGTGTTAAAAGTTGCAATTTTCAACATTAAATATTTCGATTTCCAAATGGTAAAGCCTCTTAAAACTTTGCACACATTTTTATGTAACATGGGAGAAGCTTTATTTAATTTTTCAAAAAAAATGGGTCGTAAAATTTTTTCGAAATTTTTTTTATTGTATAACAAATACAGATTACCTCGGACAATCTTGGATTTAGAATATATGTTGTTATTTAGTCAATTTGTAGCAATTTTTTTGAATGAACTTGGGCTCGCAAACCATTGTGTATGTGAGAAAAACTGAAAACAAAAATTTAGATTTGACCGTCACCGTGCAACGTCCTTAAGAACTCGAAACTTGTTTCTCTCGATCTAAACCAATGGGCAAAGTGTTCTGGAACCCTAAACAACGTTAGTGTTGAAAATCGCTCATCAATCGCCGGGTAACTCAGTAATTTTTTTTCTTCTGACAACTGAAGTCAATCCTCGAGAGTACATGACTTGAAAATCACAGCCGTGAGGTGTAGTAGCTCTTGTACTCACGTCGAATTTTCGCAAGAGCGAAATTCCAGCATAAATACGAAGTTGATGAGAAAAGGGTTCGGGTTAAATGTCCGCGTTGGAAAGTGGAAATCTCTACTTTGGTAGAGAGAGAGAGAGAGAGAGAGAGAGAGAGAGAGAGACGGAGAAGTAGGAAAAGAGAAGAAAAAACTGTGGATGGATGGATCGGAGGAAACAAGGGAAAGAGAACGATGAAGAAGCTTGCTAACTATTCGGAAGGGTAGTTCCGATAAGGGGAGGATGTGGAACTTGCACACGGCTCATTTGCGTCCCGGACAGTGCTGCTGCGAGAATAGCTTCGCTCCCAACTAACAGACCCGGTTATATAGGAGGAATGAGGCTGCTCTCGAGGCAGCAGTGTGTGTTCAGCTCTGTATTCTTGCCATCGACTCTCCATCTCAATCGAGAAGCGTTCACGACGAATTGCGGTGAGCTCGCGTGGTTGAACTTTCTCTTGCTCTCTCTCCCTCCCACTCTTCTTCTCTCTCACCCTCTTTGCTTCTCTAGTCCTCTTTACCAACGTGCTTGCAGCGTGCCATTCAATTCTCCAATTACTCGAGTCGATCCAGCTCAACGAGAGTGAAGTGCTCCTCAAGCTCCGTACGCAAATCCTGTGATCCTCCAACACATAGAGCTTGTTTAACCTTCCCACCTCACTACTAAAGTGAAAATGTAGTCGGATCAATCTCAATCACAAAATAACGCGTTTCATTCTCAAGTGATGCTACCAGATTTTCCAAAAGATTGAATCACTCAATCGCACAAAAAGGCAAATTATCGCTTTCGTATTCATTTTCGTGTCCCAAAATGAAAAAAAAAATCCAATTAATTTCTTCTCACGATTACTCCTTAAAAATTCATTCAATTATCACTCAATTCCAAATTTAAAAAAAGTTTTAAAAAAGCCAATAAAACTTTTTTAATCAAAATCTGGATATTGAGAAACTCTTTACTGTGATTACTCATTGAAAATTTATTGAATTATTACTCAAATCCAATGATGAAAAAAAATAAAAAAAATAAAAAAATCCAATAAATATGTGTCTCAATTATCGTAAAATTGGAAACGCGAATTGCTGCCATTTTTATGGTGAACTAAAACAATTGGTTCACACTAAAATTAAACAGTGAAAAATTCTTTATTTCTTACTCTGATAACTCATTAAAAATTCATTCAATTATTACTCAATTCGAATGAAAAAAAAAGTTTTAAAAAAACCAATAAAACTTTGCCAATGAAAATCTCGATATCGAAAAATTGAAGACACGGATTGCTGCCATTTTTACAGTCGATTAAAACAATTGGTTCTCACTAAAATTATATTTTGAGAAACTCCTTACTCCTCACTCTGATTACTCATTAAAATTGTATGCAATGATTATGACTGAATTTCAATGATGTAAAAAAAAATTCAATAAAAATGAGCGTCGATATCGAAAAATTGGAGACACGAATCGCAGCCATTTTTACACAGTGAATTGAAACAATTGATTCTCACTGCAATTAGATATTGAGAAACTTGTGATTCGTATAACGATAATTGCACGTTATCGCGAGGCCCGTTTATGGCATAGTGGAACGCGATGGTGGATAAAATATTATTTCATTTTATTTGGCACATGGCAAATAAAATAGCACCTGCACGCCCGAATGGAACGTTTAAATTTTCGGACTTTTCTCCGTGTATCTTCTCGTAGACTCTGTCAGTTCTTGGTGCTTCTTTCTGCATATACAAATGTATATATCCGGTATATGCATTTTCCACTGGAAACCTGCTGCACGAAGAAACTGACGGAGAGAGAAGAGCCAGCAAAGAAAATGTGAAGGAGAAAGGGAGAGAGATCGAGGAATCGTCTCTCTCTCTCTCTCGGGCACGAGAGACGACGAGGCGGCTTAGCGTCGCGAGCGTTATATAATTTATCGTAATCCGTGAATCAAAATTATAGCCGAAGAGCAAGGCTTTGTGCCAAGTAGGCCATTACTCTGCGAAAACGAATTGCTGAAAAGGACTCTGCGGTACTCCTCATAACCAATGGTCCAGCTACCCCTCGAACCATTCCTTCGTTCCTAGATGGGCAAACGCTTCGAAAAAGATACCATGGACTATAATATTACCATAAAAAAATTGCGGATTAATTATTTTTAGTTCCTTGGACGAAATTCATCTCTGAATCCATAAATCTCCATCGGAAGAAGCCATGTGGTCGTTTTATTTCATGCAAAGTGTACTGGACCGATTTTTATGATTTTTAAATGTTTTTTTTTTTTTTTTTTAATTTTGTCAGGCTGCTAGGATTTTTTAGAACGATCGAAAAAATGGAATAAATGCGACATTTGTGGCAATAAATTGGCGCGGCCAATTTTAGCGATGCAAGAAACGAACTTTGGTGGACGCGAAAAATCTTTCTGCAATTTCTTCCCTCGGATAAAAGAGACAGAACAGACATGGCCACCCACGAGGCTGGATCGCGACGCCCTGGGAGGTGAATTTCTTCATCGTCGTCCCGGAGGGTCGAATGCGTCAATTGTCTCCAAGCGACATGTGCCTTCCGGTATAAAGACGGCCTCGTAATTACATACGTGTATTAATTGTGTGACGTATATTTATTCGACCATGGGAAACACGTTTTCAATGAATTCAATATGGCTGATAAATATGGTCAATGTGTTATTGAGAGAATAACCTTTTCGAGCTGTCATTTTTTACACGCGACAGGAGGTCCTTAATTGACGAGAGTAAAATGTCATTCGCGTCTCCCACAATCTTCAAATCAACACACACACGTCATTTGTTAAAATGGATAGAAAAATTGAATTTTCTCGATCGACGAAATTGCGGTAAACTTTTCTTTTGTTTTTAATCCACCCCGAACAGAATTGACAATTTTGGGTCAGAGGCCGAAACAATGAAGAAAGAAAAGAAAAACAAATTTTCATGGTGTGACCCCATAGAAAGCAAAATATCGCTATAAACATCCGGTGCTTAAATCGCCATACCTTTTGGTTTTCTGATTTCCATACGTATTTTCATCGAGTGCTTATCACTCCGTGAACAAACCGAGTAATTACGTCAAATTTAGAATTTCCTCGATGTTTATACGGACAAATAAGGTGAGGATAATTTTATGTGTATGCGAACTTATGGATCCATGGTACCCCATAAATGGTGCGGTATATAACTTCGTGTAAGCTTTTGTGACTAAACGTCGTTAGGATCGCGTGTACCACAAAATAACACGTTGCATCTGGCGAAGCTGCTTTCATGTTTATAATATCTTCACACTCGGCTTCTCGGGGTTATAGACGAGTCGTTAAACGCAATTTAGTGAGGTTGTGCAGAGCCTAGACACGAGTGGCCATTCATCGTAATGCCAATGTGGTTATTAGGCAACCGAGAGTGACCGTTTAGTTACTTTTGCCAAGAAATATGAAGGATAAGATCAGAGAACCGACGAGAAAGCAACAGAAGAAGTAGCGGACGTTTTACGATCTGACGATTTTCCTGAATGCTTTTACACTCGTGTGCCTCTGTCATTTTCTGCACACGAGCTGCATCGGAATTTCGGAAATTTTTTTTAAATTTGCACCGCATAGAGAGAATAATGATATCTAATAGGTCGAGCAATTTTGAGAGGTTTCAGCATGTAAGCGTCGAGATGTTAATTTATAAAAATCACAATTTTCAGTACTTTCTCATAAGTTGCAATTTTCAACATTAAATATTTGGATTTCCAAATGGTGAAGCCTCTTAAAACTTTGCACACACTTTTATGCAACATCGAAGAAGCTTTATTTATTTTTTCAAAAAAATCGGTCGTAAAATTTTTCGAAATTTTTTTAACAAATACGGATTACCTTGGATTTAGAGTATGTTGTTCTTTATTCAATTTGTAACCACTTTTTTTAATGAATTTAGGCTCGCAAAGCATTTTGTATGTAAGAAAAACTGAAAAAAAAAATTTAAGTTTGACCGTCGCCATAGAACGTCCTTGAGGAATTTTGAACGTTTTGTGACATGAATGTAAAGATCTCGAATGTAAAGATAGACCATAAAAATGTCGTAAAAATAATTAACGCCCCTTCATCGCTACAAATATGTAGCGGAATCTGCACGCGCTGCTAGACACTAAAGCAGGGAAAAAGGCAACTTTGTTCCAGGGAGTAAAATGAGAAGAAAAATTGACTACGACCAGTCAAACACGTAGCGGGTTAGCCCTGGATTGACGTAATCGTTTGCGACTATAAACCTGCAAATAAGCCTCGAGAATAGTAAACGAACGATAATTAGGAAGAACCAGAGGGCAAGGGAGAGTGTTGGCATCTTTTTGAGGCAGGTCAGTGTCCCTTACGGCCAACAAGATGTTCGGAGATGATTCTTGGCTCGAATTCTAAATGCGGCCCACCGCGAGAGAATTCGCGAATAAGAATAGATTTACGAGAGTTAAATTCTTGCTCACAGAGTCGTAAAATCAAGAGACTCAACCACGCACATGTCTTTCACTTCTACTTCGCGACTTGACGTCTCGTAAGGAACGAGGACTTGATTGTGCGTCGTTGTTGCGAGTAATCTTTCGGCTGACGGACCGGAACTACGTGAGATACTTTTTTCCTCCTTCTTCACGTGGACCCAGTTATCACAGCTCCAAAATAACAAAAAAGAAAAATATCATTTTTTGGTCCTGCTAAAAATTCCAGGCAACGGAACTGGTTGAATAAATAAAATTCTAAACTCTAAAAAATCATGGTAACGTGATTTAAAAAGCAGAAAATTCAAATTGCGATGTATATTTTTGATTTTATTTAGTTCAATTTTTTCTCGAGTCAACGTGTCGATCGTAATAACTCAAGATTCTTTACGAGCTGAATGATTTGACACGTTTGATTTATTGGGTGACACATATAACGTGGAGATCAAACACTCTCATCATGTAAATAAAAAGCATGCTGCTTAGGCAGCAGCCTGGTGTCAATAATAGTTAGTGGTAACAGCAGCTGTTGGGATTTATTGAAAGACGAACCGAACTGGCACACATTGGTGCTGGGAGATAACATAAATTATATTTTTAAAAGCCGATCTAAATTCGCTTTGACAACGTGGAGAAATGAGTTGAGCACATGGTTCGACAGTTTCCACACATTTCATTGATTTTCGTTCGACTTTAAGATTATTCATGCTCCACGTTTTTATTTAAATGACTTGTCAATATTTGAAATAATTCTTTGGCACGTTGTTGAAAACTTGATAAAAGTTTACGTTCTATTGACTACAAAATTCCACTCCAGATCGTTTTTTACTGAGCGTATATTTTCAAACGTGATACTTTGTAGAATAAATGAGACATACCGTGTTTTTTTTTAAATTTCTGTTTATGTTCAAATTAATAACCTTATGTAGCACATTTTAATTTTTTACGCTCAAACGATCCGACTGTTCGTAAACGTGGGAGCTGGTAGCAAGAAATAATAATAATGAGAACAATATGGAAAATGCTCGCAATTTTTATACTTTTCGATCAAATTTATAGAATTTTTTCATCCTCGGAAAAGTTGAAAACGTTATTCGTAATAAACGAATAGTCCAATGGAATTTTTCTAACCGAATCTGATGTAAAAATTGAATTTGATAATAACTGAAAGAGAGAAAACAAAAAGTTAATGACCCCCGGTGGGGTCGACCTCATTACGCAATGTATGGAAAAGCGAATGATTAACACGCGTGAATTTACAGACGGAAGAATGAGCGAACGGAAATATAATGCGGAAAGTAAAATTGGGGAAATTCATGGTGGAGCTGCGCGCTGTATCAAGAGAGCAGAGATAGAAATGAATTCCGGAGGAAACATGTGTGAAGCAGAGAGAAAAGTGGATAAAGAGGAGGTAATTTCGAATTGGAAGAAGCGAAGGACACGTTGATAAATAGAGGGTCGGAAAGAGCCTGAGGGCGCGGGAAGTTGAGAGCCTTTAATTAGTTGGAACGTTTGGGAATGTGGTTCGTCACGAGTATAATTTCGTCGAGGATCGAGAGTGAGTGAGGAAGAAGGACGAGTGAGCGCGTGCGCTGTATCGAGTAGTCCTAACGCTTTGATTTAATACACAACACATAAACCGTCTACAAGAGCAAACAAAAGGCTCAAACCTATTTTGCTTTATGAGTACTAAATCGTCTAAACCAGATCCTTTTGTTTGCCAGAAGTCAACATGAGGGCAGCACATGTAGGTTGCTCCGGTGCATCCTGGTGGCCGGTTCGTTTGGCTAAACTTACTCTTGGCTGAGGGCAACCGAAGCGATACGCTGTACAATCCACCAGGCCTCTTACGATATGCCCTCTACTTCTCACTTCGCTTTCATCCACCCACATACCAACACATAATCATGGAATTCTGGACCGAAGACACAGGTGTTTCTCGATAATAGCAATGAATAATGTAGCTGGTACACGGATGCAGGCTCAAACGGTCTTGCGCTTACCATGGTCGCGAACCTTGTGCTCGCGTTGGGAATTCCTACCCTCACAATGCAGACCGTTATGCTCACTATCTTTGCAACTGGGTACAATGGGTTATTACAAAGCCTGCAAGCAGCTATATCAGTTTTATTAATGCAGGGAAACCTGCTTTCGTGGAAACCAACATTTCATTGTAATGTGCAGCAAAAAAAAAGGCGAAGAGCGTTCGTGCTATTTTAACAGAACTCCTATTGAAGTGGTTACCATACATGAGAGGCAATGCGTCGATGTATAGTGAATATTCACCGGTTAATATCAACATTCCAGGAAACCTGGATTATTCGAATGCCAAATTTCTCTGCTGCCGAAAAACATGAACAGTTCGAATTGTTCTGATTAGCTGAAACGTATTCCTGTCAGATTACTGGCTGAGATACATTTGCAACCTGATGAGTGACGTCGGAAGGAATGACATACATGTTGCCATTATGTGGGAGACGTTTTCATAGGAAATGCTTCATGTTCCATGGAGATTGTTGGACGAAAGCTTTGTCCTGTTGCCGTCATCATTATCACGGACTTTGCATGAGTATATCGCGTTTGCGACAGACCACCAGGAGTTTTAGTGGCACATCTGTCGAGGCTGATGGCCCGCAAAACGAGCTCACCAGTTCACGGGCACCAGAGGTATTTAGCTCAAGTGGTTCATTGCAGCACATATACGTATGCCGCATATGTTGGTGTGCTGATCGCGTTGCACAGAGTGTATATGCTGATCTCAGCGAGATTAAGATGAACGCAACTGGTGTATACGTCGGGGGAGATAGAACAGCTCTGTAGCTACGGGGTCAGAGATTAATGCCGCTCGTCGTTGTGCGTATTTGCGGCAAATAATGCTCGTCCACATCACGTGAGTTATAAAGACACATGGAGTTCAGCAAATATTTAGTCACGCGTGCAACATCACATGGTACATCCAAACATGCTGAATGTAGTGACCTGACGGTAAGTTCGTGGGAGCGAGGATTGAGGATAGTTTAATCGAGGTCATCATCAACTCATTCATAGTCATTCATGGCTAAATGTTTGGACATCGAAGAAGCTTTTCCCGAGGGTAAAATTCGTCTGGCAAACGTCATCGTAGCAACGGTGGACGTCAATACTAGGAAGCCTGACAACATAACAACCCTAGGAGAATGTCTGATGTATGTTCCGGATAGCGAGACTGACAGAAGCAGAGGTGGCTGGATCTGACGATGCCTAAGTGCCACCAACATCCACCAGGAGCCTCTTAGCTTTTTAGCACTCGCGTTTTAGTGACGCAAGTTCCCTACTTACAGGGATATTGCAAAGTTTTCAGTAGGCCTGGATTCTGATGTCTTATGTGGTGAACCTCGGGCAGCAACGAAGAGAAGGTATCGAATTTGCCGATGAAGAAAAAAATGGAAGTCGATTGAAACTTTTAGATTTAGAGTTTCCTTTACAGCCAATAAGAGTGCGCCACTTCACGCCTTCTCTCATTTTCTTCTTTTCTGATATACTGGAACGTGCATATCTCCTTGATTGCTTGGTTAGTTTTCTTAGGGAGTGAATTGCAAATGAACAACAAATGGGTTCACATGTTAGCAAGGGTTACTGTGAGTGGAGTGGCTAAACAATGGTAGTTTGGAAACAGCACATCAACGATGAAGGTTGATATTTAACGATGGAATGGCTGGAATTGGAGGCCTGACTTCCAGCTCGACACGTTTGATTACTCTTTGGAAGGAATACTTAAATTCTTATGGGCTCCAGAATCCTTTCATGGTTATTTTTGTAGAATTGTCTACGAGATCGATATGAACGTTTATGTGCACTACTTGGCAAGTCGAGCAGCGGAAAACAAAGATTGGATCCTGTAGCTGATATTGATTCCATGATTCAGTTGAGTCCACATGTTGAAGCCATAAAGCACGAGCAGCACTTGAATATGAAAAAGTTTAAGTAGAACTGGGTAAAAACATTTTGTTCTTGGAGCTGATGGTCCCCCAGACCCCTGTCGAGAATGAAGGAGACTCCGACGACGACATGGCCCGGTACTAATAAATATTTCATGGAGCTACGTACCGATGGGGACCCCCGTGGTGTGTGCTTTCCGCTTAGAATTCGTACGCTCTCTCTCTCTCTCTCTCTCTCTCTCTCTCTCTCTCTCTCTCTCTCTCTTTCTACTTCGTATGCATCTCGGTCACTGGCCAAGCGTCCTGGCGTGTGCCCCACGGGCGTTGTCACTATGTCCCTCGTTACCCATGAGTATATATCCACTTCGAGGAACAGCGAAGGAACACGGATGGAAGAGGAGCAGATAGCAAAACCGAAAACGAAGCTGGTACATGCATACAAAACGTGTATAATCCATTGAATGGGAGGTTTATATGTGAGCTTGAGAATCGCTGGTACGAGGCTCCGTTGGACTAGATAGCTCAAAGATACATAAAGTGGTGGGTACTCAGCTGGTTTACGACCAATACCTCGGAATTTAGTTTCCAGATATGCGCTATTGCCCGGAATTTGCAACACCAACTCTTTGATGCTACGCTCTGTTTCTGTAGAAACTCTCCGGTTAGCTCTTGCGACCGCACGATCGATCGCTGACGTCTTCTCAGTGACCCTACGACCTCGTATACCACGAGTGAGACTAGAAACTTCAAGTTGCCTCTTTGTCTTTTCCAGTCTTTTAGTTCCTCCTGCCTCATCTAATACGCCGCAAGATCAACATTCCATATTCTTTTTGGTTGGAGCATCAAATTACGTAAAAATGTCAGAGGTCAGTTACAAAAACTTTGTCTTCGTTGAAAAATAATAACAGGAATATACAGCTGCCGCGATAGCCCGTCGAGAGTAATATTGATGACTGATGGCTAGCGATCAGGGGCATGCTATTTGAGGTCATGATCAATCATCCTAATGTCTTCCATTTCCTCCTGCAGTGTTGTACAGACACGTGTCTCATACGCTTCGTATACTGGTCCGACCGGAGTGATAAAAGACCGATCGTTCGATATAGAATCACAATAAAGGAAATTTATATTTGCTTGCAGGGAATTAGATCGCTTTGTCTTCCTGCTCGCCGACGCCCTTTGCTCCAGCCAGACCAGATTTTTGGACTCAGGCTATCCAATGCCTCAAAAAGGTTTCTCTCCTTAATACAGAATTGCACGAGGGCTGGAGTGACGGTCGATAGTTTTTTGAAATTGGTTCATATATATAAGGCAGTTGGCATATCCATCTATTGGAAAGAACTGGGTGAGCCAATATTCAGACATCCATCATCGGAATGTGACACTTATACACTATGTGCCAATCGGGATGATTCCTGCTAAAATTTCAACCGATTTGTCTTGACGTGACGAATCGCAGTGACAGTGTTGCGAGTTAAGAAACGTCGTCTCATTATTGACGCTCCAGAATCATCAATCCTTTGGAATTTCGTCATTGCTGTTGAACGTTATCCCATTGCTGAGTCACGTTACAATTGTCAATAAGTGGTTGAAGGACTTTTTTCGGATATAAGAACCCCAGTTGACAAAAGGGACAAAAACAAACGGAGAATTCATTGGAAGATCGGGGAATAGAACCAGGGAACTGTCTTTGAGATTTTACAAGTTTGCCCCTCTGGATGTTGCACTTGTAGAAGTATTTAAGATAAAAATTGGGAAGTTGGGTCTTTCATGTCAGAGCAAATAACGAGTGAATCTTGCCAGTTTGCCGGATCATCGCGCGGCATTCTTAAGGTTGGGAAGCTGATACTCCGGCGGTATGAAGATCTTTTTGGAGATTGTTGCCGTACGACCTCTTCATGCTGCTAAACCACCCATCATCCAACAGTAGGAGCAGTCATCGACCCCAACGTTCATGGCTACGAGCAGGAGTAAGATGGCACATCCGAATAGCCGAAAAGAAGAGAATCGTATGGAGAGAAGAAAGAGAGAGAGAGAGACGGCTTCAGGACTTCCACAGGTATGCCAACAATTCAGGGACATTCCACGTTACCATCATCAGGTGACGACATGCCAATGGATCCAGCATCCACGATTCCTCTTGCTCCCTCTCTTTCGCGTCTTCGAACAGGCAGTTCTGTCTCGCCGAGTGGAAGCCTCTCTCACGTGGTCCAACCGCACGAGAACGATGACAAGGAGCTTCTCCTGAAACTCTGGCTCGTGGAATCTCTCGTCCATAAACTTTTGGGTCGACGAAACTGAAGCTCCCCCTTCGTCTCCTATTTCTGTTCTACCCAACGTTGTGAGTTCTTCGTATAACGTTGTGCGCTGTCCTACTACGAAAAGGCACTAGACGCTCTAATGAACGGAAATAATAATTTCGCCCATGCTCATCATTCAAGACGGGATCGCCACAAATTACTACAAATACCGGCTGCACATATCTTTTACCATATTTGCGCCAAGATTTACGATCACGTCGAATAAAATGAAACTGGCTCGCGTTCCATCACTGCAATCAGACTACTTAATTCCAGACCATGGTTACCTTGAGGTGAGTGATCGCACGGGGAATCAGACGGATAGGAAGGGATCCTAAGTACACCAGAAAACTAGGCATCTTGCAAAAACGCTGAAGATCCAAGAAGAACAAAGGAGAGACCGCTCTGATCTTGTTGGAAGAGCAACCAACTCTGAGAACTAAGCTTTGGAACACACGTTACGCGAAGGTATACAGCACCTAGGCACGTACATAGTTCAACATACACAGAGTTTATGTGTGCCGGAGAGCGAGTAAAACCGTTGGACAAAGTACACCTGGAACTCGGTGGTGCGGGCGTAGCTCTTGGAAGGTCGCTTTGTTCTCCCCAAGGGAATGTCGCAAAATATGAGAGTTTCTCTCGGAAACATTCTCACACTCCTCAGTATCAGGATCTCGGCTACCGCCACCTTCACCCTTGCCCTACACTACGACAGAAGTTTCAACAAAGTTTGCATATCCGCGAACCGACTGACAATCAAGGGTCGCACCCGTCCAGTTACACTAGATCTACTTGCTCCTACAATAGGTATAGATGACACCTAACTTGGATTCACGAAAACAAATGCGTTTGCCACTACTTTGGACTTGGTTCAGTGAAGAAAAGGACCAGAGAATAAATTTATCTCCCTCATGGACATATTTAACTTCAGTGGAGGACAGCATATATTTCTTTCGGCAAACAATTCGAACTAGTGAAAAAATAAGTCATTCCTAGTTGAACCAAAATCGTGATTGACTGATTTCAAACTAAATTTCTAATTAAAAATGATGCAGTTTTCCTGGATTCAACCTTCGATTGATCAGACCAAAGATCACATCAATGGCAACTTTTTTTGCTTCACTTTCCAGCTATACGCTTTGTTCGAGTGCATCGGATGATTAATTCTAGATCGAATACTGGCAGCACATTTGTGAATGTGCTCTGATGAAAGAGTACATATTGGAATTTGTCTTGGGTTTATCGTTCCTCGTTTGCACTTCCGTCAGTGTGCAGCGGTGTTCAATGGAGCAGAAGGTACATGAGTAGCTGAGGGGGATAGGTACAAATCGCTCGATATTTCGACGTGGAAGGTACTAGACTTTCTCGCGATTGAAAGGCACATACCGGAGAGGGGCTCTCTCGCTTTGTTCAGCTCCCGGTGAAATGAGTCGAACGAACGAATGCCAATTGTAACTTTGTGCAAGGATACACACTTTTGAATCCTCTCGTAAGTCTCTTCGTCGCTTCCAGCACTGTTTCTGCAACCCATGTTCACTCCTCATTGCTATTTGCCAGTTGTTCAAGATTTTAGAACGTTGGGAATGAATTGAAAATGGCAATTCCTCATTGAAAAACAACTGGACGTACAATCCGTTACCCAGTGAACGAGAAAACTAATCAAGAAATAGTACCAAAGAGATTCCATGTCTTTTTCGTTTCAACATTTTCATACGCAGCCGTTAGAACAAGAACTCTTCTGGATCATGGAAAAATATAAAGTTGAAAAATCGGTTCATAGTTCGGCAGCTTATCGTTTGAGGCTGATGACATCGTTGAAAGTGAAAAAGCTGGCACAGATGTTCACAACAACAGCGATGACACTTTGAGGACAAAAAATGACGCACATGCATCAGCCAAAGCGTCATCTTAGGGCAGACGGTTCAGTTTTTGAAATTCTTCTGAATGACATTCCGTGGAAACTTTTGCATTTTTAATTTTAAGCGTGAAGCACTTTTGTGTGCACACATTGACTCGTTGTCAATCGGGTGTTTGCACAAGAGGAATGACAAATAATAAAAAGGGTTTAGAATGGAGAGTGAGTGAGGATTTTTGTGTTGGAATTAATAATGGGATTTAATGGGGTTTATCGTCGTGGCATAGTTGGGGCATGGCAGCCAAAGCATGCGACAGGTGTGCGGGTGGTCGTAAGCGCAGAGCGAGGAGGCTGTGTATGTAAATGGGAATGCAGGTAGCAGGAGAACTATGACGCAAGATTCCGAAGCTCTGTGTGTTTCGGCCTCGTATGTAATACATGAGGGTGCATATACACTTGCAAACATATATGCACGTGTCCGAATGCATGATTCACACGCATGGATGGCGTCAGAGAACGATGTTTGGCGTGGCCTTTCCTAACCTCGACGAGACTAAAGCCTGGTAACGCACGTGGTCCAGCTTGTTTCAAGTATTAATTATCTCAATGAGCGAAAACTGGTTTCTCCCCGAAAATTACGTGCTGGCTGGATCGACGATTTTCATATTATTTCAATGGAAAATCAAGGGGCCTCGTAGTCATTCGTGGAGGTAAAAATAATCGAAAAAAATGTTTTTCGATTCGCACTGCGAGATTTTTGTAAAAAAATACGAAAAAACTGGAACGATCATTAATATTTTTCTCGCTCAGCAGTTCATCAATTATCATGTGAAACGTTTGGTAGCGTTCCGTGTGGCGTACAGTATGGAAAAAGACACTATTATGCAACGACCTGATGCACCGAGTGCATTACCGATCGCAAACCTTTTACACGCTCGTTTCTGCCATCAGAATATTCTCCGGCACGTGAATCCTTGGGAATAATCATCCTGGTCCACGAGAAGGAATTTGCAAACAGGCTCCCGCTCCCCCGAGAATAATCAATATGGGCCGAGGATTCGAGTTTCCTGTTACACTGAAACCAGCAAGTAATCGAACGCGCATTATCGATGATATTACGACAAAAATACAGCGTCACGTGATCCGCTCGGAAGACCAAAACTATACTGGGTCAATCTCTGCTCTCCGGGAAGGATCGATATCAGGATTGACGTACCTCTTCACTTAATTTCGAAACCTGAACCCGTTTTGACTATTGTTCCAGAGAAGATTGTAAAAAAAAGTGATAATCATTCAAAAAAACTAATGTAATCTAAAATTTCGTTAATTTTACTTTCTACTCAATTTCTTTACGTTTATCAATTGTTTTTTCGGACGAAAAGTTCATACGAAAAGCTTATACGAAGGCGAAACCATTAAGAGTAACCGTTATATTTCGTAGGGGATCAAGCAAAAGGCGAATATGAATGCGCATGTTAAACTGGCGAGGGGGCCTTGTTTCGCGTACCACCTCGACGCGATAACGGAATCGTTTTCCGCCGAGTGGAAGTCAGACTTGGCTCGTGCTTATGGCAAGCACTTCTCCTCCCTCGTCCTGAGTATAGTGATAATACGTATATATTCAAATTTGTATATATATGCGGCATTCCACGTGGAGCAAAGTCGCTTTTGTTCGAACGATCTTACTTTTTAAACTCATTTGAAATTTTTCTTCTTTTTATCATATGGAGAGACTCAATGAAGGAAACACTGCAAAAAAGCAAAGTGGAATTCAGCAGGTTCTCTGCCGAGCAATTGATTAACAAATTTTTTTTTTTATCAAACTGAAAAACTTTTAATTTCGTACTAATTTGTAATTACGTTCATAAGTTTGCTGCAGTGCAGAGACAATGAATGTTGATTTTATTTTTTCCAACAAAATGGAATAAATCGTTTCTGAACGTATTTTGCGAGAAAATGTTGCATCTTTTATTCACGAAATTGGCTTTTTGATTTAAAAAATATACGATCAAAGATTCGCGTGAATGGAAACGATAAATGGGGAAAATTTTTTTGTGCCAAATAAAGAAACGAACGTAAGATAAAAAAAGGAAAAATGTAGAGTAAATAATGAATTTCTATCAAGAGCTAGTCGTACTGGAGGTAGAATGGCCCATGTATACTGCGGAGCATTGTAGTAATGCACAGATCACGAGAGATCCTTGCTTTAGTCCGAGGAGAGAAACACAGAATAATTCGATCGTCAGTACACCTTAACCGTTTCCTTGTATCCCTCGTTCTCTCCCAACTCAATGATCGTCCTTCCCCTTCACTTGAGTTATACAATCGCAAAGTTGCGAGGTCATATCCGGATTATAATGGTGCACGGTATTCACGTTAATCGACTGTAACGATATACAAGAGAATTATGAATCGAGCAAAGATAATTATGCTCTTTGATAGTTCTTCCTTATTTGTGCATCGTTGTAGCATATTTTCGATTACCGGAGCATTCCTTAATAACTTGAGCTCCGAAACAATCGACTACGAAAATTCGCAAAGGTAATTCGCAAAAGTTCTTCATGCTCTCGATCCTTTTTTTTCTCGAAAAAGAAGAGAAAAAAAACAGAAAAATTGAAAAATTTACGAAAATTTTTTTTCCAAATCAAGTCACGTGTTTTCGGGGACTTTGGGCATTCTTGATGTCCCAGCGGGGATTCAGAGTTGGAGCGACCACTGTTTATTTTAATTATTTTTATAATTATTAATTATTATTTATAATTATATATTATAATTATTTTTTAATTATTATTAATTTTATAATTATAATGATTCCTTGTTACAAAGGGATGAAATTGTAGCAGCTATTTTTCTCTCAATGGAGTAATATAAAAGCTACAAGAGCATTAATATGCATGCTCTGCTTCTCTATTCAGATTCATACTGCTTACAGATCTGTCCTCTGTACCTCGAACCAAGTAATACGATTAATTCCATTTTCTCTCCTACACGGAGAGAAAAATTTGTTCATGATTACCGTGCCGTTACTTGATTGTGATGTGAAAGACACGCAATGCACTATTTACGTTACAAAAGTTGCACGTTACAAAAATCATGGGTTTTGATAAAAAAAATTACTATCTTGCGTGTAGAAAAAAATCTATTTCGCAGCACAAAATTAAAAATGTGACAACGAATTTTTCTGATGCTCTGTGTAGAGAAATAGCAAGAGAGAGAGAGAGAGAGCGGGAGAAAGGGAGAGAAAATGTGTGAGCAAGAGAAAATAACGTGAAGGCATTTCTCAGAAGTTTTTATGACGTCGTTTTTTTTTCAGTTGAGAATCGCAAACAGGAACAGCATAGTTACGATTCTTCAATTTCTAGCACGTTTAGCTGACAAATTATTTTTCTCAGACATTTGAATCTGACGAAGTGCGACAATAAACTAATAATTGAATAATAAACTTAAAATTTTTTGCCATCAGATAACGAAAAAAAAATCCATTTATACAAAAAGTTTTCAGCATTCGAATGAAAAAAGTCTTTTTTCCCCATAAATCACGACACGCTCAAAATTTATCGAAAAATTGTATTCCTCATCGAAAATTACGGGCATCAAGATGAAAAACTTGAAACACACGACGATTCATCAAGCTCCATAATTATAAAAACATGATACCAGAGATGCGAAAAGCTAAAAATCGATGTATAACCCGAAGTGATTTTGTCATGGTTGGTGAAAAAGTGAGGAAAAAATGTTTCAACAAAAGCTTCAAAATCTACGATCAATCGATCGTTCCAGCCGCTTTTTCATGGACAATGAATACACGCGTTGGTGCTCGATGCGGTAACTGCTTTTGCTGATGCGAGAGCGTTGACCAGTATTCAGCACACGAGCTCAATGGAGGATTTTTTCTCCCCCCCCCCCCCCTCATTCCCCTTTCTCCGCTTCATTTTTCAATGCTCGAACAGTTCGCGTACGAGACTGGAATAGTACATGGACTATTTAAAACTGGATTTTAAACTCGATTCCGTTCCCGACGCAGGCCTGTCGCTCTTCGTGATAGTCAATCGAAATGATATCATCGCTTCCGTATTTTTCTATAAAATGAACCTTCGTACACCAGGTGGATTGGCATCTCCCAGTAAATTACAAACAAGTACAATGGCTCCCAACTAATTGGATTTTTTTTCAAATATTGAAAACAATGAAAAAGCTAAAAACACCAAAAAAAAAAAATACGAGAAAAAAATACAATGGAGAAAAATTAGAATTTCGTTACTCCGTTGAAAAAAAAACATTGTGTTCATTAAATGCATAAGTTTTTCAAAATAATTTCTTTGAAATTGATGAAATTTTCGATGGCGCATTCCGGAATCGTACGATATTTGATCGAATGTACAATTTCGATGATGACAAAGAAAAATTCCACTTTGTACGATCTGACTTGGGGGTGCTAATTGAAAAGAAATTCATCGATGGCTTCCACGTCCTTGATTCATTGGATCTTCGAGGCGCGCACGTGTGCAGTTGAATATTTATTGAAAAAAAATTGCGCTGCACATTCCAAGGAGATTGGATTGCAACGAGTTGACGCGTGATATCGAAAGAAACGTGAAGCTTCGTTTTTCGCGCGTGAAAAGGTTGAGACATCGGTTGAATGATAAACTTTCCAGGATTGCAATAAATAATTCTTGTTAAGGAGGTTGGATCACAACGATGCAATGTTGACATGCATGTTAGAAACATAAAAAATTAAAAAAAAAAAAAAGAATTTAATAAAATTTCACAAATGTATTCATTAATAAAATAAATGACGATTTTTTGATTTTTTTCCACCACGTAGTACTCGAGTAATTGAACACTAAAGTTCATAGAGTTGGCATATCTCACGAGTAAACATCTCGTGCATAAGAAGTTCGATTTAACTCTAAATAATTCGATAACCTTGTGGTAAAAAATATTGAAAAAATGTGTGTTTCTAAACTTGATGCCAAAGAATGTTATAACCAAATTTCATCAAATTCTGATTATTTTGATTTTGTGATCCAACCTCCATAAGGTATCAGAAAAGGACGTAAAAGATGAAAAGCTGGTACACGCGGAGAGCGCGGGAGAAGAAACGAAGAGAATAATAGACAACGTGAAAATAAACGAATTGAATGAATGAAGTAAAGAAGCCTTGGTAAAGCGTCTTTATCGAGACGCGAAAGAAAAACGTTGCACTCGCACAATGTGTACGTGTATGTCGTATCAAACGCATTGCGCATAAACACATTAATGTAATAAAACAACGTCGTGATGTGCCGCAACATGGTACAATTAATTAAGAAGGAAATAAGGAAGAGAACGAGAGATGGCCCAAACGGGTTCGCATCATTACACAACGATAACACGATTACACTGTGCAAATTGGGGGAAGAGAGGAAGCAAGAGAGAGAGAGAGAGAGAGAGAGAGAGAGAGAGAGAGAGAGAGAGAGAGAGAGAGAGAGAGAGAGAGAGAGAGAGAGAGAGAGAGAGAGAGAGAGAGAGAGTTTGAGGACTGTTGGCTGGAAGCTGGTGCTGTGAGACCATACAGCATCATACGCTTGGAATACACAACGTTTTATGCAAATCGTGTACCCGAAGAGAATTGCAGTCCATCTGTGTGTGCAGACTGTGCTGTATAAGTGAATTTAGTGTGTGCATATATATACACAGAGAGAGAGGGAGAGAGAGCAAGGAAGGCATTTTGTTAAGCTTGATGTTCGCGATCTCGTCGCTGCTTCGTATTGACAAAAAAAAATAAAAAATAGTCCGACAAAAAATTAAATATGTGCGTAAAAAAGAAGCAGAAAAAAAAAGCCTGTTGGAGTGCGTATTTCGTTAAGTCCCAACGAGTAAAACCGGTCTCACTTTGGACTGTGATGAGAATTATATCTACATATTTTAGAGAGCCCTATGTCGGTAGAACTTTTTTTTATTTACAGGCTTCTTTACACAGATGCATTGAAAAAAAATTGCCAACACTGTCCGCTGTCGAGAATTTGATTTTATCAACGTTTCAAAAACTCGGATAGATGGGCCATTAGAGCAGATTTATGTTAATCATCGATATACAAAGCGTCAATGTACGTGAAATTCAGAGGAAAAATGGAGGAGCTCAGCATTAACGATGCTGTGTAGCTTTTCGATAATGTATTTCGTGGAAATCGAGTTCCTCGATGATTAAAAGTTTCATCCAATGCACCTTCCTAGAAATTCAAAATTACGTGGGCAAATTCGGGAACACAAATTATCGGTTCTGTCATTTTTTTTGTACATTTCAACGTTATCGCGTAAACAGTAAAAAGAATATATTTACCAAATTTTATTAAATTCTTATCTTTTTGATTTTTATTTTTTTTGTTTTTAACATGGCAACATTGTATCGTTCTGAACCAACTTCCTTAAAGCTCGAAAGGTACAACAGGTGATGAGCGTGAAAACACGAGTTCCTGTAACCGTCAGTCGTGTGTAAAAATCCCTAGGATCTCGAGTCTCCCCTACATTTTGAGACAGAAGCTGCAGTTAGTTGCACAATGAAGCAACAAACACATTTGTCATGAAATTCTTACAAACGCTGTCGAAAAAAAAAAAAAAAAAAAAAAAACAATGATCGAGCCAAATTACTGCAAAATTTGCAATATTTTTCTGGGGCGAACTGTCAAGTTCTGATGTGTGAATAAATTACCGACTGATCTGTTGGATCTGAAGGGAACGTATGAGATTTTTCGTGACGTTTTAAATTTTTAACTAAAGATACAGCCGAAGCTCGTGGAAAACGTGATTTTCGAAATAAAAATTATACGTATAAACGAGTGACAAAGAGACATCTGGGAAAATGTGGAATTTACGTTCATAATATCGAACGTACAAAGTTGAAATTGCATAATATACGAATGTGACAACGATGACAAAAAAATGAGAATGAACGGGTTGGCCTGGATTCGACAAGGTTATCGGAACGACGAGAATTTTTCTTTTATAGATAAAAACGACCTCGACAATAAATGGAGAAAAATAAAAGCATTTCTTGAGTCTAATACAAGTACATTAGCTTTATATTCTGACAGGACACATTAAGCTCGCTCTGTGCGAACAATAAATTTCACATATCCGTCCCTCCATCTTTCGTTTTCTCGGATACGTATATATTTATCGGGTCTCGTTGTCCTTTCGGTCCTTCTCGCACTAGGTGTTTTTTTTTTCTGTTTTTTAATGCCTAGGTATAGAGAGTGAGGGAGGATTCAGTGGGAGACAGAGAGCGTGAAAAGGGAAAGAGAAGAAGAGCGCGACCCTCGGGACTAACAACTGGCGAGGCAAGAAGAATAATGATCGTTTGGATGCTGGAGGGAAGGGTGGGCGAAAGGGCAGAGATATAAGCTAGACGCGAGAGAGTTTCGCGAGTGGAAAGTCGCCCGCGGACTCGACCTCTCCGTTGGGGCACACCCCCGTATGAATATACATGTTCTTGGACGCCTTTCGTATATAAGAAATATATGTATTTCTTCCTCTAGCCACTGGTCTTAAGTATGGGTAGTCCAAACACCTTTTTCCCAACCGGGGCCTCCCTTTCGTCGTATACACACTCGTAAAACACTCTCATTCGCTGCAAGGCGCTGTTGGTCTGGCTTTGGTTCTGTGTCTGCAATCTCCTTGTTCATCATTTCCTTTTATTCCAACAGCGTAAATCTCGCTCGCTCCTGCAAATTTTATTCTCCACGAAACGGAAGCCGCACACATGTTTTTTATTTATTTTTTTATTTATTTTTTTATCTAGAATTTAGACGAATCTTTTTTTTCTTTCATAAAGGCAACGGGTCGGTACGGAACCATTTCCGCGGAAAGGACCCGAGGCTCGAATTAGCCTGCATTTCGCACGATGAGATTCATCGCATACGCAAATGTAGACGTTTATCGCTATCCACTGTGATTATTATACAGCGATAAACATTTCACAATCATGTTTACTGGCCCATCAACTAACCGAGATATGGATCTTAAATTATGGGCAGTCGTTGGGGTCCCACTGCTTTATCCACAATCCTCTCGTATTAACCATTATTACTGTCATATTTCTCTTCTATTGCTGGACGATTGGGAGATCTCCACTTGATTCGAACGTCTCGTTCTGGGTTTCCATTAATTAGGAACTTTTGACCCCGAAACAAAGTGTGAATATATTTTTTGTGGAGACACTTTAAACGGGGATCGGATTGAGTCGCGCCTGATTCGGAATTCGTAATCCCTCGCCGGGTGCTCAAATTTTCAGGCCTTTTTTCGCGATTTTTTTCAAATATTTAGATTTTTTTTTTTTTTCAAGAGTATTTGGAATTTAACGCAATTCGCAGCAAGTGAGTGATTTTCATTGTCCTCATCGCGTTGTCAACTCGATACTAAAATTACGAAATCTGATTACAAAAAAAAAAAAATAACAAAATGCATTTCGCACGCAGGAGAACGGAAATGAATTTAAAAAACTGAAATGAGCGATTATTGGGTAGATAAAAGTTAATTGCTCGAAACAACACGTTTCGGTGGTTTGTGCATTCGCGTGATAAAAATAATGAAAGAAACGCTGGACGGATGTTATCGTAATATCGCGCGTACTATATATATGAGCGCGCGAGGGTGTTTGGATCAGGGGATCACGTGACGTGTTGACGAGCGAAACAAATAAGGAATTATGCCTAGGAACGAGGCAAGGTCGTCTGAGCTCCATTAAAAGAAAAAACGAGACAGCAAAGCATAGAAAATGAGAGAGAACTTGTTAATGATGCTAATTAACCAATCGTCTATAATTTGTCGAATTACACGAATTATTTGACTGTCCAGATCCCAGCGATTGCTTCATCATCGTACAGGCGTATAAATTGGTTACGCGAGCGCGTAGGAGTCGCACGTGTTTCGTGCGCCATTTCCTGGCATGTGCCTTCCCATAGATAAGTTATTTTTCAAGTTTTTTTTTTTACGCATATACGTTCGACAAAGACGCAGAAAAAAATGAACCGTAAATTTCCGCGGTCTGTCCTTCACGGAGGGATGAATGGTCGAAATTTCATCGAATAAAAAATCGAAAAATACATTTTTCTTTATCATAACGTACTCATTCCATCGTACAGACTCATTATGGAAAATTTTTACAGTGCCAAATAGTCGAATATACAAAATAACACGAAAGGAAATAAGTCAGAGCATTAAATTTTGTTGATGGCTGTAAAATTCTGATCTACACGTTTTCGAAAATCGAGAAAAACATTTTTCTCTATTATATCGTACTAATAATACCATTTCATGAATTTTTACAGTGCCAAATAGTCGATCGTATTAAATGTCATGAAACGAAATCAACCGCCGGAACATTAAATTAAATTCATCTTTTTCATTTTAATTCATTTATTCAAAATTCAATTTTTTTTTTTTTTCTCAAGATAAACCGATACATCGACAAAGTCCGATTTCTTGTAAATTCTTGTAAAGCCACGTGATAAAAGTATAAAAAATAAAAAATATCCAGAGCGTTTTGATGGAACGTTGAAAAAACGCATGATCGCTGGTGGAAATAGTGGGTTTGCAACTAGATCAGCTGGCCCTCTTGCCAGGTTGATATTCCGTTGATAAAAAAGTGCAATTATCGATAAAATTCGGAAAATCGATGGCAGAAAGTTATAATCTGTGGATTGCGTTAAAAAAAAAAAGCAGCAATCCACGAGCGACGTATTTGTTATTTGTGGGGACCGGAGTAAACATTGTCCAGGCGCAAATTAAATTTAATCAACGCGAGGTTATAAATTTGAAAAATGTACAGAACCAGAAAATGTTAATTTCCTTCTCGGTCGTTTCTGTCTGTATTGGAAGTCACGATTGAATGAACAACGCGATGATTCAACTCATTATGCGGAGGTTCGAATTTGCATACATTTGAAAAAAGGCCCAACTGCTGGGAGCGTGTGGCAAGTGAGAAAAGCATTCGAAGCAATGAAAATTCAGGAGTCGTTGTCATCGGAAAAGCGGCGATTGGAAAAAAAAGAAAATAAAAATTCAGCAAGCTTTCGATTAGCTGGCACCGACGGTAGTTCGTTCCAAATGCCCAAGAATTCTTTCTCTTTTTTCTTCCAATGTTATATATGCTTCGATAAAACCCATTTGTTCGCTTTCCTACTCCGCGTCGTTCGACTATCAGTGAAACACTCGCCTACGCGAAAGTAGATATAACCAGCCGTTGGATATTTACGTCAGTGTTGGAAACAATAGATAGTGAACGGTACGTATGTTTTCTGTTGCTTTTTGTCGTTACAGTCGTGTGGATATTGCCGATAGGAGGAGAAGCAGGAATCAAGGTCTGTTTTACAATCCAGATGGATGGATGCCTGGTCGGCGTACGAGTTTCGCTATCTCGTGAATTAAGCTACTCCGCGCGCGACGGACAACGACATTTGTATGGATGATCGTTCGTTACGAATCGATTGATAATCGATTGTTTCCGGTGTAGGCATCAGTTTTACCAGTGACTATATGGCAGCCACGTTCAGTGGTGGTAAAAAAAAAAAAAAAGCTGCAAATTTCTTCCTCGAGATGCTCAACATGCAAGATGCTCAAATTTTCCTCTATGAGGAAATATATTTTTGATTTTGGGCTTCCTCACAGAGGAAGCTTTGCGTTTTTTGTATTTGCATTTAAATTATATAATTTCGACAACTTTTCTAGAAAGTAAAGAGAAACTACGCACGATATTTTACGAAATTTGCAAAAATCGAAGCGGTTCAACGATTTTTCAAAAAAACTCAGATTTTCGTAAAATTCGACTAATTATAAAATCTAAACCGTTCAACCGATATTTCCCAAATTCAATACCAACCTTCCTACTATGGTTCTCTATTTATAAAAAAAAAATGAATAATAAATCTTGAAATTTGCGAAAGCTAGAGCCTCGACACCCTTTTTTTGAAAATTTCAAAAAGCCGCAGAATTCGTATTTTTCTAGCAATTCCAACAACATTCTCAGAGAATCAAGAGCTTGTATGGATTAATATCTGTGCAAAACGGGAGCTCTGTAGCTCAAACCGTTCTCGAGTTATGAACGTTTGAATTTTGCAGTGCCAAAACATACACACACACACACATATCCGGACATTTTCTCTAGATATGATTTTTCGATGTTTTGGGACATTTTAAGCAGATTGACACTGAAAACTGGAAATTTTTTTTTTTTACCATTATATAGCTTCCCCTAAAAACTAAGAATCTATCGGTTGTCAAGATAAAAGGACAAAGGGTGATCCTTTCCTTAAAGGGTGAAAAAAAGTTTCCCCTTTTTTCGAGTTTTCAGTCAAAATCAAAAGCTTAAAAATATTTGACAATTTTTAAATATCGAAAAACATTCTGTGGGCAAAAATCGAAGGTTGGCACGACAGCAAATGCGATTTTGCTAACCGAGACGCATTCACAGTTTTTTTTCTTCTCATTATTAATTAATTATCGGAAGCGTACGAAGTTGTTGAGCAACTTGAAGACCCCGCGAGCTTATTTTCCTTAAAAAAAATTCAACCAACTTTGCTGCCTCGGAGTTATACGTTAGCAAAGGTTGAAAGGGCGTTAGCAAAGGTTGAAAGCCTTTTTTTACATTTTTTATGTTCCTCCATCTCCTTTCTCACTCCGTACCTTCAATTCTCACATCTCGATTCTTTTTCCTTTTATTTTTGACAGTATTTCTCGCTCCACAAGGTTAGAGCTTGCAATAGTGCAATTCCAGGTCCAGGTAGAGTTATCGGAATTTTTCAGAAGCCGCGGCGAGAAAACTTTTCATCTTTGTAATGCTTTCTGTCTCATTCTCTCGAAGCAGCACAGTATAAAGAAGAAAAATTCACAAATCTATATATACATTTGCACGTATAAAGGGAAAAGTAACCACGAAACATTCTTTCGACATTGATGTATACACGAGAATGCATTCGCTTGCTATTGGCTTTCAAAGATTGGAATACGTGGCGATGCCTACGGTTATCAAACTTTCTGACAGAAAACTGATCGATTTCCTTGCTAAGGAGAGCAATTGTCAAATCCACTGCAAGCCCTGCATCGCCCTTGAGTGCATGTGCATCTATAGGAAAATGAGCAGCTCCATTCCTACGTAAATAAGTTTAAGAATCTTCCTTATTTACGATCTGGAAATTGGCATTTTTGGAACACAACGAAAACTGATTATTTTTTATAGCAGAGGACAAAATTTGGATGCAGTATTTGTCAACGATTATGAGAGAGTCTCCTTTGCCATTCGAAAACTCAATTTACTAAAAAAATTGAAACGAGTGCATTAATAATTAAAATAATGAATGAAAAATATTTTTTTCGTTGTATTCCAACGATGCAAACTTTTTATAAAAGAGAATTCGTCAGGTTACAAAAATCGATTTCAAAAAACTGTTGAATATTTTGCGAAATAGTGTCAGAGCTCTTCTGCCTCGATTTCAAAGTTGCAATATTTTTTTCGACATTGTGACAGTAACGAATCTGGCAAGACTACGTCGACGAGGTACACGATGTGAATTAATTTTTTTTTAATCATTTTTCCAGATATATGGTCGAAAAATGAATGGAAATCGAATTCACTTATTTGCAAGAACCTCGCAAAGATTATGTGCATAAATATGT
Source organism: Hyposoter dolosus (assembly GCA_963921915.1). Taxonomy (NCBI): domain Eukaryota; kingdom Metazoa; phylum Arthropoda; class Insecta; order Hymenoptera; family Ichneumonidae; genus Hyposoter; species Hyposoter dolosus. Next base: position 21,366,125 of record OY998131.1, on the reverse strand, counting down.
TTCGTGTATATATAGTTGTTTACGGATCTGTGCAGTATCGCGTTAATAATGAGTCATCCACCGTGACGAGGCGATCTGAACTTTATCACACGCAAGGCTTCGGGCTAAAGACGAGAACATGCCTCCTTCCTTCCGCTTTTTATTCTTTCGCTCTCGCGCACTGCTCAATCTCCAAGAGTCGACACACCGCAGAAGCATATTTTGCCACCGGTCTCTCGGTTCGTGGCGCCTTCTACTCGAGAGTACCGTAACGACCATTGTCACTTCCTGTTTTCTTTCTTTCTTCAGCACTCTCTCAATTGTCTTTTCTCTCGAGTCTCGCCAACACGTACTTCGGTGATCGATCGTTAACGACTGTATTCAAATTTAAACGAGACTGATCGTAATCTCAAATGTCACACTGTATTATACATCAAATGTTATAAACGCTGCTATAGAGAGGACGTGCGGACAGCAGGGAAAATGAAACACCGAGGCAAAATGAAACAATCGAAAAATTGCAGCTTCTCCAAGCGAAATACGACCTTAAGGAGGTTGGATCACGAAATCAAAATAATCAGAATTTGATCAAATTTGATGATAACATTCTTTGGCATCTAGTAAAGAAGCACAAATTTTTTCCGAATTTTTTCCAAAAAAAATTGTATTTTTCATTTATATTGTTAAAGCAAAAAACAAAGCATTTTGCCGAATTATTAGCAATAAAAAATTCAATAAAATTGATTATTTTGATTTTGACTTAATTGATCGATTGAGAAAAATCCAGTATCGAATCACGTTTGGAAATTGAAATAGTTTGATAAATCAATTTGTAAAAAAAAAAAATCGTATGAAAATTGAGATTTTTTCGTAATTATTCTGATTTCTCAGTCTCGTTCTTTACGCACGCGTTCTTGCGTGTAGACGTTGAAGCAACAATGTGAAATGATCAATAACTTCGCGACGTACCTGATGGTGATTTTATTATAACGGTTTCATTCCATCATCTTTTTGGCTCGATAATGAAGTTAAACGACTGGGAAAAAGTGCTGAATATGGCTGCGGTAAGATTCATCTTTCGCGGTTCAATAAACCGATTTATTAGCGCGGCGTGTAACACTTTGATGAATCTCACACAGCGTATACTTTCGATATCTTAATATTACACGAGGTGTCCCTGCGGCATGGCTCGGGGGAAAGGCATACAAAATTAGAGGTTTTCTTTCGAAAGCCTTTCAAATTAAACGAGCTTGACAAAATATTAAAAATTACGAAATTTCTGATCAATTACATAAAAATCGTAGTAACTTCGATTCTATTCAGAATTGAGAACTCAGCCACTGCTCGATGCTTCGTTTTCGCATTGCCGTCAAATCGACAATTCGGATTTTTCATTAATTTGCATTTTTTTAATAATTGCCGATTTTTAAAAATTTGTCAGCCTGGAAAATTTTCATTTTTCGATTGAAAAATGGGAAAAACATAATTTAAGGTATTACTATCACGAAACCAATTTATTTAGGGTTTATTTATTTATTTATTTATGAAGAAATTATGAAGAAAAATTTTCTGACGGTAAGAATTCGAGATATTTAATTTCCAATTTTGTATTTTTTACATCTAAACGCATGTAAATTCAAGTCACGTTTCGTTAAGAAGTTGCAAGGAAAAAACAAAAGAAACGCGATTTCAATTTACACGCGTTTAGATGAAAAAAAAAACATTGAAAATTAAATATCTCAAATTCTAAACGTCAGAAAATTTTTCTTCATATGGGAGAAAACTGTTAGTTTCGTTGCCAAGAACGTTTGTACAAAATTTTAAAAGAACACTGAATAAAGTCGTTTTTTGCGATAGTAATAAGTTAAATATTTCGACTTTTAAATGGTGGAGCCTCTTAAAACTTTGCATACACTTTTATGCAACATCGAAGAAGCTTTATGTAGTTTTTCAAAAAAAAATGTTCGTAAAATTTTTTCGAAATTTTGTTTATTTTATAAAAAATACACATTACCTCGGACAATCTCGGATTTGTAACAACTTTTTTTAAAATTAACTCATGCTCGCACGTTTCGTTAAAAAGTTGCAAAAAAAAAAAACAAAAGAAACACAAAACCCCTCGACCCTCAACCAACTCCAAATTGACCCGATTCTCCTACATTTTTTGCTCCGAATTTCTTCCTTGCAGACCTAACCACTCGTGACTCCATTTCATCGTACATCAAAAACTATATAAAATAAAATCATTTCGTGATAGGAATACGTTAACTCTGCGTTTTACGAAAATTGTATGCGGAATACGAGGCAAAGCGATGCCGCGGGCCTGTTAGATGCCTGCATGAAAATTATACAAACGAGAAGGAGAGATCTGCTTCGTGAAGCCAAAGTTCCTCGAGCATAGAAAATCATTGGCTGAAACTTTTGCGTTCCGAATTCCGTCTTCGAGATAAAGTTTATTAGGAATGACCATTCATCGGAGGCAAAAATCTGGTATGTAGAGATGAAGACGAAATGGCATCGATAGCCGTGTAGCGAGCGAGCGAGCGGAGTGAGAAAAGTCGCGAAGGAAAAGGGAAATGCGACAGGAGGAAGGACGAAGAAACGGAAGGTTTTTAGAAGAAAGCGTGGAAAAGTTGGGCGAGTGTATATAGAGCGTGACTTCTTGATGGAACTTTCATTACGCGGTAGGAATCCGTGCGTCTTCGCTGGGCAGCGTTGGAAACAGCCTCGATCCGAGGAAGCGGAAGAAAAGGGCCGAAGCACGACAGAATAAAGGAAAAGGTCGCGAGTCTGGCTGGTTGGAGGAAAAAAAAAAATATCATCGAGACTGAATCCTTCCACTACGTTCTCGAGGTATGATTGGAAAAGTTTGACCCCGGTTTGTCCAGCATCGTGTATATAAATATACATATTCTTGTGTATAGATTTTTCCGGATAAGGGCAGTAAGAATTTTATCGATTTATCCAAAAGTAGAAAAAGCAGCCATATCGACGAGCGTATTTAGAGCAACTCCATAGAACTATTAAGATAATTAAGTTTTAGTCAGTGTGTCATAAAATTATACAAAAGTTCGTTCTGGTGTGGAAATTCTTTCTTTTCAATATCCCAAGTGTCTGGAGTGGCTTAAGGTGTCGCTTCACATGCATTAGTCATACCACTGATGATACTTGAGACTTGCATAATTAAAATTTTCAACGTATGGCAAAAAAATTATTTTCAATAACTGAAATTTTCCCCGTGTGTAAATAATGTAACGAACGTTCACATTTAATTAGAAAAATGAAAAATATGTATTCCAACGATTCACGTTATATTTCTATAGATTTCTTATTAGGCAACGTTGCTTCTTTCTCCATGTCTTTCTACTACTTAACCAGACGAGTTTAACCTCAAGGCTTTTGAACGTCGATCTGTCAAAACAATGAAATATTTGTGTAGAAATTCAAACGACGTCTCTTTATCGTGGCAAGATTCATCCAATACCGAAACGGAAGTTCAAGTTTAACTTGAAATTACATAAAAAATAAGTCGATAAGCATAATTTTTTCTAAACGCATGGGATAACTACAAGTGTCAAGTATGTAAATCAGATTTTTTTTTAAGAATCTGACGGATTCCCACTATTAAAAACACTTTTATAGCGACCGGAAGTTGGATTTTTGTATGTAATCTCAAAATTCCTTTGCAAAAATACCCAATTTGCATATTTTTTGAAGTTTTTTTTGACTTTGAAGTTTTACAGAAGTAGCTATTAGAATATTAAGTGCAGCTAGAAAAAAAATGGATTTCCTTGGATTGAGGCCTGACGATAGGATTACCTTAAACGAGGGATAGTCACGATTCCTTACGCTCAATTTTTGTCCCATTTTTTGAGGACTGAAACTCGTCAAGGAGGTTCCTCGGGTCGACGCGTGGAATAATTTCCAAAGGAATAATTTCCAATCGATTTAACATTTTTCTTTTAATAATTAGTTTTTTTTTCTTCCCTAGCGATGGTCGTTCCTGTTGGTGGAATAATCGGTCTTGACTTTTGCGGCTGTTGCACCGCGTGACGTCCGCAGGTATAAAGGCGCGATAAACATATTTCTCGCACTCTCATTATCAAGCTTCGGAAGCCTGCTGCGAAAGCAATTCGTCAGGAGATATTCACGATATCCTGTGCATGATGAATACAAGAGTATTTTTTTACTGCGGTACTAGTAAAGTTCGTATATCAAGAGGAATGAGGGTGAATGCGGTTTGAAGCACATTTCAAGATGCCACGAAAATAATTGCCACGCCTCGTATTCCGATACGAAAGTGGTGCTTAAATAAATAATGCATAGACCATTTTTCATGGAGTATTTTTTTTTTTCCACCGTATTGCTTGTCAGTTAAGTTGCTGGATCGAGCTTCGGCGTGCGTGTTTAAATGCATTTTTTATTTGCCATGTAGCTACGCGAGAAAATGTCCTTGGACCGAGAAAATTGCGACAAAAAATGTGAATAAACCTGAAAACTTAATCGCAAAAGTTACAAATCGACCGGTAAACCACGTACTTATAGTCTCGAAATAATGACCGACGGAAAAAAACGAGAGACCCTCCGTCGAGAGGTCCAAGAGTGAAGGATTCTTCGTATGGTAAAATCGCCCGGACAGGTGTGTAGAGTGAACAGTGACCTTGAAACTACGGAGGATAAATTAAATTGAATAATGTCAGGGTGCAAAGTTGCCATGCAGCAGTTTTGCTGCTTCGTAGCGTTGATCGTATACGAACTAATGAGAAATAGACAAGTGAGGACGCGAAAGAGAGTGCTGGAGGTTCGAATTGGAAGCCCGCGACAGCGACAGTCGACAGCAAAGTCTGGAGTGTCCTCAGACCTTGGCGAATTAGCGATTATCCAGCAGAGCGTTCGATACTAAGTGCAAAATCGAGAAGCAGCTCATCCGCAGGGTTAAGGAGTCTATAAAATATTTGAAGAATAAATATTCCATTGAGATTGGATAAAAAATAAATAGAGCAACGTGTTTCGCAACGCGCCAATCCTGGAGCTCTGCTGGAGCACGACGTCACTTTGTGCATCATTATAAACAGCCCACACCCTGGAAGCCCATCAGCCGCGGTGCAAATTGGAACTTCTGGAGTAAATTGTCGAAAGATGTGGTTAGATTCACGAGGCAGCTTCGTGCGGTGTCGCTGGCATAGAGAGTGTCGAGAGGAGAAAGCTGCTAACGCTCATGACAGAATTTCAAAATTTAGTTGCCCTAATGGCTTCTCACATTCACCGGCTTCCATGCATGCACGTAAGCCGAGCAGGTCTCTCGGCTCACTTGGGCATTCACAAATTGAAAACACATATTGCAGCACCAATGATGAACAAAGCTTCGTGACCCAACTCGTTCATGGAATACGCGAGAATTAAGCTCTTCCTACAGCTTCGGACTCGGTCGAGGCACGTTGTCGGGCTGCAAGGATACGGGGCTTTCAAAATTCCTTTCTGTATCGTTACCAGGGTGAAAATGGCTTTTAGCAGCCGTATTGACACGCTCAAATAAACACGTTACGTGGCTGTGCAGATCCTGCAGAAAAATCTTCATACGTGGGGAGCATTCCTGGGTCACACAAAATCGAACGTCAGGTTCTTCATTTTTAAATCGTCAAGGTCATCCAATCACCGACGACACCAAAACGTGCGACGAAAAAATGAATGACGGGGAAGTAAAAATGGCCTGAGATTGTCAAATTTCGTGGAGAGCTGCTTCCTTGCTGGAAATATCGAAACTCAACGAAAATCGTAAAATTCGGTCGCAGTCTTTTTCAGCCAATCCACTCCCTTAAGGATGTTGAGTACCTATGAAACTTGTTAATGTTAATTGTTCAATAAATATGCTTCTTAATCGTCGTGAAATTTGTACAGGACCTTCTGAATATTTCATGTAATAACATACCAAATTTTGAGAATTCCCTCATCGTTATTTTAACAACCTTAAGGGTTGAAATAAAAAATGATAAGAAAATTTTGAAAATTTAGTTTTTTTTTGCATGAAGTATTTTAAAGATCGTGTCAAAATTTCACGACCATTAGAAAGCTCGTTATTAAAAAATTAACATTTTGTTAAGAACAATTTTTTAAACAAGTGCAAAAAATATTTATCAATAAACTTCGTTTCGTTTCCGTTGCTTTCAGTATATTGTAGATATTAAAAAATTGAGAGGTAAAAAATTTATCGCAAAGTCTTACCAGTTTGACTACATTTAATTTATTAATGTTAATTGTTCAATAACGAGCTTGCTAATGGTCTTGAAATTTTTACACGACCCACGTTCTCACTTTTAACGCCATAAGACTCATGGCGTACCGCGTGGCATCCTTCTAAGCCTTTTGCCGGGTTTTAAGGCGATAAATACTTGCGCCCTCTGGCAAAAATAACTACAAAAGTTAATCATAATATTGAAATTTGTTTCATCCATTATCCGGATTTTTATTTTATTTTTTTATTTTTTTTGTTGAAATAAAAAGAAAGAAACCATAAAAGCAAATGTGCAGTTTGAATCGTCAAATTCGTTTGCTCGTAGCATTTTTTTTTTGCATCTTCATTCGTACGCCTGGCGATGGCTCGTAGAAGTAGTTGAGAAATTTTTACTGTGCGAACGAGGAAAGACGAGAAGAGGCGAAATCTCTATATGTATAGAGACACAGACGTTTCTTATATAGACGAGCGTGGAGAGACGTGAATGCAGCAAACGAGGGAAAACGCTCGCACGGTCGCTCGAATCGTCGTCGATTCTCATTGCCCCTTTCACCTGGGACATATTTCTCTAACTCGGTGGACGTGCGAAAATCTCGTCGATCGAGCGCTCGTTCTCGCGTCGATCGCCTATACCAAAACCACTCACTATCCACACTTTCTCACACACATGCAAAACGACGTGGGGATCCAACAGCGATTTGTAGAAACGTATATCTGTGGCAACCTTATCGGGACGATCGCCCCCACGAAGCACATGCTTCGAAATATATAGACAGAGTGTCTAGTCGCGTAGGATATTCCTTACCCACTAGATCGAGCAGCGATCATCTCAGGAACGATCAATTTCCGAGACAACTTGTTCCACGATCGTATTTCTCGAATCTCAGATTGATTTTTTTTTTTTCGTTTTAGAAAAATCAAATATTTACATCGAAAGCAATTTTTTTCAATTCACAAGAGAATTTCGAGCTTTCGATCTTATTTGAGGAGCCACGATTGCTTCCTCCGGTTCAGGGGAGAGTTTCAATTTGCAACAAATATCAAGGACCGTTTTAATTTTGTTAATACGATTCTCGCAAGTTTTTATTTATTATTTTTATAAAAATTTATATTCTGAACAGTGAGAATTTTCTGAAATTCAAGCTCATCTTCTGATTCCATTCTGGAACGACGATTTTTCGATTCCAATTTTTTTCCACGTGGTAAAAAATGTGTTTCGATAGAATCTGAATAATAAGTTCCTTAACGAGTGTATGGAGAGTCAGAGTACATCGAGATTAGGTTTACCAAACGCATCGCAGCTCTTGCATGTCTGGACGATGTCAAACATGTCGGTGTGCAATTCCCTTTTTACCGGAAATTGAAACTTTCTATCGACGCAGTGCTCGATCTATAGAGTCAAAGTTGTTGTATTCCTTTTTTCACAATGCTTGAAAAGTCTGTACCGAATTTCCGTTTTTCTATATGACCATGAGCCTCTCGCCAAGAGCATAAAAAATGATGGTCATTGAACTTCCGATTGAATTTCTGCGTATGTAAGAATATCCTGGACTTCTCAATTGTGTCGATCGAAAACGAACCCCAAAAAGTCTTCGTTTACATAGTAACGAAAAATTCTAGTCGAAAGATTCTCACGACGATTCCATCCCCTTAAGAATGTTGATTTTTAATTTTCCTGATCAGAGAAACGGATGCAGAGACGATTTTTCGTCGAAGAAGCATCTTGACAGAGAGATTGATCCAAATAATGAATCGGGCCCAAGAGACGACGAACGTCCATGAGCAGAAAAAACTTATAATTTTTATAGGGATTTCTGGAAAAAATAACCGTGCTTTTTAATAAACGTGATGAGAACTGGCCGCAAAGTAAAATTTACCGTGCTACATCAGAAAAATTAATTGTCACATTTTTTTAAATTTTGTGCTGCGAAATACACTTTTTTTCCAAGCAACATTTTTTTTCATAAAAACCCATACGTTTTGTGACATGCATCTGTAAATATTGCATTGCGTGTCTTTTACAACACGACCAAGTGTAACAGCACAGTAATTTTTTACAGATTTTGCTTTCTGTGTGGTGGACCATTATATGGAAAGTATCACGAGCTTGAACCACTGGAGGTTGTTCGATATCGAAACACATATATTACCGCGTGTGAGAACTCGAGCAAACGGTGTGTACAACAGGAGGAGATAGAACGCGTGTAACGAGATGTGTTTTGCTCGGTAACACCATCTGGGCGCAGATTCTGTCAGACACACCGCGTTATACGGTTGTGACAAACCGAGAGAATTACGAAACAGTCTGCTCTGTGCTCGTCTATCGATGCTGCAGCAATTTATCGTCCGTCCATGCATCGACATCCTCACGCGATTTCGCACGTCGCTCTGACAAATTTAGAAGCAGTAACTCTGCTGAAATTTTTACAATGCTTCGTGTGATATTTCTGACAAATTTCCGTCTCTTTTGCCATATTTTTTACAAACATCGTCGAGTCTTTCTCACTCAATTTCCTCACATTACGTTTCGTTACACTTTTCCACAGGTTCGCGACAAATTTACTTTTCAAGGCGAATTATCTTTTTATATTTTGGTAAAAATTTACCGATTTCATCACGAAATGTCAATAAAAACGCTCAACCTATCTCATGAAACTTTGTACGCGATTTTTAAAAAAAATGTAACAGACAAGTGTCGAGCTTCTATTTTTCCATTAGCGTTATTTCGATCAATTTCTCCATCTCATAAAAAAGTCACGACGGAAATGTTGAATTGATCGGAACGTACATATTGGAGGATGAAAATTTAATGACCGAACGTCGTAACTTTCCGCTGAATCGAACTGAGAAAAAAATCAGCGCGGATGATTTAACGACTTTTCATCAATCGATCGCAGCGTCTTTTTTGCACAATTATAAACAAATTTAGCTCCGAAGCTCCGTGGTTTGAATTTTTGGGCTGAGACCTACTTTCGGGAAAGGAAGAAAAGGTTTTGACGAACAGACGATATTTTGGCCATGAGTGAAGCAGAACAGCGCGCCGCGAGAAGGTACGAGCCGAAAATCATGCCCTTTCGAGGTTGTCTTGTCGCGAACCTCATTATTAGATGAAAATTTGATATTTTTTTATTAAACTATATAAGCATGCAAGAAAATGCTTGCAAAATTTCATAGTGCATTAGCGATTATTTATCACGATAAATAATTAATGAAATTTCCAATTTTAACACACGGCTTATGGGAATCTCGCTCGGACAGTGATGTAAGGCATAAAAGTTTAGTTTTCGCGATTAGATAAATTTTCAATAAAAAATTTGATATTTTGAGAAAACCCTAAGGATTATTTCCAAACTAAAAAAATTCAGGATAAACGAATAATTGCGATAAAAATCATCGATTTAGAAAAGTAATTACTTGATGAATTGGTTTCGATTGGAAATCGATTCAAATATGCCAACTGTGAGGCTCAGAAAATGTAAGTCAAATCAGACTGAGATCGAAAAACCTCATAATAAAAAGTAATCTTCACATGATCATGACACTCGTCTTAAAAATCAGGGACTTTTGTTGTACAAATAAAAAAATATTTCCATTGGTCATATACGGTTTATTGACAGTGTTACAAATAATAAGATATCTTTTGACTAACTAATGCGATGAGGCAACGTTACCATGAAAATTTTCGGACTTTCATTAAAATGTTTGAGTTTGCATAGAAACGATGCTACGTTGGCATGGTCCGAAAATCGTAGTAAAAATTACTCGGATATAAAAGAACAAACACAAGCGAAAACGATAGTGTTTAAATTGCGCGGAATAAAAAAAAGGTTGGTAGGTTCGGGTTGTGTGTTATTTTTAACCGCCATCATCGACCGCGATGGAATTAACTCACATCGTACAATTTATGGATATCAAGTATATATATATATATATACAACGGTAACGTTTTCGTTGCATCTCCCTCACGATTGCAGCTATCGCGCCGCTGCGCTTGCATAATGCATATCGCCGGTTGCACGTGGCTACCAAACGACTGTGTATACATATACGTATGAATATATAAACACCGTGGGATATAGCTAACTGTGTGAGCGAGAAAGAGAGAGAGAGAGAGAGGGGAGAGGCTGTGGAACGTCTGGACTAGACGTCCGTGCGATTTAAATCTTTTTGTTCCTGCTGGTCCGTCTCTCTCGCTCGCTCTGCTTCATTCTTACCTTCGCCCGCCTGACTGACTGTCGTTGGCCAGTTTTTTTTCGACTACTAGTGTGTATGCCCGAGAGAGCTGTCAGAGAACTTTTTCAATGTATAAAAATTTCTCCTTTCCCTTTAACAGCTATACAGTCTCTCGCGGGCGCTGCATAATGTAGGCGCGACTAGGTTGCTCGTCCCGTGCAACCTTAGTCGTGCAGCTAAAATGCATATATATATATGTGGAGGATGAAGATCGTTGCACAAAGCCATTCGTGAGCAGAGCAGACTGTGCTTTTCTCGGGTCTCTCCGCCGCGGAGGCTCCGTGACACGCGTTTTGTTTTTCTGGCACGGGCATTTTTTCTTGTCGCGGGTTCGCATAGACGAAAATGTGAAAATAAAGCGTGTTCGTCGTAAGAGTTTACTAGTAATCCGTTTAACTGCAAATTCTTGCGCGACTCTGACCACACGCGCTCTGACACATCACGAAATTTACGATTCTCCACCGTTCTTCTCGCTTTCTCTCCATTTCCGCTTTCGTTATTCTCGATCTTTCCGACTCTAACTCTTCCAGGATTCTTCGTTACTCGCTGCATAACTTATGAGATATTTTTTCCATTTTTTTTTTTTCACCTCCCAATCGCACCCACCACTCTGGGTCTGAATTATACTTGTAAATGTTAAGTTATCTGTAGAAGAGTTGCTTCCTCGTTGTATTAGTTTTTCTACTTTGGAATCCGAGCGAATAAAGATTTCGAGCACCGGCAAAAATCCTGCTCCGGTGAACGAGGGAATTTGGTCGATTTCGAAAAAAATACTTCAACCCAATGAAAAATGTATCATTAGAAAAATTATCAATTGTTGGGAACTGATTCGATTCGACAACCAAATTTTTTAAAATTGGCTTCCTCGACTCTAAACGTACAATATTTTTTCTTGGTTCAGAGACCCTGGAAGAGACACATCGATTGAAAAGCTTTTCCATAGTATTTAATCGTTTTTCCGGAAATCAAACAACTTGGTTGCCTCACAGATAAAAAATAATAGCGACAAAAAAGTTAAACATTCCTGTGGATCGTCAGGAGACGATAAAGTATCGGTGGTTCTCGAAAGAAAATTAAATATGGAGGAGAAGCTCAAAATTAAAGTATCGCCCAAAGTTTCGAAAGCGTTATCGGAACTTTTATGGGGTAGCGAGTTGGCAAGTTTACAGTGACAACACGCGATACACTTGCCTCTGAGCATCGCAAGTTTTCGAGTCTCCAAAACTATGCTGCATCGTTTCTTTGATCAAGGCAGTTGATTAATTGTTTATTTACGCAGCAATCATTTATTCGTTTCATTCGGAGGTGTTTTTGTTTGTTTGTTTTTTTTTACAACTAAATCGATAACAATCGGTTATTTGCACATGATTTTTTGCACAGCACAATCGAACGTTTCGAACACAGGATTATTGGAACACACTGTACGATTCAATCTTTGAAATAAATGATCGTTTAATTGTAACGCTCTGGACATTCGTCTCACGCAGTGAAAAACGCCATTTCTCCGATTTGTTTAGATTTCTAATCTTATCTTCAGTGAAAAATTCAGAAGTCTCCCATTAGTGTCGAAGATCCCAAGTAGTCTGGTTGTATCTTATCGTTCTCGAGCCAATAATCAATTGTTGCGTCAAAACAATCGACACTAACGATAATGTAAGATTATTTCATAATCATTGGATAATTCAAACAATTTTATTATTGGAAATGAAACAATTTTGAAAAATTCCCATGGATGGAAGATTCCACAACAAAAATCGTTTGAAATTTGAAAAAAAAAAAAAACTTGAAATTCGTCATTTTCATGATTGTGAATAAAATAAATTTGCTAAAATCCCATGAATGGGAAATCCCATAAAAAATATAGTTTGAAATTTTAAAAAAGTGTCGATTTATCATTTTTATGATTGGGAATTTAAAAAAATTGCGAAATTCCCATGGATGGAAAATTTGACAAGAAATATCGTTTGAATTTTCAAAAAAACCGTCTATCCATAATTTTTCATGATTTTTGTCAATTGTCAGAAAAATGATTGAGCAAAATTTGTAACGCTGAATAAAAATTGTTAGCTCCACGAAAATGATTAATTTCGTTCGATTGAAACGATGGGAAATTTATCATTGTTCAACGAACGCGAAATAGTTGCTGATAATTTTTCATTTGGATCGCAGGTTCGGAGGAAATAACATGAAACTGAATAGAAACTTTATCGTGTGCAATTCGAAAAATTTAATCTCGAGCCTCATGAATATTTTCAATCCTTTGATGTTCAGGACAGAAAGAAAAAAGTTTTAATTTCCGAACGATTCCAAGTGTAATTTGTTTCGAATGCCTGATAAAAAATTTGGACAGTGCATTGAGGCATAGGACCAACCGATGATTTAGGTTTTCAATGATTCTCTAATGGATTATTCAGTGGCAGAGTAAAACGAGTGAGATTGAATCACATGTACATTTCTCTAGTTCATCGAGTGCATTGCGATGCTCCAAACTCACAGCTGCTTAATTGATAATCAACGGTGCTAATTATCCGGTAATTTTATCACCGGAACATTACACATCGAAGAGTTTGCCAATTAAACTAAATCACAGAGTGTTTCTCGCGTGTAAAGACCTCAGGGATCACATCGATTTTCCCACAGCAATAAGGTAATTCGTACGATCAATCTCTCGAATTTATTTCCATCTCAATTTGTCAAAAAATTGATATTTTACCTTGAGAATCAAAAAAGAAAAGCATCAGTGTCGATTATTAAAGAGCAAAAAAACTGATGTAAAAAAAATAAATAAAAAAATGTTGGAGTCCCTTGACTACGATTGGTTCTTGAGAAAGTTTGAAACCAGACGACCGGGGCATGCTTGACGAAGTAAAATGTCTCGTAAGGAAGAAGGTAAAGCCTCACAGGTAGAAATTCTTACCTGGAATATATCCTCGAGCGACGCAAAGAAATGAAAAATGGAAAAACTCTGAAGAGGAAGATCGGGGGGGGAGGTTTGTTTGGTAAATAATTTTGGGGTGCACAATATCACAGGTTTTATCACAGCACGTTAAAAGATGGATACACAATGGAGCGTAGGAGTTGGGAATAAATGAGACAAGAGTAGGGCGGCCGAAAGGACGACGAGGAGTAAGAGAAATGTTAAGGTGGTCGCACACACGAGTGACTCACGAGCGTTGAACACACACAGACACAGAGGCACGCACACACGTGGACACTTTGCTTGTTGATTTGCACTCACGTGTTTATATGGCGCGGATGTATAAATGCGTGAATGTTGTATATAGAGGTATGAACATATAAGCAAGATCGTTAAGGAGCTTTTCGTTCACAAACGCGATAATGTATTGTGGCGACCGTCGTGGCTGACACTTCGAGATGGGCGCTGAGGCGCGTTCACTGTCTTTTTTACTCCCTTTTTCTCTGCTTCTCTCTTTTGGGATCTCTCAAACGATTCCCGTACAGTATTTTACTCACGCGGTAGTCTTAGGAATCGCTCCGTGAACGCCGGACGCTCCAAGAGAAACGCCGGTGAATCTTTTCGACCGACGAACCCCACGACAGCTGTGAATACCTACGTCTCTCTCTCTCTCTGTCTCTCTCCCTGAGTATTCTTGTTCCTTGATTTTTTTTCCTTGTAACAGTCCGGAGCAAAGATCGCACAGGCTGTTAGCAACGTGTCTATACGTCTTCGTAACTGGCTACTTTCTCGCCTCTTTATATTCCTCGTTTACGTTTCGTACTCTTTATTTTATAATCCACATAAGTATATATTTATTTTCGTTCGACCGCACGTACGCTATAAACGCCGGAGTGTGTTTTTCATTCTCGGAGAGTCATGAATCGGATATTGTATTCCAATTTTTTGTCTTCGTTTGTTTTCGTAGTTTTTCGTTAAATTTTCACGAAAATCGAGTTGCTCGCGATCCACGCAAACTTGTAGAGTTTTTTTTTTTATCGTTACGCGATACGATTCATTTTCGTGTGGATTTCGAGTTGGATTTCGATCTATTATTTTGATCGAATTTTGATTTTTTTCTCTGTATCAACGGAGCACGAACTTTCAATCGTTATAAAAACTTTTTTTTTCTGTTATTTTTACGCTTGGCGCGAGTAACGATACAGCACGGATATTTCGTCCGACACTCTGCGACGCTCTTCACAAGAATTTTCTTATCCCTCGATAATACGAATCTTGGAATTCGAATAAACTTTTCAAATTCGACACTGTACTGTTTTATTATTTCGAGCGGTTTATCGAAACAGATTTTCCTTTTTTTTCTCATCCGCTGACAGATTTTTTTACCGTGACTATTTATTACGTGTGTCCACGCGGCTTGTATATTTTCTTAATTAATGCGTTACCACGAGTTCGTGCAATGATTTCATCGACGAAAAAATTCCTTTTCCGCTGATTCGACGATCGTATTTTCACGTGCGAGAGAAATTGTTGGATTTATCAAAGATTTATTATTTCTTCGCGCAAAGAATATTATCAAACAATTTATATATCACTCTCGAAATTTTCGTTTATTTATATTTTTTATTAATTTATAAAATTAACATTGTTGTAGATTTTTGTGTATATTTATAAATGGCGTTTCGCGTAGAAGAAATATTGAAAACGAGCACGAAGATACGAACTCGTAAGAGTTGAAGGAACGATAGAACGAACGTCCTCTTCCTCTCACGTACGTTCGAGCACTGAGCAAATTTCACGAGTGACGGCCGCACGCACGGGTAAACGGGCTTTCCCCCACTTTTTCATCTCTTTCGTTCGAACTATAGAAGCCCGAGAACCGAGAGTGTCGAGTCGCTGACTCGACCCCAGAGAACCTCTCTCGACGCGAACTATGCGCGCCCGCGGTCGCCACTCGCTACTGAACACACACACACACACACACACACATACAATTAAATCAGTCTCGTGTATGCACGCGACCCACCGTGACGAGAGAAAAAAAAAAATTGCTCAGTGCGAAGAGTGCGGCGGAAAGGAGCGACTGGGGGGCGGGGAGGCTCGGAGATTCGGTGTCCCATCGCGAGAAGCATTCGACATTCGACCCTCGGCTCTCGAGCGCGAAACATCGAGCCATTAAATGTTTTTTTTTTTTTTTCTCGACGAAAAACGCAATTTTTTTATTTTTATGGATTTTTTTTTTTAATACGACGTTTGTTTTTTAATATTTTTTAAACATTCTTGTACGGTGTGGGATTTTTGTTATGAGGCGAAATACAGTTGCACAGGCATTTAATGGAATTCATGAAATTCTCAATTCTCGCTCGAATCGTTCACGTTTCAAGGCAAATTGGCCGTTCTGTAAAATATCCGATAGTCGATTGAGTAAATGCTCTTATCTTAGTGAAGGCATTTGATAATTTTATGAATGGAAAATATATACAAACCCGCGAGAATAATATTTTTTGGACTTTCCTGTTTCCGTTGATTTTTTTCTTGGTATTTTCTTGGAATAATTATTATCTCCGCGGACATGAGCCTTGTCGACGACTGCGATAACGCGAAATTGGGAAATTGTTTACTCGTTGGTATTTTTGTCGAGCTCGATTGCACAAGCCTCGCTTTTTTTTTTCACGCGAGGTCGTATATTACCTCGAGATAAGGGAAATTACACTTTTGTGCAGATTTGCGATTATCGAGCTTTGGAAAAATATTTCGCGACGAATTTTTGACAATGCTGAAGAATCGTCGTGGTAATGGTTTTTCAATTAATTGCCAAAAGCGTTTTCATTTTTCGCGCCTATCCATTCACCCTTAATGGTCACATGGCGTTAATTTTACGACAGCCGCTTTCAACCGACGATGCGTAATAGAAATTTTGAGAAAATGGGACTTATGACACCCTCTGTCGGTAGCTTGAACCTTCTAGTAGGAAGCCTCGTCCTTATTATTTGTAAGGGTCCGTTAGTTCAGTTTTGAAAGTCGTAGGAAGCGCACGTTGTAAAACCTGGAGTATACTTTTTGGAACGTTCGCTAATTTAACCAGTTTCACCTGAAAGCATACTATTTCAAACTTATGAAACGATTTTTTTATTCTTTTCAATTGAAAATTACAATTTCTGCATCATTTTTTGTAAAAACCGGCATTTTTGGAGAATTTTTTTTTTTCGACATTTATTTATTATTAAAAATTGCACGAATTGAATCCAATCATCAGGGTCGTTACTCAAGGGTTGAAAATACATTGTAGTATATTTATTTTATTTTTTTTTCACGATCTTTGAACTATTAATCGCCTTCCAAAGTGAGTGGGGTTGATAACACCCCCAATGACTATTACGTCCTAATCTGGAGATGCGACTATTGAGGGAAAAAAAAAATTCCAAATGTTTTTCCTGGCCAAATTTTCGTAAAATCTTTTTTCTTTTAATTTTCTAACGTTATATGAATCTGACGTTTTTGTGATATTTAGATAATCGATAGAATTTTCTGTTCCATGGATTTTTCTTTTCTTTTTCTTTCATTAATCAGAATGAAAAAAAAAAATGTGTCGTTCGCTCGTATATAATCAGGGCCTTCAAACCGTTGGCTCTACACCATGGAGAATCGGTTGGGCGACAGGTTTCCACCTTGGCTCGTGGATATGGAAGCCACGGTTGGTGTTATGGTTCTAGATCGGAATCGACGCTTCCATATACACACTCTAAACTTTAATATCTGTAGAAGCTACTCTCCGAGTCGAATGAGCTTGGAAGAGCATCCGTTTGGAAGGACGACTCACGGCCCTGCTCAAGGTCTACCTCTTTTGTCAGCTGATTTAGTCGGTAGCATACGCTCCAGTCGGGGGCTTTGACTCTGGGCATTAAGAGTGGGAGAAAAATAAGCGACGGAGGAATAAAAGCGAGAGAGGAAATGAATGAGAGAGCGATAAGCGCGACAGAGCCAATGGGAGAGTGAGAAAAACGAATCGAAACGAGAATAAAATGAAAGAGGAATAAGATGGAGGTTGAAGAAAACAGGGACAGATAGAAAAAGACTCATTCGGTATTCCTACAAGATAATCTTCGTGTGTGTTCTGTATTGTACGTCAAAAATGCATCTATAATTTCAAGGTCATATTTAATAACCACGCTGCGTGGAGCCATAATTTGCCTCATAAATCATTCAGTTTTTTTTTTCAAATAATTATCATTAGTTCATCTTCCGAAGCTCTTTAATAATCGATCGATCGAGAACTTTATTTTAATAGAGAAAAATTAAATTCAAATTAAATTTAAATTTAAATTTTATTTACAAAAATCGTTCTAGCTCTGCAGATTTTTTTCTCAAGTTACTAAAATAGAATTTACAAAGTTTTTCCTGTTTTTTAACTGTACAATGTTTAAGGTAGTACTGTCGGTTTTAGAATTACCGTTTAGAATTTAATAAAATTTGGTACAGTAGTAGATTATGCTAAGAAAAATATCCGCTCATATTTTCAAAAGTGGTTATACAGAAAACTAGAAAAAAGATATTCGCATCGGTAATTTTATGAATTTAACATCGATGTCATACAGTTCATTGTATTTTACAATAAAAAAGTGTGGTTTCTCCTAAGAATTGATAAGAATTCATTGTAAAATACGATGAAAACTGAGATTTCTCATAAAATTCAATGTCAAAGGACATTGTATGCGGCGACGGTGAAATTAAAATTTTTGTTTTTAATTTTTCTAACATACAAACTGGTTTGCGAGCCTAAGTTAGTTAAAAAAAGTTTTGAAAAATTTTGAATTTTGTTTTGAATTTTTATTTGTTAAATAATAAATAAAATTTCGAAAAAGTTGAACGACCGATTTTTTTGAAAAACTAAATAAAGCTTCTTCGATGTTACATAAAAGTGTATGCAAAGTTTTGAGAGGCTTCATCATTTAGACATCGAAATATTTAATGTTGAAAATTGCAACTTTTAACACACGCTCTTATGAGAAACTACTGAAAATTGTGATTTTTATAAATAAATATCTCAACTTCTACATAGTGGAACTTCTTAAAATTGCAGGAGCTGTCACTATTCGCTTTGTGTGATGGAAATTTGAAGAAATTCTGTCGATAAAAAATTTCGCACACAACGTCCTTAAATGTATGAAATTATCAATGCGAATATTTTTTTTCTGGTGCTCTGTAGCCTCTTGAAAATTTGACTGGATTTTTTTTTCATCATAATCTACTATCCTGTACAAAATTTTGCTAAATTTTGAAGGATATTTCAAAAACCGTCAGTATTACCTTAATATCATGAGGAAACGGACTAGCAAATGGTCGTTGTGCGGAGAATCTGGACTTGGGAATTGCATGTCCGTTATTCACTCAAGTGACCGAGGAAAAATTCGTGCAAAGTTTGCAACGCGAGCCCAGAAGAAAATTTGTACAGAAATACTTGATTGCAAAGATCGAAGCAAGATGGAAAAAAGGTCGAAGATTTAGGTAACCTGATCGCTGAATCTAGTTAACTACGTTCATTGCAAAGTGTATAGCGAAGTTTGATCTAATAACGATTTGCACGCGATCACGATTATATCTTCATCGTCGGTGCGGATATAATCGTAGCTCCGCACGACTTGTCTCACGTCTTTGCCTCAATTCATCCTCAGCCAAGACTCAATGTTTCAAACCTCGCCCTTTCTCTACCAGTGGATTGAAACGCTTCTCGCTCTTTTTCATGCTGATGTGACGTTAGCGGTGACGTCGGCGCAGCGAAGCGTTCTGACACGGTGTGCTCGACGAAAACATCAACTCTCACGAGAATTTATCCACCAAGTGAGTAACACAAAGATAGATCGAGACTGAGTGAGAAAGAAACACACAGAGAGAGAGAGAGAGAGAGAGCGAGAGAGAGGGAGAGGGAGGGAAAAGCGAGAGAGTAAGATAGACGAGAAAATAACCAAACTACAAAGTTTCGGGTTGTTCCTCGAGGGTGAGCTGTTATTAACCACCTTCACGAAAACCACGTGGTATGTGCCCCACGCAAATGCTTGAGAAAAGATTGATCGCTATGCAATCTGGCAGCGAACGAGCGTCATTACAATTTCCCTTCGCTCTAAAATCTTCCCTTTTGCAAAAAGAAGAAAAAAAAAAAACTTATAAAATTAGACTTACGAATGAAAGTTCGTTGTTTGTGCAAAATGGAATTGCAGAATTTCAATTCGACGATCAATGAAAAAAAATGCTGAAAAATTAAGCAGAAGATTTTCATTAGACCGAATGAAAATTGGCTCCTGGAAAAATAAAAGTGCAATTAATCATTCGATTTTTAACGAAATCCCAAAAAAAATGATTCTGGGTTTAAAGAAAAAAATCGAAAGGTCGACCATTTTTTTTTTTAATAGCTATCGTTTCAAGTCTCGAAAGGAAAGTCAGTTTTGCATTGAAAACACAATCGCAAAGTTGACTGCAAAGCAGCTATCCTTCGATTTCCGATGCGACCGCGAAAGTCAATGTTTCGAGGCTACTCGATTCCGACTGTAAAATATTTGTCATTATTGGTTGAAACTCATAGGCACGCGATGCACAGAAACAAGCGAAAGGAAAAGGAGGAAAAAAATGAAAGAAAAGCGCGAGGTAATATCGCCTGGAGGATAGCTCTGGAAATCGACTTGTCAGTAGATACTAGACATTGGGAGGAAAGCAGAGAGGAGGATGAAAGCGAAAACTCCATGACTGTGGTCTGTCGTGTCTTTCCTATATCTATTCCGCATTCCCCAACCCATTCTCCTCGGCGGAGGGACGAAAGTGAGCGAATGAACAGTACAGCCTGGAGCACACACCGTTGGTGCAAAGAGTTGTCAGGGAGAGACTGAGGATGAAGAGGAAAGGGATGGAATGATAAAATCTCTCTTTTGCCCCGGAGTCGCAGCTTCACGGTTCATTTGGCACTCCGACGAAGCTTCGCGCACCCACGAGTCACTCTCTCTCTCTCTCTCTCTCATTCCGTTCCGAAACGAATGCACCTGGTTTTCGGCATCAGAGAAATCCCATCGTCCACATGCATTTCGCCGCGAGCTCGCGAAGTACCACTCGTCCATCTCCTTCTGCTTGCCATCTCATCCCACCGGATATCTCATCCGGCAAGTGCAATATCCAATCCTCTTCTCGTCTTCAAACTCTATAAATATATATCTGTATAAAAAAAGGTGCTTGTTTCAAGACTGCAACACCAAATCTCTGAATACAGCATCGATGGGTTCACTGAAAAACTCAATGAAAATGGAGAGTACAGAAAAATTGAAAGGCTCCCTTTGTTTCAATTGCACGAACTTCGTGTACCCAGCAGGTTACAAAATATCGAGTCAAACGTCGTCAGGACTATGGAGCAGAACACAAACAAACAGTAAATTTTTCCTGCGGTGGATTTAGTTTAAAAAAATGATGAATTATAATTAAAAAATAATAAATTGTGAAAAAAAGATAAAATGCTAAATAAATTACTGCCTTTTCCATCAATATTCGTTTTACTCTTTTTTCACCAAGCGTAAGAATAAATCTCGACAAATATTAATGGTCTCGGGACTCGGGGGCCCATGACAAATGGATGAAAATGTCTCCTGGCATCAGGAACCATTAGAAATTGTAACTTGTTTTAGTTGATTCGTTTCGGAGCATGAAACACAAAAACTTTGGCATTTTTTGTGCTCGAAGTCACTGGACTCACTGGTCAGGAGAGTATCGTTCGCAACTCGCGAGGGTTTCGCACACAATCATCAGTCATCAATGGCCGAATGGATTTGGCAACGAAGAAACACTTTTCCGAATCTTATTCTGTTTTTTTTTTTTTTTTTTTTTTTCACAGGAAAAGCAGCCACGAAATTTTGACTTGACGAAGGAATAAAAAAGCATGGATTCATGGGCTCAGGAATGGCAGGCTAGTCCAACAAAATATCTCTGCGACTGTCAGAGAATAAAAATAGCTCTTTACGTATTAAACGATATAAAACTATTCCTTCCATCTGTTTGTAGACTGCTCCTGCCTCGTAATCCAATCCTTAGTAGACAGCTCGTGCACAGCTGTGTAACTGAGTTGAAAAAAGTATATTAAATTCTCTTGAGACACGATGTCAAGCCATTTTCTTCCATGTTTATGCATCTTTCATTTTCACTTTTCAATATATTCGTCCAATTGTTATTTTCGCATAGAATAATAACTGCACGAAATTTCCTCGAAAAAGTCCTCTATTTTTTTTCCCGTTTTTTTTTTTTTTTTTTTTTTTTTTTTACGTCGTAGCACGACGATGTGAACTATTTTCAAGTCTTTGACTTTTTCATTATTTTCAGAACTAATATACTTTTCCCTATAAAACATCCAATACACTTCACTGGCATTATGTACTCGGCCAGTTGGTTCGAAACATATTGTGTATGGAGATGAAAAAGAAAAGATTCTCTTTGTGCGGAAACCAGAGGGGAACTTGAACCAACAGACTCGCGAGCGAAGGTCCTCGACGGAAACAGAACGAGACTGAATTTCTTGTTTCCTATTTTGTCGCCCGTGCACGCAAGAAGTAAAAATATTTTCATAAATTGCTACAAACGATTTTTCGAAATTGAAAATTGTGCAAATTTGGAAAAAAAATCTAATTGTTCCGAATATTTGTTAATTTAATTGGAAACTATGAAAATTTTGGAAAAAATTTAGAGCCTCTCGTGATAAGAAATAATCGCTGGTTTTTTTTTCAGAAAAACCAGAATACAGAAATTTTATTTCGAACACACTCGATCAAAAATATTTCTCAATTTACGTTTCGTGCGAGAAGAGTTTCTCGTCCCTGCTTGGCTCGCAAAATCGACAATTGTGTTGAAAAATTCTCAAAAATATTTCAAAAATTCAAAGTGTTTGAGGAAATACGTTTTTTTATTAAAATACAAAAAAAAAAATTATTCGCAATGCCGAATTGCGAGCAACTAATTGAACGGGAATTGTCGAAATTGACGTGGCGAAATGTAAAAACCAATCCAGCAAAAACCATCGACCGAAGTTCCACGATGCGATAAAAAAAAAAAATGTGTAATTTTTTTTTTTTTTTTTTTTTTTTTTTTTATGATCAGCTGTATGCATGCAGCTTGAAAATTTACGTTTGATTTTCGTGCGTACAATATTCATCGGGTATTTCACAAGCGTTGAAAAAAAATGGTGGATCGCGTGTTAAAGTTTTATCGCCGATTTGCACTCTCCAGTTTCCAGTATTTTCACAATAAATGTCCAATCGCGTGTTTGCATTATCTTTGGTCTGTTTTTACAAACGCGCAGATCCGCGATCGCTGTAAAAAGTTGCAGCGCAGCATTGACTAATAAAAAGATTTTTCTGTTTTATTCAACGCTTCGTTGCGGAAAAATGATCACGTGGACATGGAAAGTTGAACTCTCAAAATCAAAATCCCAGCATTCGAATGTTTTTATTTTTTATCGTACGCGGGAGTGCGAAATTTGATGGTGTGAAGATAATTTATCGGTTTCGATCGGATTTTTAATCCTTTTTATTAAGTACTTTTTGCGAGCTTTAGGCGGTCACCTATCCGAGTACTGGATTCGCTCAAAGTTTCATTCGCCGAGAAGCGTTCAGTGTTGTTTTTTTTTTCACGTCAATTCTGATGGTGTTTTCTTTTATTTTTTCATGGAGAATATTACAAATTTCTAATCTTTTTGCTCGTCGAACAAAAAGTCCCAAGCTATGGAAAACATTTGGCGATTTCAATTTGGCGCAGTTATTTTCATTTCGCTGTGCTCGATCGGCAAGCAAGGAACTCGCCCGATGAATCTGTAAGTTTAATTTCAAAGCTCCAGCACGAGAAATGAAGAAAACGACAGCCCTTCTCGTGGTTCACTGGGCTCTGGGACCTCGAAGCATCTTGATTGCTTTCTCTCATTCCAGGAACACGAAACGCTAATAATATGAATTAAAAATCTGTGTCATTCACCCGAGACGCCATTTTTGTCTCACATCGATAATTTCTGTTAATATTTTCTGGATGATCACGAATTTCTCAGGGACCATGTTGAAGCGAGAGAATCTGTGGTGTTTTTTATTAAAATAACATTTTGATATTTTCAAAAAAAGATGAACGATGCTCAAATCTTCCTCTATGAGGAACTATGCTTTTAATTTTGGTTTCCTCATAAAGGAAGCTTTGAGCATCTCGATGAGTATCTTGAGGAAGCAATTTGCAAATTTCAATTTGCAGCGTTTTTTGTATTTGCATTTAAATTATATAATTTCGACAACTTTTCTAGAAAGTCACGAAGAAGTACAGACTCGTACACAATATTTGAAAAAATTTGCAAAAATTAGAGCGGTTGGACGATTTTTCAAAAAAACTCAGATTTTCGTAAAACTCGAAAAACCGTTCAATCGATATTTCTCACATTCAATACCAACCTTCCTATTATGATACTCTATTCATAAAAAAAAAAATTAGTAATAAATCTTAAAATTTGCGGAAGTTAGAGCGTCGACACCCTTTTTTTTTGAAAATTTCAATATGCCGTACAATTCGTATTTTTCCAGCAGTTCCAACAAAGATCTCAGAGAATGAAATCCACATCCACATCCTGAAATATTTTCTAGATACGATTTTTCGATGTTTTGGAAAATTTTAAGCACATTGATATTTAAAACTGGAAAAAAAAATTTCACCGTCACATAGCTTACTCTATGGGGAAGCAAAATACTCCACCTTTAAGGGCTCACTGCCGGCATAAATGTTTAAATTTAATAACGTTACTTTATTCCTTTCTTCTCCTCGTATTCGTTACCAGGGCAACCAGACGTTCCATTGGATACGACTTTCTTGAGAAAAGAATCAAGGAGAATCGTCACGGCAGAGCAAAAACGTTCCAACGCATCGAGGCGCCATCCGATATTTTCGCATTGTCATCGGACTGGATAGAGTCATACGAAAAACACGTTCGAACGGGCGACTGTCTTTATTTTCTATACTCGAGCTTACGTGCGGACATGCACGAGCCGAGGCAAAATGGGTTGAAAAAA
The DNA here is from genome assembly GCA_963921915.1 of Hyposoter dolosus. Taxonomy (NCBI): domain Eukaryota; kingdom Metazoa; phylum Arthropoda; class Insecta; order Hymenoptera; family Ichneumonidae; genus Hyposoter; species Hyposoter dolosus. Next base: position 21,341,704 of record OY998131.1, on the reverse strand, counting down.
CGAAACGAGACAATCTGCTTAAGGAACATGACGATTTTTCTCTTTAGAAAATTTCGGAAAATTTATATTTCGTAGATTCAGAATTGCTCCGAATTCGATTGGGATTGAAATTTCGAGAAAATACGAAAAAATTATTATTTTTCTTCATTGCGGTTCACGGCTGAGACTTCCAACTGCATATGTTTTAAACGAAAATACAGGAATGCAGGAATTTCGTAATTTTTTGTTCGCAACTTCTCTGATGCCCCGCCGTTTTGCCTCGGAGTAATTTTTTCCCCTTGTCTCTGTTTATGGAATTTGCAGCTATAAAAATACAATACACAGAGTAAACCACAACTCTGCGTCTTTCTGTGCACTGTATTAAATTTCCATTTTCCACGGAGGACGCAATAATAATATAGCATAAAGGGATGAAGTCGAGGAGACGCGCCTGAACTCTTTGTAACGCGCCACACGGCGTCGTTGAGTTCTCTCACCCAGTGAGAGCTCCTCCTTTTGCCGCCTTTTTCTAGCGGAGCGATTCAACGAACTCCGGCTCGAGGACAATGGAAACTTGCCAAAGACTACAATGGCATTCGCATCCTCGAATAATTTTCGAAAAATAAACTTCGCAACACAGAAAACCTTTTGCGACAGTCCGAGAACAAACGACGACGAGGACGTGAAGTTATTCCGAAGTAATTTACGACAATTTTTAAGGGAAGGGGAAAGTAGAGTTGGGAGGAGCGTTTAACGTGATTGTTGCTTAATATTTCCAGCAAAACAGATTGTTCTCGAAGACGCTGAGGGAAAATGATTGGTTTGAAAAAACCCTGGGACACTTTTGGAGCGAGTGACTCTGCGATTCGGCATATTTTGTTGAAATCTTCGGGCGGGTGGAGCGAATCAATGTCTGCGAGAGAAAAGGATTGGGAATTTTTGTAAATGTGTTCGTGCATGGTCAAAGCTGTCGTCGTCGTCCTGCGTGGTATATATATGTTTCCACACAGGAGTCGGCGCTTGAATTCTCTTGTTTTCTTCGTTGGGTTGGTTCGAGTTGAGAAACCGCAAATCCTCGGACGGTAATCGGCGATTTCCGTCCCTAGATTGTCCGATTTCGCGGGTTAACTCACGCGCGGCCTTCCTTCTATCTGATGAGACTCTCCATTTGTTCTTCTCGCTGCCATTCGCCGCTGTGTCAATATATATAGGGTGTCCCAGTCCGAGTCGAAAATTTTCGAAAATCCTTTTTTAATTAAATCGTTCGGAACGAAGGTCAGTCTTTTTTTCGCTCTGAGAGCCAAACTGTTGAAGATACAAAGTCGCGGTAGGGAGCTTTTTTGTAGGAAATTTTATGCTCTACAAAAATGGTTCAGTGCATTTTTGAGCTAAATCCAACCGTTTAGGAGTTAGAAGCGGTGAAAGTACGGATAGTCCGCGAGAAGGATTTCTGTTTGAAAATTTTCATCGAATTTCTCAACTGTACACCCTCTAAGTCTTGCCGTTGCTCAAAGTTCAGGATAAATTAACGGTGGCAGGGATTCGTAGTTGCCCGGAATAGTCGTGGCCTTGGTTCAAATGGTTACTATACATATTTTATATTTCCGAGGATATCCGAGCTCCGAGAAAATAATTTTGCCGATTATCTGGTGGCAGTTCTTGGCACCCATAAAATTGCCTGAACCTTTTGCTACACACGCGCGTCTATACAAACGGATTCATGAGTACGCCTCCGAGCTACCGAAAATTCCTAATTATGCCAGTCAAAACATAGTGTTTATGAGAATCCTGTAATTTCGCTGACGTATTGCGAGACATAATGATATACGGAGAAGTCTTACAAAATATTTATCAACCGATTTTTTTTTTCACCTGAAAAAAAAAAATCAAAGCACCAGAACGTAATAATCTTTTCTCCATATACAGTGTCAATAAAGTTTCGTGTGATTTCTCGTTTTTCCTGTCAATCTGTTAAAAAGTGTAATATCTAAACGAAACGATCCGATCCTCAAGTTTGATTCAGTTCGCCTCAATTTATTTTCCATTTTCGTCATCAGTGAAGACCCTTAATTGGGAAAATTGCCGACGAACTCAAATCTCTGAAGTTTTTTGGTATTTTTGCAAATCATCAAGAATTCGATTGTTCTCTAGAAATTCATGAGTTGCTTAAAAATGCTGGCGAACTCTAGAGACTCAAAAAAATAAAGTTCTGAATTTTTCTAAGAGTACCACAACGAAAATTCAGCACTGACAGATTCTCAGATATTCTGGTCGATTTCGTACTGCGCGGAGAGTGTACTTTACGTCTCAGTCGACGTTTACATCGAATTTTTTTCCTGCTGCCTGCTTAAGAACCTTTTCCTCCCCAAATATCGTGGAAAGAAACTTAATCTTTTTAAAAAATAATCCTTTTTGAAAATTGGAATATTATGCGCATCAACGATATTCATATACCAACGAAAATATGTGGGAATTCGTCGTTGTAACGTATTGGTGGGCAGAAGAGTTTCATTGTACATACAATAGTTAACCTAAATTCTATGAATCTTACTGTCTGGCCTTAGAAAAGAATGCTTAATATAAGCTGGTACAAGGAGCAGTAGGTCGTCCTCTTGAACAAGACTTTTTCCTCTCGTCTTCTCGCCTCGTCCTGTCACAAAGAATTTACCTTCTCCGAGAATAGTTTCCCTCGGGAAATTCTAGTTTTTCTTCAGGACGTATAACCCATGGGTCTTTCCGAGTTAAAATTGAGCAGCTGAGTGACAGTTTAAGGACGCTGTATGGCGTCGGTCGAATCTAAATTTTTCTTTTCACTTTTTCTTACATACAAAATGGTTTGCGAGCCTAAGTTCATTAAGAAAAGTTGTTACAAATTGACTAAAGAACAACATACTCTAAATCCAAGATTGTCCGAGGTAATCTGTATTTGTTATATAATAAAAAAAATTTTGAAAAAAATTGACGACCGATTTTTTTGAAAAACTAAATAAAGCTTCTTCGATGTTACATAAAAGTGTATGCAAAGTTTTGAGAGGCTTCACCATTTATAAATCGAAATATTTAATGTTGAAAAATGAAATTTTTAATACACGCTCTTATGAGAAATTACTGAAAATTGTGATTTTTATAAAAAAATATCTCGACTTCCACACAGTGGAAATTTTTAAAATTGCAGGGGCTCTTTGTAATTTTTGCAAATTTAAAGGAATTCTATCGATAGAAAATTTTGCATACAACGTCCTTAACTCCGATGGCTCGTCTGCCAAACGTTTGACACTGTCCTGCGGAGAAATCGTGTGTTTCGATCTGTTTGACAATAAAAATTATTGAGATAAAAAAATGGTTGGGTCTTAGATTTTTCTTGGCACAGGGACTTTGTCTGTTTGAATTTGATATTTCCAGGAAATATTCATTGGTTTTTCAGGTTTTAATTATTCAGCCAGATTCAATTTTTTTTTTGTTTTTCCATGAGGAGGAAAAAGTTTGATCGGTTTGACACTGAATATCCTGTACGTCTGAGCCTGTTGAATTCATCTCGTTATAAAAGCCAGTGTGTCACTTCTGTACGTGTCTCTGTCATTTTTTTCTATTTTTTTATTATCCTCGCCGCATTTGTATTCTGGAAAACTGCCAAGTCCGAATCCGGGCAGTGTATTCGAAAGCATATATATCGAGTTTCTTCCCATTTTAATCTTCGATCAGAATAATCGTTAGACGGATGGGTTTTCATGCCGGTATTATAAGGACAGTTGCAATCCAAATTCTCGGCGAATAATCACTAGGAAATCGAGGTTGTTTCTATCGAAAGTGAAGCTCGCTTCGTTACTTCCATTTTCCGGATCTTTCCGAACGATTTGCGAAGATCAACCCAATCATTTTCCTTCCCTTCGGTTTGCTTCACATTGCACAGACGTATCCTTACAGTTTTGGTCTCCCACTGCACAGCCACGAGTTCCTGGTCGAGATATTCAGTGAGGAACACGCGAGGATGCTCCAAAGAGATTCTTTCGCAATCGATTGCTCGTTTTTCTTCCAAAAGAAAATCGAGCAATCGAAAATTATGAATTCTAATTATTTCGACAATAAAATAATGAAAAAAAAAAACGCTGCAAATTGAAATTTGGAAAGTGCTTCCTCAAGATGCTTAAGATGCGCGATGCTCAAAGCTTCTTCTATGAGAAAGTCAAAATTAAAACGAGAAATTACGTCGTGCTACGTTTCCTTTTATTCAGCAAACCTACGGAGTTCAATTTTTATTTATCAAATTTGATTTTCAACCCTCGAAATGTTTCCAAGCGACTCGGTAATGAGGTTTTCGAAAAAATTCAAAAAATCGCGGCATTTTCGAAATTTGTCGTGTAATGAAAATGGAATTGACTGTTCAATGAATGCTGGCACCATTTTTTTTTCATACTCGATTAAATTTCATTATTTCGGACAATTGAATAGATTTGTTATTCAGTTTTGCATCGAGAAAATGTTTTACGAATTTTTTTCGCCCAATAAATATTGATCGGCGGGTGTATAAATGAGTTTTAAATTTTGTGCATTTTGCTGTACGTATGGTAGGGGGTCCCTATGGTGTTAAGGGACATTCGGTGAACGACGACAGAAGAGCGAATAAGGTGACCCAGGGGCTGACGAAGTACGTCCCTTGACGAGCCATTTCGCGAAACGCTTCAGCAGGAAGTCTACTGCTTACGGTAGCCATTCACAGGGTTGGTGTTCTCTAGGGTAGACGGTCTCGATGGGGTGGTGCGCGTGAAGGGAAAAAGGATGTGGACACACTTCGGATGAACGTTGCACACGAGCCGTTAACTCTAACGACTTCTTTGTAAAATCTGTTTCCATCTATATGTGTGTCTGTGATCGTACGGACGTCTACGCAGCATCGCCCATATTCTCCAAGGAGACAATGTGAGGAGACATTGCTTCTTGCCTATTTTTACTACAGACAAGGAAAAGCCCACTCTGTTTTCTTCCTTTTATTCGCTTCTTTTCTTTATTTTCTCTCCCTCGTCTCGATTCTTTCGAGACACACACTGAAAACCAAATTTTGTTTGAAAAGATGGATATTTTGTTCGATACGTTCGACTAAACGTTTTTTTGAATAATCTCAAAAATTGTGTCATTGCAGAAAGAAATATTCTAGAAAGTCTCTTCGGAAGCTTACTTTTGTCGTTCCAATCGTAAATTTTGCTGACGATTCTGTTAGAAACTAAATACACTGGCAAAATAACGAAAATTTTGAAATTATCCAAAAATATTTAGTTCACCGTATTCAACAAAATATCGACGATTTTTAACAAAATTTCATTTCCAGTGCAGATTCTCTTTTGCTTGCTCACAGAGGAAGCTAATGTGACGGTGCAATTTTTTTTTCTAGTTTTCTCAATGTCAATGTGCAAAACGGAAGCCCTTTAGCTCAAACCGTTCTCTAGTTTTGAGCGTTTCAATTTTACAGTCCCAGAACACACACACACCTGGATATTTTGTGTAAATATGATTTTTCGATGTTTTGGGACATTTTGAGCATATATTGAAATTGAAATCGGGAAAAAAAAAATTTCACCGTCCCATATAGCTCCCTCTATGAGGAAGTAAATTTTTTTTCTAATTCTTCATTTTATTGGAGGTTTCAATTTTTTTAAGGGGGTTAGATTTTTCTATGAAAACAAATGGAAACGCGGGTCACCAACAAATGGACTTGTTCAGGCTTTTTGTTCCCGTGGAGGGGATTTTTGGCTAGGATAGCTTCCTCTATGAGGAAGCAAAATGATGGTATTACGGTGTAAAAGGGATGAGGAAACGTTTCGGTTCAAGAGGATGTCAAGGGCATATTCCCTGTTTGCATTACAGGGAGGCATGGAATTGATATTCTAAATATGATGACTGTCATACGTTTTGAATCGCCTGCGTTACATGAGAGTTGATTCCTGAATTTCCGAGGGTTCGTGGATCGTTATGAATGCCCCGAAGGAGAGGCGCATGATGTGGGCTGCCAGATGCAAGTTCGATTGCTCTTCATCACATATCACACTGTGAGGATTCATTTCTCATTGAAAATCTGCATTTCATTTGGACAATTCAATATTCTAAGTGAATGGAGGGAAGAAAAAAGTGAGAGGGCTAAAGAGACGAAAGTGCAATGCGTTAGGGAGTTCATAACGCACGGAATGTGCGTTCGTTCGTCCGATGATCCACGCAATAATATCAAGCAATACCGCGAGGAAAAGAAAGATAGCGAGAAGGAGCGATTTTTAAAATGAAAAAAATTCAAGTGTCAAGCAACTCTGAGCATCGATTCATTTTCACGACGAAATCGTCTCGTGATTTTTACTTTTTTCACGCTATAATCAACAGGCAATGATAGAATACTTGAGGACGTTGTGTGCAAAATTTTCTATCGATAGAATTCCTTTAAATTTGCACCACACAAAGAGAACAGTGATATCTAATAGCTCCTGCAATTTTAAGAAGTTCCACTATATGTAGAAGTCGAGATATTTATTTATAAAAATCACTATTTTCAGTAGTTTCTCATAAGAGTGTGTGTTGAAAGTTGTAATTTTCAACATTAAATATTTCGATTCCTAAATGGTGAAGCCTCTCAAAACTTTGCATACACTTTTGATGTAACATCGAAGAAGCTTTATTTAGTTTTTCAAAAAAATCGATCGTAAAATTTTGTCGAAATTTTATTTATTTTATAACACATACAGATTACCTCGGGAAAGCTTGGCTTTAGAGTACGTCGTTCTTTAGTCAATTTGTAACAACTTGTCTTAATGAAATTGGGCTCGCAAACAATTTTGTATGTAAGAAAAACTGGAAAACAAAAATTTAGATTTGACCGTGGCCATACAACGTCGTTGAGGTATTCGAGAGAAAAATTATTTTCTTATTAAGCGCGCATTGGTTGCGTGCATCGAAAGTTCAAAGGAATCCTTGAATTTCCATTTCGTTTTTAATAATTCGATACAAGGAAAAAGAAACGAGAATATATTATGAAATGTTCGAGTCTCGAAAGCCAAGGGGCTCGGACAGGATGTACGAAGAGTTTCGTGAGTGGATTTAATGAGATTCTCCGTTTACGGGATTGCACCAGACTTTTGAGACAGAAAGGCACAGACGGAAGAACAAAGAAATGAGAAGGAGAAGGAAGAAACGTTTGTGAATATATAGAGAAAGGAGAAAAGCGCAGGAAAGCGAACCGATATCACGTACATGGCCCTCTCACGCTCAGAGCACACTAGATTCCTTCTACATACGACCAACCTATATATGTCAACTTTGTTGTATAGTTATGTATACCCAAACCTGGCTTGTACCTTCGCAAATACACGCGAGGGTAGCAGCTGCCTTTGTATAATTCAATTTGTCGTATCACCGTTGCATCGTGGCCTCACGAGCAATTTTCTAGGATATGTAACATCGGGTTTATCATCGTACGAAAAGAAAGACAGTAACGCGTACCATTCCATTGCCATTTTCCAGTCGATATCATAATTATCCAATCTTCGGTTATTGCTCAATAGCTGGGACGAAAAAAAAAACAATTGCAGCGAAGCTTTCGTGCAACAAAATATGATAATGAATTGGAGAATCTGGAAAAATTTCCTGATGCAAAATATTTGACGATATGTCGTGGTCGTCGTGCAGACATTGACAAACAATGTGTCACTAATTTTTTATTTTTGCTTTCTCATAGAGGAAGCTATGTGACGGTAAATTTTTTTTTTTCAGTTTTCAATGTCAATTTGCTTAAAATATCCCAAAACATGGAAAAATCATATCTATGTGTGTGTGTGTATGTTCTGGCACTGCAAAATTCAAACGTTTATAACTCGAGAACGGTTTGAGCTACAGGGCTCCCGTTTTGCACAGATGTTGATCTATACAAGCTCTTCATTCTCTAAAGATTTTGTTGGAATTGCTAGAAAAATACGAAGTCTACGACATTTTGAAATTTTCAAAACAGGGTGTCGACGCTGTAACTTTTGCAAATTTTAAGATTTATTGCTAATTTTTTTTTTATAAATAGAGTATCATAATAGGAAGGTTGGTATTGAATTTGGAAAATATCGTTTGAACGGTTTAAATTTGATGATTTTTTGAATTTTACGAAAATGTAAATTTTTTGAAAAATCGTCCAACCGCTCCAATTTCTGCAAATTTTGTAAGACATTGTGTCTGTACTTCCTCTTTACTTTCTATTTATTTTTTTAATGTAATTTTTTTATTGAAGAACGATCGAACCGAGTTGCTCGAGAATATTTTTCGCCTTCTGCTTCGTTATCAAGTTAACTTCGGACGATACTCAGTAGGGCCGAAGTAAAAAGTAGTGAAAAGTGTTTTGCCTTCTATATCGCCATAGTTAATCGTGGAGGAAGGGATCTCCGATAAATTGGCATGCTTTCATCCCTAATTGGAAATACGAACGAATTTAAAGAGGAACAAAAAATGCGTTTGACATCATGTGGTCGTAAAGTTTAGTGTCGACGACAAGACCTTTGTAGCTTCTGGATTGTTATCGCGGCGAGTTTTATTAACTCCCCAAAGGATGCTGGAAGGATGTTGACTGGTTTTATTTCAGGTATCTTCACATGTACTTGTATAAATCACTGGGGCATCGAGAGCACTTAACACCTTTGAGTTAACGTAGTTCTTGCTCTTGTAGAAACGTGGAATGTCGTTGCGGGGTTTTGCACGAGAGAGTGAGGCATTATGGAATACTGGGGCAAAATGAAACGACGGTGATGAGGATCGCAGTCGCCCACATTTTTTGATGCGAGGGAGAAAATTAATTGAAAAACAAAAATAAAAACGTATTTTTCCTAAAATAAAAATGACTAAAAAAATTTGATAAAAAAAAAACACGTAAAAAATCTTGGTTAGAGGACTCGGGAATAAAAAATTGTAAATGTTGAAGCAAAGTGGATGAAAGGATCGAATTAGAAAGCAATGATTCCGAGTTGGTGAATCGAAGGGACCGAGGGTGTGAAAATCGGATTGAAATTTAGTCGAAGCTTCTTCGAATAATAGTGATCTCGATGACCCGTGACACAGCGGTCCATCGAGCGTGTACATTGTGCAGTATGTATGAATTGTACATATACGTATACGGTATGTACGAATGAAACTATGGAGTGTGTGCAAGGATAGAAACACGAAGCCATCGTAGCGAGAGTCGTCGAGGTTCTATCTCGTCCCTCTCACTTTCGGGCTGCTGTGGTGCGTTGGGATTTGGCTGTAGTACCCACTTCCGGACGTCTGGGGTTCAGAGGTCCTGCACCTGCTTCCCGGGTGTGTCAGCCGGGGCACTAGTTTGTAGACGTAGGGAAACTGCTCCGCTGCGCTCTACTACGCTGATGTGGTGAGCGGCCACTTGTTGCTAAACTTCGATCCAGCACCCTCTCTCTCTCTCTCTCTCTCTCTTTCCACATTCCCCTTCACATACACACACACACGCAAAACACACGCACGAAAGCACATTCACAATTTTCTCTTCCCCTCTCTCTCTCTCTTACTTTCTCTTTCGTTCTTTCATTTGATCGACAGAACTGTCGCTCTTTTGCAGTGACTCACTCGAGCTTATACATTCTTTCTATGGAATCATCACCGTTCCACCCTCTTTCGTGCTTTCATCCATTCAGCCTCCCCCGCGTCGATCACTTTCGCTCTTTTTTCTCGTGCGAGTCTCTTTTTTCGTTTTTTATTTTTCATAGAAAATGTTTCCATCTAGGCAAGGACTCAAAGAGCCACGAAAACGCTCGTGTTCATTTTTTCACTCGCAATACGTTCTCTTCACTATTTCTGCCACGCTTGAAGTTCGCATCGTTGGATCGCAACGAAAAGTCATAAGAGGACTAAATTTGGATACAGTATTTGTCAACGATTGGGGGAGAATCTTCTTTGCCATTCGAAAACTGAATTTACTGAAAAAATTGCAACAAGTGCATTAATTATTTAAATAATAAATGAAAAATATTTTTTTCTTTTTATTTCCAACGATGCAAACTTCAGAATCGTGGATTTTTTGCTATATTGCACAGTCGTTCTCCTGCTTTTACAGTTTTGCAACGTTCGCCTGCCTCTCGGTACCTTGGACATTCGGCAAGTCATAACAACAACGAAAATATCTGTTCGGAGGTACGAAGTATCGAGTGTGTGTGTGTTTTCTTGAAACAACAAGTGTTGCGTGTATGTGTGAGAGTGTGTTTGATATTCAGCAGTTTAATGAGTTGGAATTTTCGATTTTCAATCGAATTTGTATTTTTTTTTCTGAATTTTTGAATCCTCGATTACTTTTCGATGGTTTGGAATTTTTTACAAATTGTTATTCCGGCTAATGAAGCCCGAGACACGCGAGTGTCGAAAATAATGAACGAAATTGCATTTTTTAATTTTTGGATTCCACAAAATCGTCAATACCGTTGTCATTTTTGATTTTATTATGAAAAACTCGTTTGGGTCACAAATTTATTCATATTTTTAGAATTTCCGATCGCGTATTCTCCATATTGAGGCTTCTCGTGATTTCAACCATGTGAACATTTTGCCGATCGTTCGAACTGGAGTGCAGAAAGCTTTTGGGCGGAAAAAAATCAGCGAAGAGCCATATGTAATGTTTTTTAATATTCATGGAGTTTTAATGACAAAGAATTTTATCGGAGAACGAGTCGAAAAAAAAATGAAAGTCGAAATCCAGCGGAGAGTTTTTTCATTATACGAAGATCCATCGCCTCGTTTTTCAATTTCCTACAAAGACACTCAAAGTCTTGAGCAACCAGAAATTAATAAACTGGAAAAAAATTGGACGTTTTTTTATTTTTTGAAAAATAATTCAATGGGTGAATATACTTTTGGTAGGACGCCCTTGATAGTTCGATCGACGATTCCCAGTGTCGTAGAGGCTGCTGTGAAAAGTCTCGTAAAATTTGCGGAAATAATTATTGTATTCGCTGTTGTAACTTTTGGTTCGACGAGTGGCCAATTGGCAGCTTCAAAATTAGTTGGATCCATCAAATGGAAATTTGTGTCGTTGTAGCCAAACGGCTGATTGTTGGGATGGGAGCACAGCTGTAGTGGCAATTTTTCTACATAAATTACGAAGTAGGCAAACACATGTGAGTGGGAACACCGCAGATCCTATAAAAAGCAGGCGGTTCAAATTTACGATCCTGTCCAAATGCCTACCAACTTCTCTGTATAATCTGTCAGCATGTATATTCACGTGTACGTTGTGATATTTGTTCTCAAATAACTCAGCCATTGATAAACATTGTTTCTTAACAATTATTCTCCATTGTATTTCGTAAAATTGCATTCCCGAAACTTTATTGTTTTAAAAAATATTTTTGCACACGAAAAGCCTCGAAGAGAATTTTTTTAAAAATGCAAAACTGCACTCGATGCATTCGGAGGCTCGATGCACTTTTTCAAAATGTCGAAATTTGGTTTTCGGATTCAAACGAGAAAACACTGAAAAGGAAATTTTGTTGGATGATACGTTCGACTAAGCGTTTTTTTTTTTAAATCCCAAAAATGTTGTCATTGCAGCAAAAAATCGGAAAGCGAATTCTCGTCAATTCAATCGCAAATTTAGCAAGACAGTTCCGTTATAAATTTAAAAAACTGTCAAAATTACGAAAATTTTCGAATTATCCAAAAATATTTAGTTTATCGTGTTTTATAAAATATCGACGTTTTTCGAAAAAAATTTATTTTCAGTGCAGAATTCAAAGGTTATTTGGGAAAGTCGATTAAATTGAGTAAAACTCTGGGAGCAGGATGAGCAAACAACAGGAGGCAGCAAATTTGCATATTAAGGCGTGAATCAATCGCAGATGGAATTGTTTGGGAATTCCTTATGTATATATCCATATGTATAGAGAGAACAGTAACTTTGCTTTTCTGTGTTGGTTTACCGTCGGCTGTCCTACGTGCTATTCGGTTACGGCAGCTAAACCAAAAGCGAGCGAGAGCCTTTCGATCCAACGGGAGCAGCGAACCGAAATTGATGGTAAAGCAATTTGCCGGCCGCTTACGCGACGTATTAATGCAATTTGCATGCCTACGGGCTGCCGCACTCAACCTCGGGCCCAAATACCGCGCCCTTTATGCGAGGATATCGCGTTCATATAGACCCGCGACTATATTTCTATGTGTGAGTGTAATATTTCTCTCGGTTCTCTTACACAATATGATTCTTTGTGAACTCTTTAAACTCGCCCGATTGCTACCAGGACGAGGCATTTGCATGAGATTCCGTTGCTCCATTTGCGAATCACGACCGTTGCTTTAAACACACAAAAACTTTCAAATGCTATTGAAAAAATTTAACTCTCCGCAATCAGCTTTTCATAAACGAATTTTTGTGATTTATTTTATTTTATTTCAATTTTCTTTCTCTCGTCAAGAATAGAGTGTAATTTTTTAGTTTTTTTTTTTTTTAGTTTTATTTTTTTAAGGTTAATAGAAGTGAGAGTGATTATTATTATTATTATTTGTTTTTAACTGGTGAAGTTATTTGTGGATTAGTATTTTTTGAATCCATTTTCATTTAAAATAAATCGATGATTCTCAGTAATTTTTTAATCAGTCGTCATTACAATACTCTGTTTGAACTTGTGTGTATCTTTGTTTGTAGTTTGTTCGTCCGTTTCGAAATTTACGTATCTCTACGTTAGTTAATTGCTTTACGCTGTAGAATTTTGTGATGCAAATGATGAGCAAACACTGGACGTTGCGGGACAAGAACTGGCGCGAAACTGACTGGGCGGAAGAGAGAGAGAGAGAGAAAATATTGATGGCAATTCCGCAATTCCATGCTAAGAACGCTTACGTATAAATTTCGCACAAGCTCGTGTTTATTTCGCCGGGTTATCTGCAATTTCCATATGACAATCGGTTCATCGAGTTTTTGCTTCCTCGTAGAGGAAGCTATATGTGACGGTGAACATTTTTTTTCCCCAGTTTTCAATGTCAATGTGCTTAAAATGTCACAAAACATCGAAAAATCGTATCTGGAAAAAATGTCAGGATGTGGGTGTGTATTTTTTAATTCTACGGCATGTTGAAATTTTCAAAAAAAGAGTGTCGACGCTCCAACTTCCGTGAATTTTAAGATTTATTACTAATTTTTTTTTTTTTTTATAAATAGAGAATTATAATAGGAAAGTTGGTATTGAATTTGGGGAATATCGCGGTTGAACAGTTTAAATTTTATGATTTGTCAAAATCTACGAAAATCTGAGTTTTTTTAAAAATCGTCGAACCGCGCTAATTTCTGCAAATTTTGTAAAATATTGTGTACGAGTCTGTACTTGTTTTTTACTTTTTAGAAAAGTTGTCAAAATTGTATAATTTAAATGCAAATACAGAAAACACTGCAAATTGAAATTTGCAAATTGCTTCCTCAAGATGCTCAAGATGCACACGATGCTCAAAGCTTCCTCTATGAGAAAGCCAAAATAAAAAATATAGTTCTTCACAGAGGAAGATTTGAGCATCGTGTTTTTTTCTTCAAAGCCACCGAAGATTTTTTTTTTTTTTTTTTTATTAAAATGATCGAAAACGGAGATTTGGTAGAAAAATAATTGCAGCGAGAATTCTAAACCGTAAAATGGACGTTAGTCATGGTTGATTTCAGGATTCTCGGGATTTCTGAACGGCGAGTGCGTAACTGCAAAATATTAAACTTTCTGTGTTTAAAGTTGGAACGAACCGGAAGCCAAGAGTTTGACAATGTGAGACGGTTCAACGTCACAGAGGCAAAGTGAACATTCGCCTTGGTTTCGTATCGTACCGAGAATGCACGGGGTTTTTTACTTCTTCCACGAGGCAGTCAGCCCGAGACCGGCGTGAGAGTTACTTGTTTTGCTATCGAAAGAGAGAACGAGTCAAAAACTCGAGCGAAAGAGGGAGAGAGAGAGAGAGAGAGAGAGAGAGTGGAGAAAAAGTTAGCAAACTCGATGCATTACTCAGGATCTTTACAGAAAATAAATTATCCCGAAAGTCAACCACAGCCTTGACAATTTACGTATTTTCATCCCTTGCAGCAAAGTCCATACGAAAAAAAAAAAAAAAAATACGAAACCGAGAAACCCGCACAATTTACAAATCAGCTTTTCCCTCTCGTCCTCCCTCTTCCTCGATATCCGAGTGAACGCAGCAGTGAAATTATTCGCAGCTTGAATCTCGTAAATATAGAGCTCGCTATTCGACCGAGAGAAAAAAAAGAAAAAAAAAATTCAGCTACTTCTCGATTCGCTTTTTCAGCCACGATTATTATTCGACGATTAAAGAGGAAATTTCATTATTGCAAGGGGATCCCAGATACTTTAAGAAGGGAGTGAAAATTATGGAAATTTTCTATTATACGCCCAATTATCGGTTATCCAAGGAAAGTATAATTTAATTGGCGAAGAGAGGCGCCGTGTTCGGTTTCTCAAACCGTCCTCCTCCTTAACTATGCTTGTAAATGTACGAACGTCTATATGTATATTTAAATATATACAATTATAGTGGCGAGTGATCGAAGGAGCCAGACCCGTGTGAATTGGCTAGAATTGCGCGTCTCGATCTCGGTTTAAGGAAATCCCCAGGATACACCGCGACAACGAGAACGTCGCGAGAATATCAAAGTTTTATCCGTTCAATTATTAATCTGCCCGCAGTTCTCATCGCTAATCAAGCCTTTTCTTTTTTACTTCTTCATTTTCCTGTATCGCTACAATTCACGAGCAAAAAAGTAGCAGTCTTACGTACAGCCGTGTAATTAAAGTCTCACAGTCGCGCTCGTTCTCAGTCGCGCGATGTATTAATCGCTTTGTATGTGCAGTGTGATGAATCAACCGACACAGAACCCGAATTTATCCTTTTTCATGCACTCCGACGAGTTAATAATCGACAAGCATTTTCCTCGCACAATAATCAAAAAGATGCTCGATGCTCAAATCTTCCTCTATGAGGAACTATATTTTTTATTTTGCCTTCCTCATAGAGGGAAGCTTTGAACATCGTGCATCTTGAGCATCTTGAGGAAGCAATTTGCAAATATAAATTTGCAGCGTTTTTTTTGCATTAAAATTATATAATTTCGAAAACATTTCCAGAAAGTAAAGAGCAAGTACAGACTTGTACACAATATTTGAAAAAATTTGCAGAAATTAGAGCGGTTGGACGATTTTTCAAAAAACTGAGATTTTCCTAAAATTTGAAAAATCGTAAAATTTAAACCGTTCAACCGATATTTTCCAAATTCAATACCAGTTTTCCTATTATGAAACTCTATTTATAAAAAAAAAAAAAAATAGTAATAAATCTTAAAATTTGCGGAACTTAGAGCGTCAACACCCGTTTTTCTGAAAATTTCAAAATGCCGTGGAATTCGTATTTTTGTAGCAATTCCAACAAAAATCTCAGAGAATCGAGAGCTTGTACAGATTAACATCTGCGCGAAACGGGAGCCCTGTAGCTCAAACCGTTCTCGAGTTATGAACGTTTGAATTTTACAGTACCAGAACATACACACACACGCACATCCGGACATTTTTTCTAGATTTATGATTTTTCGATGTTTTGGGACATTTTAAGCACATAGACATTGAAAAATGGTAAAAAAAATTCCCCGTCACATAGTTTCCTCTATATGATGAATCAAAAATCGATGGAGAAGTTCCGAAACACACAGCTATAAAATTTGGAGCTTTTATTGCGATTTTTTCGCCATGAGTCACGATGAAATTGATGGGAAACGACGCTAAATAAGATAAAAAAAAAATATTTTGTGTGAATAAAAAAATGAACTCGTGTCGAAATGCCATTTTATCGATTTATTTTCATTTTTTTTTTTAAATTCAATTTTCATTTATAGGCGATAATCTATCGCTTGACTGTCTGCTAGGATTTCGGGATGGCTTTTAGATTTAGTATTTGTCCATCGTCGCGTGAAATGCGTTGTACCTCGACTCGTTGTGCGATCGACTATGGAAAGAATGAGAGAGAACGAAAGAATAAGAAAAAAGAATGTTATTCACCAATTCGTAGCATAGGAAGCAACGATGAGATTCACTGTCCAGCCACGAGGGAATAACTAGCCATATTCCACATATGTAGCGGCAGTTCTCTCTCCCTCTCTCTATTTCTCTCTTTCCGCACTATACACGTATGTCCAACCGTCGTGAATTAATTGCCTATAAAGCAGAACTGCTATTTTTATAGGCGGCAACGTCCAATTACCACGGGTCGTTTTTTGCAATTTTGTTTTTTCCATCTTTCGCTTTATCTCTCTTGTCGCTCCCTCTATTTCTTTCTACCAATCCCTTCTGGTTTTCATTGGGCTGGTCATTGCATTCACGTGAATTAATAGCCCTTACAGTGTTGTCCTACACGTTAATGGAAATCTAAATGGTCACAATCTAGAAACCATTGCAAAACGTGCACCAAATCGAAATATATTTCTGTATTTTTCTCTTCCATGCACTGCTCGGTTATTTCTGTCAACGGAAAAAAACGTCGGCGTGTATATGCCGAGAAATAAAAACAGTCCGACACGACGATTAATGTTTTTCAATCCATTTTCCATTTCTCGTTAAATAAATACAGAATATTAATCCACACATTGGGCTTTTTTTTTTGTTGTGCCACGAAAAAGTTCCTTTGGGAGGGTGTATGAAAAATTTACTCGCTGACAAAATTTGTCCTCGATTATGCAACGCTCGTTTTTTCGCCCTTTTGTGACATTTGTCAGAAAGATCGATCCCTATGAAAAATAGAAGGGATCCACGTCGTTTTTGGACTTTTCGATTCGAAATTTTCACGACGAAATGAAAAGCATTGCATTTTTGAAAAAAAAAAAGTTTTTATTTCAACGAGAAACTTTCGATCTCTCACTGTATATTGAGCAATCACAAATGCAATTAGCATTGTTAAAAGTTTGGAAAGGAAAAAGAAAATCCTTGTGGTTATTCAAACGCGCGAGGAGCCATTCGCACAACGGATCTTTCTCGGTGATTGACCGGACCTTAAGTGACAGCGCGCCAAGTGTCAATTTGTAAGGGTTTTAAATTTGGCTTGTGGATTTGCATATTCCATCGGACGTTTGCTCTTCTCTCGTGATGAAATTTCTCGTTCGAACGGCACGAAATTATTCAATGAATCGATAATGGAATTCCATTCCGCTTCCACGATTCTGGTCCGTCGTCGTATAAAAAAAAAAAAAAAAACAAAAAAAAAACACAAAAAAAACTCATCCATTGATGTTCGTGATTGCTCGCGACATATATATCTCTGGAAAGGCCACCAGGAAAGCACCGCCACGAGGAAACGCTTGACCGGACGAACGGACCGGATCACAGACAATGTCTCCGTTTCCGATTTATCAAATAATAATTAATACGATACATGCAAAACGCAGCGATAGGGCCAGGCACCATGCAGTTACGGGGATCCGTTACGTTGCGGGGGCTGCAATTACGAAATCCTTGATGCATCGATAAATTATTTCCACACATATTTACGAACTTTAAGAATTCAATCAAAGTTCCGAGGACTCGAATATGATTTGTTAGGGCACGCACAATTTTTTTTGACCCTCGCCGAGCTTCCATTAAGGATGGTGAGTCCGGCATCGCAAATGATGAGAAAATTCGGAAAATTTGGTACGTTTTTGTATGAAGTATTTAAAAGATCGTGGAAAAATTTCGCGACCATTAGGAAGCTCAAAAATAATCTTATGGAAACTGGTATAACTTGACGATAAGTTTTTTTTTTGACCTCTCAATTTTTTAATATCTACAATATACTGAAAGCGACGGAAACAAAACCAAATTTATTGATAAATATTTTTTGTATTTGTTTAAAAAATTGTTCTTAACAAAATGTTAATTTTTTGGTAACGAGCTTCCTAATCGTCGTGAAATTTTTACACGACCTCTTAAATGCTTTATACAAAAACCTACTAAATTTTCATCATTTTTTATTTCATTCTTTAAGCTGGTTAAAGTAATGATGACAGAATTCTTAAAATTTGGTATGTTTTTACATCAAGTATTCAGGAGATCATGTACAAATTTCGCGACGATTAAGAAGCTATTTATTGACCAATTACACATTAACAAGTTTCATAGGTACTCAACATCCTTAAGAAACCGCAAATCGTGCGTTATTTCCCGTAACATCACGTTTGCACAGTGCAAAAAACTGAAAAAAAAATGTTGTTGGAAAAGATGGATATTTTGTTGGATACGTTCGACGAAACGTTTTTTTGAAAAATCCCAAACATTTTGTCATTGCAGCAAGAAATATTCTGGCGAGTCTCTTCGGAAGCAAATTTTGATCATTTCAATCGGAAATTTCGCTGACAAGTTCGCTAGAAATCAAATTCACTGCCAAAATAACGAAAATTTTGAAATTATCGAAAAATATTTAGTTTACCGTGTTCAACGATATATCGACTTTTTTTTAACGAAATTTCATTTTCAGTGTACATCGCGATAGTTGTGTTGCATTCAAAACAAAAAAAAACGTTAAAAAAAACGTCACGACCAGGTTTTTTGAGTCCAAATTGAAATTCGCGTGTACCTGCCGGACATTTTCCGTTTCTTTTTGTTTTGGTAAATCGGTAACGTATTAGCGATTGATTTGATCGATTGCCACACACGTACGAGAGACTCGAACTGTAAACGCGTCGCGAAGCGTCATTTTGCAACGGGGCAGTAACATGCACGCGTGTGTCATTTTTATTTGCCGGGGAGACCGGGGCAAAATGGAACGAGCTGAGAAATTTCGCATCCACGAATCTTCCATGGTCTGGTTTTCGACTTTTCTGGCAGCCTCGGTCCAAGAACTGATTGCGGTTCGGTGAGAAATAAAAAATGTTGAAATCAAAAGAATCTTTTATACGCGAATGACGTCCCAAAGATTTTTCGATCTCGCGGATTAACGGCTCGACCAAAAAATTAATATTTTTTTGAATTTTTTAACTTTTTTCTATTTCGAATGGTTTTTCTTCGCAACTAAATCGATTCGTCCAATCCTGAAGAACGATTCAGAGTGCTATCAAAGAAATATTTGACTTTTTTTCAAAACTGGTGGATCCTTCTGCCTCAGCCTCCCCCTTAATATGGATACACGACGAAGCAACGTGCCGGATTTCTCGTACACATGCTGTACATACCTACGAGGAATACTGCGGCGTGACACACAGTGAGAGAGAAAACGCGATTAATAGAAAGAAAGAGAATACTTTTTCCACCTCTGCGGGCACAAAACGCGGACGAGAGAGTAGGCGATTCAGCGCGATCCCCGTCAAAAAATGAGATATCGACGACATGGCTCGGTACGACGGGACGAGCTTGTTCCCAAATGCTGGGCCATTTGTAGCTGGGCACCCTACGCCGTTCGACCCAAGTTGCATGCCCGAGGGCCCTCTGCTCTCTTCTTCGTCAACTCTCCACTCGCTGCTATGCTTCGTTCTCTACTTCCCCCTCCCCCTCCTCTCTCTCTCTCTCTCGCGGTCTCTTCTTCTCTGTGGCTCAGTATTTTTCGAGGAGGATGCGCGATCCAGGGAGAGCCGCATTCTCACCTCGCGACAGGGTAATTATGCGTGGGGCTTGGAGGCTTCTCTCGCGATAATCGCGACAATAAATAAAGCCCGACAGGAAACATTTTCGTGGCCCTCCCTGGTCGAGAGAACCAGCTCGTAAGGAGAATGGAAAAACGAGCGAGGCAAAAGAGAAATATCACGCGGGCTAGATGCTGCGACGACGATAGATCAAACTTTTCACCTCAAATTACCAAGAGACAACCAGAATTCTTGCAAATAACACTTTCCCCAAAACAAGCAGAAATAACGAAACAAATTGCGAGAAATGAAAAAAAAAAATTATTTCAAAAAATCGAATATTTCGAGTCCCCAAACATTCCGGATCCTACTATTGGGATATATAGACAAAAATATCTGAAAAGTTTGACTGACCCGAAGAGCCTCCGGTCCATTTGCGAGGCAACGTCGAGCTCGAGAGATTTTCAATATGGTAGCACTTTCCTCTACGATTACACCTCAGGAGTAATCTCTCAAAAGTAAAACAAAGAATTGCCTGGAAAAACTACAACGTGGCTCATATCTCGTCGAAATAAATTGGATTAATTTTTAGTGAGATTGAACTTATGACCTGTGTGTTTCTGTTTCACATTATGTATTCAACTCATCTCTTGCTCGTGATACATCATGAATTTTTTGCTCTCCTGCCGTATAAATGGAAGCTCCGTTATTTACCTCCTGGCAATCATACCACCGAGCGAATCTTCTCGCAGCCTCGAGGCTTGAGATTATTACCCTTCAGCTGTCAAAAACCAGCATCTTTGAGCAGAATTGCTTTGGACGTTCCCGGTGAATAAATTGGCATTTGCTCCATTGAACAATATCTTGAGAATAAATAAGTTGCTTAAGATTTAAGGGCGTTGAGTACCTATGGAATTTGTTAATGTTAATTGTTCAATAAATAGCTTCTTTATCGTCGTGAAATGTGTACACGACCTCGTGAATACTTCGTGTAAAAACATACCAAATTTAAATAATTCTATAATCATTATTTTAACGACCTTAAGGGTTGAAATAAAAAATGATGAGAACATTTTGAAAATTGAGTATGTTTTTGTATGAAGTATTTAAGAGGCCGTGTAAAAATTTCACGACGATTGGAAAGCTCGTTATTAAAAAATTACCATTTTGTTAAGAACAATTTTTTAAACAAAGACAACAAATATTTGTCAATAAATTTCATTTCGTTTCCGTTGCTTTCGGTATATTGTAGATATTCAAAAATTGAGAGGTCAAAAAAAAAACTTATCGCAAAGTTATACCAGTTTTCATATGAGACTACATTTGAATAGATTTAATTTATTAATGTTAATTGTTCAATAACGAGCTTCCTAATGGTCGTGAAATTTTTCCACGATCTCTTAAATACTTCATACAAAAACATACCAAATTTTCAGAATTTTCTTATCATATTTGCGATTTGGGACTCGACATCCTTAGGCGGAAGTTCAGTATCCGAATCCGAGGAAAAAAAGAAATATCTGTAAGGAGACTAAGACTTTTGTAATCAGTTGCAAAACCCTTAGTTTTTATGTCGTTGAACCCTCATCGTTAGGGTGATATGATCAGGGTGGCGTTGGGATCGTCGTCTATTTATAAACTGAGCCAAAGCTCTCATTGCATGAAGTCCGGAATCTCAAGTGAGATGACTGATAACGGTGTCACTAGTCGCTGGCTGGTTTGGAGGATTTTCCGAGTATCCACTTCGGCCTATTCACTGAAGATGACCGAGATCCCAAAGCCAATGCCTTTCTTCTCAGTGGCACATTGTCCCAGCACGCCTATTCGTTTTATAGACCTGAGGTTCATGATTCTCTTTCCCTCTCTCTCTCTCTCTCTCTCTCTCTCTCTCTCTCTGCCTCTCTCGTCTTGCCTTGGCTCTGCCGTAACGCGTAAAGTAACGCTTTCCATCATGCCCTTTGTACGCTCGTATCGAAAATTTTTGTCCATCTCAAACGTACGCTCCTCAAAAACCACAGACGGATTCCCAGAGTCCTATAGTGAAATCGACGAAACGAGAACTCCGAGAGAACGATAAAAATAAGAAACAAAAGTCTTTCGTTGACGAACCGAATACACAGTGAGGATGGGAATCCAAAAATCACTCGTACGGACTGGACTCAAGGAGCATGAATGTCTTAAGGCTAAATTTTTATTGCACAGATTATGTGAATTTTCATGAAAACAATATTTCAGATTTATGACGAAATTAAATTCCGCTTCACGAAAATGATTAATCTGCCCATAGCCACGCCGCCACTCTCGATTCGTTACTTTTGAATATGCGAGAATATTTTCAAGATTTTTATAATCTTTGTTGAAAAAAATAAATATTCTTTTACGTTGAGTAAACAAAAGTCGATACAAAATGAAATTTGCTTTAAGCAAATTCACGTACAGTTTACGAACTAACGACTTCAGGGAAGACGATTCTCAGCAATTACTTTTGGCAAGGTAATCATGTTGAAATTGCGAGAAATTCCCTCAAGCTCATGGAACATTTGGATTTTCTGTGACAAATAGCTCAAGGGCTCGACGATCTACTGAAGAGTCTGTCCCACTAAAAATGACGTCACACACGTTATTAAATATTCTTCCTCCTTTATATCAAAGTACCTTAAATAAGATTTATTCGACAAAAAGGAAAAGCTTTCTCGATGCTGTGATTATAAAATTTTAGTGGAAAAATGATCCGGCGAGGTGTTAAATGTTTTTCGTTGAGGAGCTTGGATCAAGAAATCAAAGTAATCAGAATTTAATAAAATTTGGCGATAACATTCTTTGGCATCAAACACAAATTTTTTCCAAATTTTTAACCACATGGTTATCGAATTATTGAGAATTAAATCGAATTTCTTATGCACGAGATGTCCACCTGTATATATGTTGACGCTATACTTATAGACGTGAACTTTAGTGTTGGATTACTCGAGCACTACGTGATGGAAAAATCTAAAAAAAATTGTATTGTCATATAAATTATTAAACAATATATTTACAAAATTTTATTAAATTCTTATCTTTTTGAAATTTTTAAATGTTTTTAACATGATTTAGTATGGCAACATTGTATCTCGTCGTGTGATCTAATCTCGTTGAGAAACTACAACCCTCAAAACAGAGTGAACGAGAGACGAAAATTGAGCATCTCGATGGGAAATAGTTTCGGGAACGTTGATTTGATCGTTTTAGAAACTCCTAGACCTGAAAATTCCTTATTACGATGTTTTCGCGAGTATAAGTTTCGCAAATTTATTCAGACACGTTTGTGTGTGAAATTCATCACACGCAGAGACAGGCAATCGTGTGAGGAGAACAGACAATCATTTTTCACATCCCATTTTATCCAAGGCAACGAGGCTGCTAATTAACGATCACGTGATTAGCTAGTGAAATTAATTAGAAATTTATCTGAATAGTCAATTCATGCAACAGTTCATAGCAAAGTACACGAAATATTGTGTATTTCGTTTTAATTGCACAAAATTTTTGCTGCTTCGGGATAAAAACATTGCGAAGGTTTATTTTCCATTTCGTGAATTTTATGGAATTGTGTGTTGGTCAATTTTTCATTAGGACTCAGCAGGACGTGTGCAAATGCAGGAACTCAGCATCACGGAAAAACTTACGCGTCGATTTTTGTGTCGGAGCCAATGCTTTGTGATTTATACACAAGAAACTGTATAAACAAGTTTTCAGTACTCGGACTATCGAAGGAGCCAGAGAAAAATTCTGCAAGCGTCTTATAGCAGGAGATTCATAATTAATAATAAACAAATGAAACGTAGTAATTAATTAAAGAGTCAGGCTTAATTAATTGAGCGGTTGATCAGCGAAAAAACTTTGCCAGCCAAAGTGGCGGACACTTGGCACATCGTCGAGGAAACTCAGCAGGTCAGCTGGTGTCCGCGTTGAATGCCAACAGCGAATAAAAATGGAAAGTTGTCTTCATCGCATCATCGCGACGATTGTTCTGAGGCTCAATCCCGATGCGGCGAATTTGTCAAAACGTCGTCGAGTTCGAAGAAAAAAGTTTACTAAATTATTTCTATCTCAACGCGTCTCCATATATTGCATTTTGCTTAAATGACAGTAACGTCGCTGCGACGTTGTCGAGTTAGCACGAACGTGAGTTTTCCGAGAGATTCTTTCCAATGGCATCAATTTTCATAACTCTTCGCATTTTCCTGCTAGCGAAGCAAGCTCATGAATTATTCTTAGAACACAAATCAATTAAAAAGCCTCGTGATTAACCAATGACAATACAAACTCTGGCGAGACGCTCCATTACAACGAGGTCACCACCGCCAATCATCTGCCTTGTACAGCTTGAGACACACGTGTAAATTATTGCAGAGGATGCAGAAGCAAAGGAGCCTGATTAAGAGGAAATTATTAAAAAGAACGACTACGAGAAAGAGAGAGAGAGAGAGAGAGAAGGAAAAGTGCAAATGTCGTCTACCCGGAGCGTCCTAAATGAGAAATACGCCGGGCGCGAACTCAAACATGTATTTTAGAGTCTGGAAACTTACCTCTCACGTTGATATATACTTATCCAAGACCAAAACATGCGACAGAGAAGGAAAGACATAAACGAGAGAGAGAGAGAGAGAGAGAAAGCCATGAATTTGCTGCTGGAGGTCTCTGCGGTTCATGGTTTCTGTTCCAGCACATCCTCGTTATTGTTCCATTAACGCAGTTGTGTTTTACTGCCTACAGTTATATTATAAAGATGACAGTATATTTAACTTACCGAAAGGTTCTCCTGAGGTACGAATAATATCTGGATATTCTAGTCTTTATAGAAATATATTAAAAAGTCAATTTTCTTAAACAATCCTTACCATTTCGTTGTGTGATTGTGGCTTCCGACTGACTTTTCATTATTTTCATTTTAGAGCAGATTTTACCTGTAACATAAAAACAAAAAAGTCATTAAAAATATTGTTCTATGGCTTTTTTCATTGCTTCACTCCTCTTTCTTAATTCATTATACCGAATGATTTATGAAGAGGTATATTAATCGTAATACCCTGAGAGGGAATGATTGACGGGAGAGCGATAAAAATATTTTATTGCGTCACGGTGCGACCGTTCGTTCTCGATCGTTCACACTTTTATAACGCCGACATCAACTCTCTTATACGTGTTTTTTTTTTTCTTTCCTTTGTCGAAATCACGAAACCTCGTGACACGAGAGAATCGACGAAAAACGAAAAAAAAAATAAAATAAAATAAATAAGCGAAAAGAAGGTTATTCAGAATAATGAATAATTTCATCATCGATGCTGATATTAACTCGCAGGTTATGAGAAAAATCGTAAATCGTTTTTACACTTTTTTCAATCTCAGAGCATTCATGCATTATTTAGGAATTCCAGGGAAATCGTATCCTCTCGTTTATGGTCGCTGCTGGTTTCGATATTTCAATGAATAACGAAATAACCACAGGACGTTGAGTCCCAAATTGCAAATGATGAGAAAATTCTGAAAGTTTGGTATTTTTTTGTGTGAAGTATTTAAAAGATTGTGTAAAAATTTCGTGACGATTAGGAAGCTCGTTATTGAACAATTAACATTAATAAATAAAACGTGGTCAAATGTAGTTTTATGGAAACTGCCGTATAACTTTGCGATAAGTTTTTTTTTTCAAGTGGTTTTTTTTTTTCAAAATTCAATCGAAATGATTTCAAAATGAAATCAAGGAAAGTTTGCCACAAAATATTTTCCTAGCTGTAAGGAAAAACTCAGCCACACTCGATTTTTAAAAAATTTTTCTCTTTCGATGAAGAGCCCAAAATATTATGGACCGTGATGTCTCTTGCTTTTTCTTTTTTCGCACAACTGGCGGTTCATCCGATTCGAAGGACATCAAGGGTTCGGCGTACACAGTTTTGTCAAAGTGTCGAAACCCAATAACGTTTTTTTCATCGTATACAAAGCCTGCTTGCATGAAAACGATGATTCACCGCCACCATCGTTTACACGTGTTGAATAAACATTTATTTTACATTGTGTTACCTTTCAAACGGAGAGCTCTTCGCGTTGCAGAAATGAAAAAAATGTCACCAGCGTGACGTCGCAACGAATGCGAAAAATGTTTCAATATAGCGAGGACCAGCGGCGCGTCGCATCGGATATTCGCAACAATAATGTTTCTCTTCACTGTGTCGGGTTGAAAAATCTTACTAACGTGGACTTGTTGTGGTAAAACAATAGAAAAAACGGATTAAAACAGATTTTTCCCAACTCACGGCCACACTGGGTCAATTTGACCCGGTGTGAATTTTATCCGCCTCTCGGTAGCAGAAATGATCGCATCCCAATAATTCATAATGTTGTAAATATTTATCTCGGTCGCAGTCACAGTTTTTGGTGGAACGTGTTTTTTTTTTTTAATCATTCAATTTTTGCTGCTTTTGATCCACGTGGTTCAGAACAATCGTCGGACAATGTAGTCGATGAAGCAACCAACCAGACGTGTTCGGATGACTGTCATAATTATTGACAATGCCAAATCGATCGAGAATGCTGAATCGAAAATACTTCGGATTAATGACGGAGAGGAAGTTCGACATGGACGAAGAAATAATCTTCGATATATATCGACGCTGTATGAGATCGAGTGGAAAACAGAGATTCCGTGAAAAATATTTAGCCGATTGCGAACAGGGCTTTGTCATTATTAATTACTAATTGGTCAGTGATGCGTCGCTGCATTAGCTTGTAAATACGTTCGAGTAGTCCAGTGTGTTAAGGGGACTGGGAGCATGAAAAAAGTGACGGAGACAGCAAAGTCTGTGTCACTTGCTTCTCCGGTTTGCCAAGGTCCACTAATTAGTCGACACGTTTTCTCCTTTCTCTCATTTCTTTATTTTTTTTTCAATACAATGTTCAAGCGCTTTTCCAATTTATTTTTCACTCTTATTCTATCGGTTCTCATAGAAATTTTCCAAGTTTGCAGGGCGATTATTGCGTCATTTTATTCTGAAAAATATTGCTTTCGATCGGAGCTAAAAAAAAAAGATGGATGAATTTTTTTCGTTTTACTCTTTCTACTGTTTTGCTTTCTCTTTCTCATTAGCTCGCTCGTGACGATCAGGTCGTTAAGAATTTATTTGCAACTCCTTACAACACACCAGCGATCTGTGAAGTGATATCGAGAATGTTTTTCTACTCCTTTTTTTTCTCGCCATCTTCACAACAAACTTCTCGACTAATTTCCTTCTTCATTTCCATACAGAATTGAGCGCGACCTCTCACTCTACGAAGACGGTCTTTTGTACGTTTTTACTCTGCTCCTTCAGTGTTTTTTTTATTGAATATGTAAAGGAACACTAGTTTCATTCTGTGAAAAGTCTTTGGCAATTACGAATTAAGAACGTTATTTCGAAACACGTAGTCAGTGCATTTTTTCTATTGCAATTTTCATTAATTAACGTTGCAACGAAATTTCCCAACGAAGACTATGAACTATATAGTTTAACAAGAAATTTCGAGGCATCGCTTGACAATAACCGGATTAATGAACGAAACATAGAATCAGCAGCAACGAAATAAATTTAACGCAGTTTAAAATTTTAGAAATGAAAAAAAAAAAAAAACCAAATTTTACGACAACAAAAAATACTTCTCGCATTTATTCTCAAAAACATCGTGAACACCTTGAGGAAGCAATTTGCGAATTTCAATTTATAAATATAGAAAATATAGAAAATAAAAAAATATATAGAAATATATAGAAATAAATATATGGAAAATAAAAAATTAGTGACAAATTCTTTATTGTCAATGTCAACACATCCGGACATTTTTTCTTGATATGATTTTTCGATGTTTTGGGACATTTTGAGCCCGTTGACATTGAAAACTGGAAAAAAAATGTCCACCAACACATACGACGATAAATTACTGCGCAA
Source organism: Hyposoter dolosus (assembly GCA_963921915.1). Lineage (NCBI taxonomy): Eukaryota > Metazoa > Arthropoda > Insecta > Hymenoptera > Ichneumonidae > Hyposoter > Hyposoter dolosus. The sequence goes on along the minus strand of OY998131.1, from coordinate 21,314,197 downwards.
AAATATGGAATTCCGAAAGTTGACTCATCTTGGACGTGACTCCAGCCTCAAATTTGTGTCGTTGAAACTAAAAACAGTTAAGAAGGATTAAAAAAAATACTGCAAAAGCTCGAGAGCTGTGTGATTCGAAATGTTACGTATATCCAAAGCTGATGGTTCGAACCTGGTTGAGTGTAAACGATTGTTTTGGCTGAAGTACGCAGCTAGAATAATCCTCTAAACATATTCCTTCTGACAGGGCATAAAAAAGTAGAGGAGGAGATATGAGGTAGAAGATAACAACCCAGTGGGAAATAAAAGAAGGTGGGATTCTCGTGACGACGGTCCAGAGAGGCTCGAGACTAGAGAGTAGAGAAGCAGCATTTACACCCTGTCTGTGTTTTTCCTTTTGTCTCGGGTTCCAAAGTGGAGAGTGGCCCAAGACCTTCGGGCATGTTTTCCTTTAATTTCTTCCCAGTTCTCTATATTCTACAACTTCACTCCCTCGCACATACAGAGTTCACATACATACGCATAATCCACTCGTTCCTTTTTCTTCGACGTACATGTCCAAGTGCCTTCATAAAAAATGATTCGGAAGCTCGCGCTCACGACGAGAATCATGGAGATGCGATCGAGCAGACAATTCTTTAAAAACAAAAAACAGCCCAAGTGTCTATATGAGTGAAGCTTGGAACGGTTCCTGCGATATTTTATGCACGACATGCGTTTTGATAGCACGTTAATATTCCAAATAACATATCCGTCATTCGCGGTAATTATCGGGATAATCGTCTATGAATCCTTGTCTGTCATTGGAGCGTTCCAATTAAGAGTAATTCTCTCCCCTCGACATTCCGCATGGATGAATGTAATGTAACATTTGGTCAGGTTTGCATTTGCCAGAGTTTACGCGTTTTCAATAATTTCGTCTCTCTCCTTCGAAGTCTCGAGTTCACGAACGAAATATCTACAACATCGCATTGAGCTAGAACCATGCAGCTGACCGTAGGGCATGAAATCGAGTTGGTTGTGACGTTTGTATAGAGATTCACGGGCATTGCCCGCGGCCTAACCGTCAATCAGGCCAACTATCGTGGAGCAACGTTAAAGTATTCCGTAGAGATGACGACTGCGAAACGATGAGGGTATTCGTGATAATTAAACACCCGATTTTGTTGCCGAATTATGCAACGCCGATGGGGATGATTGTCAATCTAAACAATGACACGGTGGTTCCTTCATGTAAATGTATTGATACGTTCTCATCGACTGCAGCTACAATCGTAATGATCCAATGACCAGAATTCCATTGGTCAGGAAGCTGCGATGATGGAGAACGAAGAATAAGCATAGCAACGATCGCCACGAGTATTTTAAAGGCTATCGAAGTATTTTTGATTCTTCATAGAGGGAGCTTTAATATATGACGACGGTGAAAATTTGTTTTTCAGTTTTCAATTTTCAATGTGCTTAAAATGTGCCAAAATATTGAGACGGAATATTTCCTTCATCTGGAGCAGTCGCGGTCCTTCCTACTGCCAGGGCTCTTTGACTTTAATTTTATTTAATAATATTTTATTTCTTTGGCGCCAGCTAGTCAGATTGACTAAAAAATTTTATTTTAGTTTTATTATTATTGGGATCTTTGATTCAGGGAGGCTACGGTTGGTGGACCAAAGATTAAGAGCTGAGGCATCCTAAGAAAGCGAGACGGACAGCCTTAGGTAAAAGATTTAGATTTATTTGACTTTACGTTCTTTTGAGTACTGTGTAGAAATTGTTGAATGTCCTCGGACATGGAAATTGACGACAAAATAGTTGACAAAATTGCTGAATTGGCGTGACGAACTCCTCGAGAGCCTTATTCTTTATTCGACGTGTATTTTCAGACGAAATACAAGTCAAAATTAAACGCGATCTATATGGATCTACGAAATTGACAAAGAACAAGTCTGATAATCAAGTGTTATCTCTGAATGATTCTAATCGAATGAATTGATCCCTTTTCGGGATTGAACTGGTAATTCGTAGGACTAAGGACGAAAGAGGTGGGGACGACACGATTGTGACGACACAGTTTTGTACGCTCGAGGAGTTGTCGAGCGTTGATGTCGAGGAGAAATTATTTTTCTCGATGCTGAAAGCTTCCTCTATGAGGAAGCTAAAATAAAAAATATAGTTCCTCAAAGAGGAAGATTTGGACATCGTGCATGTTGAGCATCTTGAGGAAGCAACTTGCAAATTTCAATTTGCAGCGTTTTTTGTATTTGCATTTAATTTTTGAATTCTTTAGGAGGAAAACTGTAAATTTAATTTCTCACCGCAAACCCAGCCACGGGATGGCTTGTTCATGATAAATCAAGCAATTTACATACGATATATTGGCGATATAAATACTCGTATCTATTGCACGTACGTATGGAACTTGCGGGATCGAGGGACCGGAAATATGCGTGGAATATTTGTGTTCGGTCTAACACTCTATACATAGCATTTGTTTGGCATATACGTGGGGATATATTTACGTGGCCAAAAGCGCGAAGCAGCGTTTCCTGCTGCTGTTTAATAAATCAACAAGCATGACGGATTGAGAGTGGCTGGACGACGAGCATCACCGGAGCGACGCAAGCACGTCGAACTCTGGAGCTCACGTTGTAAATATACCCCCAACCTATAAAGCAGGATTTCAGAAAAGCAGGAAAATCGACGAGGCGTGTCATATACAAATTCGACCCTCCAAGCTCCATGAATCGTTTCTCCTCGCTCGTTTTAAAAGGCTCCGAATCTTCAGGTCAATTTTCCTCTCAGTGTTGTCCACAGCAAAACTTAAGGACGTTGTATGCTGAATTTTCTATCGATAGAGTTCCTTTAAATTTGCGCCACACAAAGAAAATAGTGTTTTCTAATAGCTCACGCAATTTTAAGACGTTTCACCATGTAGAAGTCGAGATATTTATCTATAAAAATCACAATTGTCAGTACTTTCTCATAAGAGTTCCCCTTATAATCCCCTTATAATCCCCTTTTCCCCTTATAAAAAGTTCTAAGTAACGATATATCTCGAACGTTATTGTTGTCGTTTTATTCGTCTTGTGATTGGTCGGTCCTGTTATACACCGTGTTTTGACTCTCCCACTGTCAGTCTGACAGTTCCGGCCGTTGGTTTGACAGTTGCGTATATACGCGTGCAGTTATATGTTCCTATCGGAATAAAAGTTTTTTTCGTATGCATGAAAGTGGAATTTACTAGAACTCTTCTCGAGGACACGCTTGGAGACTTTCTCCATCACTGGGAATTGACAGATCCACGAAAACTCGTCACAGAGCCACAGCTTCGGGCTTTAAATTTGAATATATTTTTTTTTAAACAATCGTGGATCAAAATTTATCCCAGAACGCGATCGACTAGAACTCTTCACGAGGATACGCAGGGAGATTTTCTCCATCACTCGGAATTGCCAGATCTACGAAAACTCGTCATAGAGCCACAGCTTCGGGAATGGAATTTTATATTTTTATTTTTCAGAAAATGGTTGGTCAAAATTTTTCCAGAAACGCAAACGACTAGAACTCTTCACGAGGACACGCCGGGAGATTTTCTCCATCACTCGGAATTGCCAGATTTACGAAAACGCGTCATGGAGCCTCAGCTTCGGGATTGAAAATTTATTTATTTAGTTTTTTCGGAAAAAGGTGGGTAAAAAATTTTCCAGGAACGCAATCGACGAGAACTCTTCACGAGGACACGCAGGGAGACTTCCTCCATCACTGGAAATTGCCAGATCAACGAAAACTCGTCATAGAGCCACAGTTTCGGGGTTGAAATTTGTATATATATTTATTTTTCAAAAATGGTGGATAAAAATTTATCCGTGAGCCCGAATGACTAGAACTCTTCACGAGAGCACGCAGGGAGACTTTCTCCATCACTGGGAATTGCCAGATCTACGAAAACTCGTCATGGAGCCACAGCTTCGGGGTTGAAATATATATATATATTTTTTTCAAAAATTGTGGATCAAATATGTATAACAAACAACTTTTATTTCAATGAACTTCAGCTCGAAAATTTAGATTTGATCGTCGCTAATACAAAGTCCTAAGGGACAAGAAAAAAAAAAAAAACATCGCAAAAGCCAAGATTCGACATTAAGGACACGCGAATATCGGAAGTGCCAACAAAAGCTTTCGTTGACATTTTCGCAAAGGTGACAGCGGTCCATGATGAAATATTAATAACGAGCGTCATCTCGCGCCAGCTGTTCGGAGCCAAATTCAAAAATAGTAAATTGCACTCGATTACGTATATGTAAAAAAGAATTTCATCCATCTTTATGTATATACACATGGATGAATATACACAAGTAAATTACAAGTTGCGAGTATATATGCATGCAACGGCTGGTGTTGAGATAAGAAAGCATGTACTTGATGCGGTATATCTACACGGAGAATATTCTGTACGCAGAAAAGTGAAGAAAAGTCAAGGCGCTTAACTCGCGATGTTGCGAGATTCCAGCTGAGCAATAAGACATCTCACACAAGAGCGAATATGTACTTGCTGGATGTATGTGTTAGGAAAAGAAACCGAGCCTCGCAGACATTTCGGATATTATGTACCGTTGCACGGCGTTTGCACGTTTGGCAAGGACGATACACGCGTATAGTAAAATACACGGAAGACAGGGACATGGGAATACACACGTGGATGTACGAGCATGGAAATGGTACGGGATGAGGACGCAGCACGTCGAGAGAAAGCGTTTTCTTTGGACTCTCTTGAAAAATGGGCGTCATAACTCACGAGATAACAGCATATCCGTCTCTCGAATACATTATTTACTTTGAGGGCAACGACGGGGTAGAAATGGCAGGGAAGGAGCGTCGGGAGCCACGGTTTACTGTGAGGCTTGCTCCCATCAAAAGCACGTGTGATAACTCCTTAAAATAGTTAAATACTCACCGAAACTATCAACGAAAAAAAAAGGTCAAATATTTTTGTTTGTTTGTGAAAAATCGCTAAAAAAGTTCGCTATCAGGAATGCATGAATAATGCGTTAAAAAATTGTACAGAGCTATGATAAATGGTCCGTGTCTTGTTCCGGACGGACTGTAACAAATCGCAGCTGAAAACGCTTCGAAAATATGTAGACAAGCGAAACAACGTGTAAATGTAAATGCGGTGTTATGGGCTTTTGAAATACACTGCTCCGTTGCATTTACATGGGCGTTTGACGAATTATTTCGAAATATGCAGTTTGCATTCATTTTTTTCGGCTGCCAAAATGAGCGCGACCTCGCTGACGAAATACTGAGCAGAATTTGAAGAAAGTTGAAGCTTTACGAAAAGTGGAATCTTTTGTAACGATCGCTGTTTTGAAAGCCTCGGAAATACGATCTTTGAATCGTTGGAATGCAACGAAAAGTGATTATTTTTTATAGCAGAGGAGAAAATTCGGATGCAGTATTCGTCAACGATTATGGGAGAGACTTCTTTGCCATTCGAAAACTGAATTTACTGAAAAAATTGAAACAAGTGCATTAATTGTTAAAATAATGAATGAAAAATATATTTTTCGTTGTGTATTCCAACGATGCAAACTTCAGTATCATTCGGAAATTCGGTTGAGAATCAATTTACTCGATTGTCCGAAATGATATGCATCGAAGCTGAGAAAATGATTGATTCCTCGTGGACATTAAGGGGTTTTGACAGGATAAAAGATTGCTGCGTGCTCGTGGTCCCAAATGACGAAAACGGAAGGCACGTCTCGGAGGGTCGTATTGTCTAAGGAATGACCCATAAGATCCCTTGCCCATAAGACTTCGGAACGGCGAGTCCATAAGCTTTATTGCAAGCGACGCTGCTCCATCTCGATTCTCTCCCGTTTCTCTTTTGTCCGTAAAAAAAGAAAAAAAAATATGGCGAAAAAAGTTGTCGGACTATTTAGCTTTTATCCGAAATCGATGCGAGCAAGGACCAAGTTGCTGCTCGTTTCGGTCTCTGGAACGAGCCACGACCAGGGCGTCCATATTGGGAAACAGAATGAAATGTATGGAGCTGCCGCTGCAGATGCAGACTTTTTGGATTTTTTCTCTCAATTTTGCCGGCGACTGCAGGGAAGCGATACGTCTTCGTCCACCATCACGCATCGTTTTGTCAATTTACAGGACTTGATCGGGCAGTAGTTGGAAAATACCCCAATTTCGAAAAAGATCAAAATCTCCTGCTGCTTTCCACACGGACTAATTCGGAAACTGCCATTTCGAATTACGATTCGTACTTGATGACGTTTCTTCCTAATGAGTTTTGTAATTAAATTAATAGATGATCCTCGATGTCATCGGATCAGCTCAAAGAACAGATGATCACGATATGATCCCTGCGAGGACTATAATCTCTGTGATACTAACTTTTGGAAAACTCTGTACGAACCAACACAATAGGACAGAACAAAAAATAAGAAACTGCCAGGAACACGTGGCTGCTGGAACTCGCCAGCAGGGAAACTCAGTTTCGTTGCTCACAAGAAACATATCAGGGGTCTGTAACATATGACGGTGTATGGATGCATTTGCATGAAAGCGTAAATTGAGTCGTTACCCTGTTCCATAAGATAAACATGCAGAAGATGGAACAGCGAAAGAGAGAGAGAGAGAGAGTGGAGAAAATATACAAAAAGATATACTTCGGAGGCGCCGACGCCACAGCACGGAGAATATCCTTCGGCTGATGTGATCGATTATCGTGAAGTTTCATAGCGAAGGGCTTAATGATCGAAGAGAAGAAGTGGGACGGAGGATATGCGATGGTTTTTCCTCGAGAGAAAAAAGTCCTATGGCGACAACGGACAAAGACAGAGGTGGCGGGTGTGTGCCAGAAGCTTGAAGTCAGAAGACATAAGCCCGATAATTTCGCAGGTCAAACGAGCCCTAATACGCCGTTATGGACTTGAGCAAAATCGATTGATATATAACGCTCGAGGTCTTATGGATCTACCACCCGATCTTCGCGCTACATCGACGCGTCAGCAAGAGAAAAACGATATATGGCTCATCCTTCGATCTCGATCAACGTGGCAGCAGGTTTTACGTGACGACCGCGAGAACGTGATCCCGCGTTGGCGACTCTAGGTGAGACGAGTCGAGAAGGCAAGAAACTCGCGTCAAACTATCTCTATTCCTTTTCTCTCCTTCTCTGCTCTCTGGCAGGAGGAAAAAGCTCTCGTATATGTATATTCATGTTCCATGGATGGATATGGAATGGAGATAGGATGAGAATCAGGGTGTGTACGACGTTCTCGCATACCCGACTAATGGCTCGCACCTACGACGACCGACCGTGCATAAAATTATATAATAGGTATGTCCCGTCTATATACGCATTTATATATATATATATATATATATATACAGGCAGAGCCATTATATGAGATCGTTCAGAGATGGCGAGCTCTCTTGCTGATGCACGCGTTTCTTCTTCCAACATTTTTTCTGCTTGCCTCTTTTTCATATGGATACATAACCTCGACGCAATGGAGCAAGCGATAAATAGCTCGATATATAGATAGACGCCGCGATAGGAATTCGAGGGATATACGAGGAATCGATAGTTCTCGGGTGCATCGACCTATAGCATTCAGTTTCGTTTGATTCATCATTCCTACTTCTAATTCTTCATTCCCATAGCCTGCGTATTTATATCCTCCTTATATCTGTTTTCCACGAACCTAATTTATGGGGGACGACTATCTCGTGCAGCAATTTATTGTTTTTTCATCAGAATGCACTTTTGAGTATATTGTCATGGATTCTTTTCAGGAATCACGTTTACAGGCTCCGTAAATTTTCCCAAAAATCAGCTCTTAGTCTTGCTGCATTTTAATTTCATCGAATCACGAGGTTTTGTTCCTTCCAATCAATCTCTATCCATTTTGTCAAAATTCAGGAAAATGATCGATTTTTCTAATGGAACGTTTGATTTCGAATCGAGACAATTTGGTCAAGAAACTTTTAAGTTGTTGGTCAGAATCGATACGAAGAATATTTCAGCTCTATCAGTGAAACGACTCCTGACGTGTCAAGTTGCGAGCATAAATGAGGAGGTCTGAGGAGATAGGTACACTATTAGGAAAAAGGGTTTTGCGTATCGCTGACATACGCGGTATGGAAATAAGGAAAGGGTGTGATTGCGGGAGGGCACGCGCGCGCTCGTGTTGTAAAAAGGTTTAGAGCCTAAAAGCGTCTAGCCAAATAGTGGCAGTCGAGATTCTCGGTTCCGTAGGTGTTTGTCGGGCCTCTCTAACGGATCGCGTGTCAAGAGCATGGCACGAGCGAGAAATTATCCCGTCCGGACGGGCGTCTAGTGCTGAGACTCCGTGACGTTAACGCCTGAACGAGCCAACTATGTTTGTACCAAACTGCTTCACACTGAGCGACGAGAGACCGAGCAGCACTTCAGCGATCCACCGCGTTGCCAAGTCAGCCACTGAGCTTACGGCTGCACTTTTCTCGTGGTATCTATAGATACAAACACTTGCACGTGAATACTTCGTTAAAATTGGCGTTACAGAAAAGGGGATGAGACTCGAGCAACCAGACGAGCGGCAACTTCAACTGGTAGATGCAAATTCGTTGCTAATTCGCCGAATAACTTTCCACCCAGGAACGGGTGTTTCTTACAGCGGGCAATATGCACCATAGAAAGAAAGGCGAAGCGATTTAATGAAAACTACGGTTGAGTGGCGTCGCCGAAATTATGATGATCTAAATTTCAGCAACTCTGAGGCGTGTGCCTTCGATTTTCACAACGTTCGGGCATCACCTGAGAATCGTTAATATTACGTGTACGAGTCGATAACGGACAATATTCTCAAAACTGGCAATTTGGATGTTGCAAAATTGGCCGAGAGGAATTGTCGACGTGTTTCGTCAATTAATTGGAAACTCGTTTCATGGACTTTGCCTCTGGCTGCTCACTTTTTATTGCGTTGACTATTATCACTAATTTTGTTACTTTTTACTGACGGTTAGAATTTGTATTCAAAGGCTGGAGACAAAAATAGATTCTGCGAGATTTGTAGCTGGAGATCGGGGAATAAAATTGGTGAAAAATATTCGAGAAGACAGAGTCGTAAAGAAATATCTGTTTATGACTGATTTTTGTCATTTTCGTCAGCGGCCGATTAAGATTTTTATGAAATTTATTTCTGCACATAAATTGCGAACGTTAGTGGCGAATCGATTTCACATGGAATGAGAAAAACGTCAGTTCTTCGGTATCAACGAGAGAGGGAGAGAGAGAGAGAGAGAGAGAGGAAGAGAAGTGACAAGTGGCGAGGTTGCGAGCGTTGAGCAAGCGAGCGGCGCGTTTCTGCGTCCGTCACCATATCGTGAGATCCGGAGTGATCGTACGTGCGGAGGCGAAGCCTTGCATCGAGCTCACTGACCCCGCGACTAATGACCGACAATTACGATCTTTTTCATCAATTTTTTTTCATCATTCCGCAAGTCCGTTCTCTCACGCGCGGCTACAGAGGAAGAGAGCGAGAGAGTGGCATCTTGATGTGGGCTTTCGTATCTCGTCCTTGCGGCCTTTGGCGAGAGAGGGATAGAAAAGAGAGCGAACGAGCGCGGATAATAGCGGCATCTCCGCCGCATACACTTTTTCTCACAAATTTTTCCCAACAAACCGCCGCAGCCGGTTAAACGTGAGAGAGAACTCTTTTCTCTTCGTGAGGAAGAAGCTGCGAGAGGAAGTGTAGTCACCGAGGGGAAAAAGAATGAAGCGGTAGAAAAATGCCAAAAAAGCTCTCTCCATCTTTTGCCACATGTATTTCACGAAAAAAAAAAAAGTATCAGCTGTGTCCGTCTCTCCTTATCGCATGATCCCTCCACGTCGTGGCTCTTACCTTTTTCTCGCGAAACAAGAAAATTCCAGGACGAAAAACGGGCTCGGGAATCAAGAGAGAGAGAGAGAGAGAGAGAGAGAGAGATAAACCTCGTGATGGAGAAAAAAACCGAGACGGAAAATCGTATGTCTGTGTGAAAATGCGAAAAGCAGCTCTTGCTCGTTTTACGAGAGAATCCTCAAGTTCTTTTTTGTTTATAATATATCTACGTCACACACATCGATGAAAACAGACAAAAATGAACCACTGGGTGAAAATGGGACGCTTGGGAACCAGCAGGCTCAAGAAACAGAACAAAATTTCGGAATTATTCCGTGTAATGTAAATTTTTCTGCTGCGTCCCATAAAATCGGATGTTGCACTCCGCAATCTTTAAGGTTCAATATCTCGGGCACGGCGGGACGATGAATAATTTCGGAATTTTCGCATTGAAATCCCGAGCGGCTTGCCAAAATGTTTTAAAATTTTATCGAAAAATACTTCGTCGAGACCATCACCTTAAGGACGTTGTATGCAAAATTTTCTATCGATAGAATTCCTTTCAATTTGCACCACACAAAGAGAATAGTGATATCTCATAGCTCGCGCTATTTAAAGAGGTTTCACCATATGTAGAAGTCGATATATTTATTTATAAAAATCACAATTTTCAGTATTTTCTCATAAGAGCGTGTGTTAAAAGTTGCAATTTTCAACATTAAATATTTCGATTTCTAAATGGTGAAGCCTCTTAAAACTTTGCATACACTTTTATGTAACATCGAAGTAGCTTTATCTAGTTTTTCAAAAAAATCGGTCGTAAAATTTTTTCGAAATTTTGTTTATTACATAACAAATACAGATTACCTTGGAAAATCTTGAATTTAGAGTATGTTGTTCTTTAGATAATTTGTAACAACTTTTTGAATCAACTTAGGCTAGCAAACCATTTTGTTTGTAAGAAAAAGTGAAATGAAAAATTTAGATTTAACCGTCGCCATACAACATCCTTAAATCTCACTTTGATCCTTTGTCTCACTTTGCCTCGATCTCCCCTCAAAAATACATTGTGGTATTTTTTTTTATATTTTCCATCGTGTGAAGTTCATCCTGCTGCCTGCCGTTCTCGTATCCGTGCGTGTATCCACGCTTGTTTGTTTATGTGGGTGTGGAAGGGCAGCTGTAAACCTGGAAAGATTCGTTTCGATCCGATGGGGAATAGCTAGAGAGCCCTCGGTAATCCGGCTATTTTCGTTCGATCTTCTCGCGATCATCTCATCCTCGCAAAATGTCTCTTCACTGTTCGCCCTAGCTCCTCCTGAATTCGCCATTTTTCCTGCGCGTCTCATTCCGTGCGATTGGCCAACGCGCGTCCGTTACCCGCAGAAATTTCCAGCGTTTGCGCCTTGCCAGGCATCAAAGACTCATTTACCACGTGAAGCGGAAAAAACGCTCAAGTTTGGAAGCATGAGGGTTGTGAAGGTGCTGCTGCATGGCAACTATGGAATCTTTTGATCGTGTAGGGAACTCCATTGTTGTCGCACCATTGACGTCCATAAACATCCAATACAGACCGCTATGGTGGTCCGAAAATGGCCAGAAATTCCATCAATTATTTTCAACCCTCAAAAGGACGCGATAATAATTTTTCTTTCATTTCCAATCGAAAATGGTCGTGACCTTAATTTTTTTAAAAATGCATCCTCTAGTCGCGTCATGCAGTTTTTCGAACAGTGTCGAAAAAATATCGGAATCACATCGACGTACATTTTGGATGATCCTGCGACGACCAATTACCACGTTTTCGTATTATAATACAAAGTACAAAAAATAACCTGCATTGTTAAGATAAGAATAATCTTGAATTAACTAGAATTTAATTGACTGCCAATGGCACGCAACGAACGACACGCAGCTGAAGAAAATGAATTCATGAAAAAAAAGTACGCAAACAGAATATTTATCATTGTTGAGATAAAATCTATATGGAGAAGTTAAAAATAGCAGTACAATTGCCGTCACAATAAATATGTTTTCAGAATACTGACTCACATTTCTGAAAATCAAGTGTTTGGTCGTCCCGAATAAAAAGAATTTTATTTAAATAAATCAGATTTTCTGTGACAGTTTGGATGGAGGAAAAAAAATGTATCCTTTCGGGGAATGCCTCAGGCAGCGTAACAAATTTACGTACACGGTCTGATATCACATGGTAGCGAATGCTAAAAGTCTCAGATAAGCTCCGAGCGTGTACAAATTATATCAAACGGAGAAAAAGAATGAAGGGCTCGAGGGAACAGAAGCAGAGAGGACGCTTCAATAATGGGTCACTTTGAATATCGATCTCTTCGACCTGGTTGCCTGCAGAACACTTGGCACCGTATTATTTTAATCGAATCTCTCGAGTGTCTAGAATCATCGAGTACGTCCCGAATAATTCACATAAATTATTCGCATTTAGTGAGCTTCAAATCCTGTAAAAAAGAAAAAAAAAAGTAAGAGCTTCGACACCTTTTGTTTGAAAATTTCAAATCGTCGTAGAATTCGTATTTTTTTTTTGCAATTCTGAAAAAATTTTCAGAGTATGAAGAGGTTGTATAAATATTATATAATTTCGACAATTTTTCTAGGAAGCAAAAAGGAAGGACAGACTTTTACACAATGTTTTACGAAATTTGCAGAAATTAGAGCGATTGGACGATTTAAAAAAAAAACTCAAAATTTTCGTAAAATTCGAAAAATCATAAAATTTAAACCATCCAATCGATATTTCCCGAATTCAATACCAACCTTCCTATTATGATACTCTATTTATTAAAAAAAAAAAATGTTATAAATCTTAAGATTTGCTCAAGCTAGAGCGTCGACACCCTTTTTTTGAAAGTTTCAAAATTCCGTAGAATTCGTATTTTTCTAGAAATTCCAACAAAATTCTTAGAGAATTAAGAGTTTGATATAGATTCAGTTTGAATTTGCAGTGCCAGAACACACACACACGCACACATCCAAACATTGTTCCTACGACATGATATTTCGATGTTTTGGGACATTTTCACATTGACATTGAAAACAGGAAGAAACAAAATTTCACCGTTACATAGCTTCCTCAATGAGGAAGCAAAACAATGACGTGTATAAGCAGAAAATCCTGATTAATCGATCCGATTGATAGAAAACCGAAACAATAGTGACAACAAACAATGAAACAATTTTTTTTTCCATGTTCCATGACCTAAACCGCCAATTTTGCCAGGCCCCCAAGTTTCCGATTCGGCTCTTATTAGTTTATCGCTAAAAAATTCAATTTACCGTTAATTCATATCCATCCGATTAGGAAAGTCTTCTGTGAGACAAATTGCACTTTATCCTGGTCGAGGCCCGATCCAAGCTCCGGTAGAATCTCAGTCAGGAATCTCGAGATTCCTGGGATTTCGAGTTTTATCAAAAAATAAAATGATAAACAATCGGTCGATCGTTTCAAACGCCACTGCATCATTCTTTCTAGTCGATAACTATTGGCAAACATTCAACTCGTTAATGCCTCAAGTTATGCAATCAGAAAAAAAAAATACATATAAATAAATAAGAAGCAAGCAGAATGGACACGAACAAAAAAAAGAAAAACACACATGTCCGTCTGCGAGGAAACAAAGTATATGGAACCGTACGTATATACAAAGAAGTTGGAGCTCGAACAGTTGTGCACCGATCCGGCAAAACGTTTGCGAGATATAACTGTAGAGAATCTGCAGTTCATTCCGCGGCCACAAACTAATCTCGAGAGCTACGTCCGCGAGAACCACATACACTCCCACACACACACACACACACACACACAGTCACATGTACGTATGTATATGTATATGTTGGGATCGAAAAACGATGCTGGGGTAGGAGGACTCGACTGTTGGAGGAAACCGAAGCCCTGAGAGGTTTGGATAACGTATCGATATTGGAAGGAAAAAGATTAATACCTCCCGAGCCAAAAGAGGAACGCGATCGGAGGAGCAGGCGGTGGAGAAGGAAGAGAGGAAAAAGAGATAGAAGTCTTCCGACATCCCTCGCACGTTTTCTTGCTATATATATACTCTTTTATCCCTCAATCGTTCTCGCTCTTTTTCGCGGTTGGTTCTCACTGTATACGGAACACATTCTTGCCACAAACCTCCGACTATTTTCGGCTCGAGAATACTGCTGCACGGACAAATGTACACCTATCAATATATATAAATATATACACCAGTATATGTGAGATATACGGATTCGTGGTAGACGTACTGGAGATCGCTAGCACGTGAGCCACGAAAACCGCAAATCCGATTTTATATCACCGTATGAGACTCCACCGCCCACCAAATGTAACAAAAACGGATTTTCACATATAAACGGTATTCCCCATACACACACACACACACACACACACACACACACACACACACACACGCACACACACACAATTTGGCATTTATATATATGTGTATATTATATATGTATGTGGCGCTCTGTTATCGATGGCACTCGATTTCCTGAGTTACCAGATTTCACAACGTATTTGCCAGCTAACTTCCTCTTCACTATCGTATTACCGAAATCAGGCCGAATCATCAAGACTTTTAGCAGACTCTCTGACTCTCTCGATTTATCCTTTTGCCCGTTTAAGGATGTTGAGTCCCAAATCGGGAATGATAAGAAAATTCAGAAAATTTGGTATGTTTTTGTACGAAGTATTTGAGAGATCGTGGAAAAATTTCAAGACGATTGAGAAGCTCGTTATTGAACGATTAACATTAATATATTAAATGTACTCAAACGTAGTCTTAAGGAAACTTGAATAACTTTGCGATAAGTTTTTTTTTCGACCTCTCCATTTTTTAATATCTACAATATAGTGAAAGCAACGGAAACGAAACGAAGTTTATTGATAAATATTTTGTGTATTTGATTAAAAATTGTTCTTAACAAAATGTTAATTTTTTAATAACGAACTCCTTAATCGTCGTGAAATTTTTACACGACCTCTTAAATACTTCATACAAAAACATACCAAATTTTCAGAATTTTCTTATCATTTTTTATTTCAACCCTTAAGGTGGTTAAAGTAATAATGACAAAATTCTTAAAATTTGGTTAGTTTTTACATGAAATATTCAGGAGGTCGTGTACAAATTTCACGACGATTAAGAAGCTATTTATCGAACAATTAACATTAACAAATCTCATAGGCACTCCTTAACTGTGCATGAGCAAACGGAACGTAATTTTCATTCCAATCGTAATCTCTGTCGTGTGTGATCGACCTTTAAAATTTAATGAACTTGTTGTTCAATTACTTTCTTGCCCAAAATCGAGTTTTTTTCTTCGAAGGAGAGGTTCAGCTTCATGGAGAATTTTTCCTCATGTTTAAGGGGAGGATACGCGCGTGCATTTTGCAAACATTAACGAAACAGCCTTTTGTACAGTTTTTTGATGTCTTTCTGTTAGTTCTTTCTGACAGTTTGAGAGAATGCCCATCTTTATTGGCACCAAACGCGCGCGAATATATAAACAGGCGGTGAAGCACGAAAGTCGAGTATTTTCGCGAAATTCCAAGGAGCACCCGAGCACTCCAACGAGGAAACGATGTTGGAGTTCGGATCGTTGAAATGCAACGAAAACTGATTATTTTTAAAGGCATAGCGCAAAATTTCGTACAGTATTTATCAAGAAAAGTAAGACAGAATTCTTTGCCATTCGAAAACCGAATTTCCTAATAAAAAAATGAAAATTATCAAAATAAAGAATGAAAATTAATTTTTTCATCGCATTCCAACGATGAAAACTTCAACACCGTCGAATCAAAACCATTATCCAATATTTCCTCATGGCTTCTCGACTAATCCCCTGTTACTAAATATTCGTACGTACGTATGTTTGAGAAAATCGACCTTGCGTCCTGAGCAGAGAACGATGCGAGCTAACGCGATAAGATAATCTTCGCACACACAAGCAGCTGTCAGAACTCGAGCTTCCAAGTTATTCGCAGAGCCTCATAACTCGCGCAATGCAAAACAAAGGGATTGAACGCTTGCGAATAATCGTAGGATCAGAATCCCAAAGGAAAAGCCATGGAGTCAATATCGTAATCGAGGAACAGAAATTCAGTTGAGAATTGAAATCTAATTGGAGGAATTTGCGCGAATTCCAAAAAAAAAAAATATAGAATTTCAATCTTTTTGGCAAAAACGTTCGTTCATGTTGCATAAAAACTAATGAGCTGTGAAATTTACAGTGAGAGGCTCGAGTATTTATGTAATTAGCTTCTCGGCGGTAATTATTCTGAAAACGTTTAATCTCCCGAGGCACATAAATAATCGTGCATTCTCCTCATTTCCAGTAGCAATTTGGAGGATATTTTCGATCTTACGTGCAGCCGCAAAAGTACCGAGTCCCTTACGCATCTTTGAAGAGAAGAAATTTTATGGCTCGGTGTTTATAAAGGAGAAGGGAATAAGCGAGCTTGGCAACAGCCAGGCGTTAATCTGTCGAAAGGCTATAAAGAGAAGCTCACTAGATACTTCGAGAGATAGGCGAGGCAGCCTCGGACAGAAAGACAAGGAAATAAGATGGACTGAAAGAGAAATTGAGCGAGAGAGAGAGAGAGAGAGACTGAGGTGAGCAAGCCTCGGGTATAATGAATGATGCGACGGATAATGGATGATCGTATCTCATAGTCAGCTCCTGGGCTACGAGCCTGCTCGTGTGTTTGTAACTGTTGGGTGTGATTTCACGCCTTTCGCGCAAAGCCGTAGTGGTAAAGCTCTGTCTTGCGTGCCACACGGTCAAGGCAACCGAGTACGTGACGACTGTGACCACAATGTGGTTTTTTATTTATTTTTCCCTTTTCACTGATACGTCGTGTTTCAGAAAACTCTGTAGGAACGAGCCATTTTCGATGAGTGATTAATAGTGCATTCTAATCGCTGACAACTCAACTTTTTACTTTCGAGCAATAAAAACAAAAGAATCCCCAGTCTTCCCTGGCAAAAAAAAAAAAAAAAACTCGAAACCTCGAAACTGCTTGAGAAAATTTGTCCGGAACCAGGATTGAAGGTTCGAAAAAAAAGCGATGATCGTTGAAACAAAATGGAAGCGAATGAACAGTTCTAAATACTTCGAGTCACAGCCACGGGCGAGTTTGCGGAGGGACAAGGCAAATCGATCTTATCAACGATTCCGACTTGATCAATACACCGGAGTCCAAAGTGCTAACCAAGAGTTTGTAATCCATTTACGTTTAATACAATTTGCAAGTTTGCAACAAACAGAAATTGGATTGTGCATGGTCGCCCTTGAATATCTTAGACCGATGTCTTTGCACATTGAAACAAGACTGTTTGATTGTTCAGACTCCGTAATAATCAATCTCAGTTCGTTAACGTGAATTTTAATTGATTCAAAGTTTCCATTGATTCTTGATAATACGATCAAACATTTGACAAAAATGAATTATCGTCTTCGATCTTTTTGTTTCCAATCCCCATCGCCTTTGCGACTCGCGCTTCGAAGGGAAAATTAAAAAATTTCATTACGTTCCTTCCAAGGTACGAGTTAGTCGATATTATTTTTTCAGCCCTGGCGACAGCATATTGATAAAGCTCCGAATGTATGAAGTGGGTGTGGACAGTGAAGATGTCGATAAGCAGCTGCTTTCATGGGCTGAGATCCCCGGACATTTATGATGCCGCGGGTCATATGAGCGACTCGTCTCGTTATAAAGTACCTAACATTTATGCTCTTGGATAGATAACCATATAGCAACAAGTTTTATCGTTTGATCCCATGCATATTCCCATGATGATCATATTGACAAGCAAAAAAATTTTATCGTCTCAACTATCGATCATTGTTTTAATAGACTCGAAAATAAAAAACTGCAGAACCAGTTTTTAAGGTAGTAATCTCGCCGCAGTCACGTTCAAATGTTCAATCAGCAAGAGGAATGTGGAAAACACAATGTTGACGTTAGAAAAAAATATTCAACACGAAGTTCCGACTTCGAGACGATATTCACCAAAATCTGAAAAATCGAGCAACAAAATTCCAAATTTATCTGTAATTGAACGAAGAACGGAAAAAAAAACATTAAATTTTTCCAAATTCTGTAGAAGGACCCTCTGTCGATTTGCTTCACGAGCATGAAGAAAAAAACGCTGCAAATTGAAAATTTGCAAATTGCCTCCACAAGATTTAACGCGATGCTCCCAAATCTTCCTCGATGAGGAAGCCAAAATTGAAAATATCCTCATAGAGAGGAAGCGTTTTTTTTTAAAATAATTTCGACAACTTTTCTAGAAACTAAAGAGGAAGTACAGACTTGTACACAATATCTTGAAAAATTTTCAAAAATTACACCGGTTAGACAATTTTTTGAAAAACTCAAATTTTTGTAAAATTTGAAAAATCATAAAACTTAAACCGTTCAACCGATATTTACCAAATCCAATAGCAACCTTCTTATTGAGTTACTGTGTTGATAAAAAAAAAAATTAGTAATAAATCTTGAAATTTGCGGAATTTAGAGCGACGACACCCTTTTTTTTTTGAAAATTTCAAAATGCCGTAGAATTCTCATTTTTTTTTATCAATTCCAGAAAAAAAATCTCAGACAATGAAGAGCTTTGTATAGATTAACATCTGTGCAAAACGGGAGCCCTGTAGCTCGAAGCGTTCTCGAGTTACAAACGTTTGAATTTTACAGTACCAGAACATACACACATACACACATCTGGACATTTTTTCTACATATGATTTTTCGATGTTTTGGGACATTTTAAGCAAATTGACATTGAAAACTGGGAAAAAAAAAAAAATTCACCCTCTACTTCGCCTTTTGCTACGAGGAAGCAAAAGGCGAGAAACCAGCAAGAATTAAGGTTGGTGAATTGAAGGAATAACGACTGGAAGGATGATAAATTCATTTTCGAGAATTAGATAACACGCCAGGAGTCATATAATACATAATGTACGTGTTTACGTACATATATGCTTTTTGGAAGGCATTTACGAAATGCACGATGTAGGTACGAAGTTGAGTTTGGAGTGAGAAAACAGGAAATCCGTATGTCAGTCATGTAACGTATATGCGAAAGCCTCGGGATGTGTTTTCCTGGTGTTGGAAGCTCCAACACATGCTACGAACTCGTGTACAGTGTTTTCGAAGGAAGGGTGAAAGATGCAAATGTATATGTACGTTGAACTGAAATGGAGGTAGAGTGAGTTTGAAAGAGTGAGACAGAAAGAGTTCTTTCCGTCTGACTCGTGACTTCGCAGCTCGCCTCTCTATCCCCGAGCGTCTTTCGATGCACTCGGGCAAGAAGGAGCTTTATACATATTTGTGTATAGACCTTTCTGGCAGACGGGCACTTCCCGCGATGTATCCAGCGATACGGTCGAGGCAGCAGCTCTATCTCACGCGTAGACTACTGGCGTCTCTCCTACAGCTAGTTTCTCCGTATCTACTGCTGCCCCGGACTTTTCTATAACTGTAGTCTATGGAAACATACAATTCCAGCAACGCGAATGCCCAACAATCCTCAACGAGAGAAGGAGTTACGAGAAAGTGGCTGAGCTACAGCGTTACCACCACAAACGGAGAGTATGGTCAGCCTCGACTTCTTCGTTCCACTAACTCTGCAATGTGGCTTGTCGGACCGGTCAGTAGTAAAGGCAGCAATGGTCAGACACGCTTTCCCGAATCTCCTTTTTTTTTTCATCTCTCACGCTCTCCCTCGATTCTTCTCTTTCTCTCTAGTTGTTCATGCCAGCTCGAGTGAAATAAAAATAATGTATACTGCAAGGAAGTCAAGTAAAAAAAAAAAAAAATACAGGCCCAGGAAACGAATAGATCGAGAGGACTCCGTGACCTTTGTCTTCCAGGATCAACGGAGATGTCGACGTGAAAATACCAAACTCCACATCGCGCAGCTTGCATGTCAAGTTTTTTCGTTCCATTATTTTGGCAGTTTTCCTAAAAAGACACAATGCCAACCAAAAGATCGTGCACGCATCGCGCATCCTAGTCCCCGTCCTAGTTAAGCTCGCATCCTGGATGACTGTAGGAAAAATATTAGTCTCGGGCACGAACAGGACGAAAGAAACGAATGCGGCGGAGGCTCGTGTGAAAAATTGTTTACAACGCGAAACTTTGGGATTTTAATAACGCAATTAATAGAATTATTTCGATTCGGAGTGAATTTGCGGAAAGAACGTTGAAAAACGTTTTTTTTTCTCGATATTTTTCTTCTTTTCTTTGCCAAGAAAATTCATTTCTAAATAATTGAACTCGTTGCTGGTTCATAACGAAATTTATTCGATTTCGTTGAGCACTTGAAGCATCCGAAACACATTGTTTCTTTTATATTATCGCTCGCGAGTTCACCCTCTCGCACGAGGAAGAATGAAGAGATTGTTTCGTATACGGCGCAGACAGCGGATGAAAAGGAAAATGCTTTCGAAGCGTAATAAAAATCACGATTCATCGTTCCGATGCTTTTATGCTCGCGTCTCTCCTCTCGCTCTCAACGAACGGTAGAGTTTATTTTTTTTATTTTTTTTTTTTTTTATATTCGCTCAGTCTTTCCGACTCACTTTTCCGTCCAACGTGCTTCTTTCCACTCCGTTGTCTTGTCATCATTTCAGCGTTTCATCTCTTCAGGAAAAAAAAAAAAAAAAAAAAAAACACAACGCATCCAACGGACCTGATCGTCGACGCTCTCGCAGTTCATTTATTAAGCGGTTCCCGTCCGGCTGTGTTTCCGGACATACACGGCCTGACAACGTCCGCAAATTCTCGTCACTTCCTCCATATCCATTTGACTCTAGATCACAATGTTTTTTCATATTCAGCTTCGTCGCCGGTCCATATCGGCTCGCCTGCTCATTTTATCGAAAAATAAAGTTTTTCGAGTGAATTCTCGAAAATAAATCGACGTTGTATAAATATTTAACGGCAAAATATTTACCAACGAATCTAGACGTTCGTGCGTAGAAAATGGAAAAAATTGAAGCATCAAATCGCCTCATTCGGTTCATACGATTTTGTTCGTAAAGTCTCAACTTATCTCGTTGTCAAGATTCAGGACAATTTACGTCAGCAGGACGTTTCCAGCATTATCTGTTTATGTTTTTCTCATCGGATCGCATTGTCCTTCACGGAGTTTTTGAATCGTTGATTCTTTCCAACCGCACCGGACTTGATACTCTTAAAGGCTCCGTATCCGGCGAAGTTGAAGAGCGTGGGGAAAGTGCACGGGGCTTCAAAGATAGATGAGTCGATATCGGCGCGAATCGCTTTTCGCAACGGCGATAACCATCCGGCTTTTCACACGCGCGCGGACTTTCATCGACGCGAGGAGTAAAGATTGGTGGGAAAGAGTCCGCGATCCGAGAAAAGGAAAAGTGGAAGCGAAAGCTCGGTACGAAAAGAGAGAGAGAGAGAGAGGCAAGGGGAGGGGAGGGGGGTCTGAACCTCGGGGTTTCAGTCGGGTTAAAGTGGTACCTAACCCAACGCGACAGTCAGACGCTCCGCTCCACTGCGGAATTGTTTTATCCTCCACCGTA
Source organism: Hyposoter dolosus (assembly GCA_963921915.1). Classification (NCBI taxonomy): domain Eukaryota; kingdom Metazoa; phylum Arthropoda; class Insecta; order Hymenoptera; family Ichneumonidae; genus Hyposoter; species Hyposoter dolosus. The sequence goes on along the minus strand of OY998131.1, from coordinate 21,292,727 downwards.
TTTCGGGTTCTTCCCATTTTTTTTTTTTTTTTTTTCCTTCGTCTGTTCTCACTCGCTTGCTTCTTTATCTTGTTTTCTAGAAGAGGAAGATTTCGTTTCCGACGCTCGTTTTTCCCGTCTACTTCACCCGATGCCGTGCCCGTCTCCAAACGTTTTCTCTTGTCGCTCGCCCTGCTGAGCAACGAGGGATGAAGCTCGGCCATGAGGCTGCAGGCTACATGGACCAAGGACGTGCGTCTGTCTCATCCTTTCCTCTATATACGACATACGCTGAGACCGCACACTCGTCTTTCAAACTATATGTATATCTACTCGGTACCATCAACGTTACCAACATAAACCCGAGACAGCGTTTCTCCTTCATCATTCCTTTTCGCATATTCTCGCTCCTTGTCTCTTCGTATGTACAATTCACTTTTCATTCGTTTACGTCGATCGCTTACGCCCCTCCGACGTCCTCAAGCAAAGCCATTGGAAGACTCCCTCAAAAGAAAATCATTTTTTTCAAACTTATATGAATTGAGGATTTCCTGACACGTCCACCAAAATGTCATAATAAAAAAAAAGGATACATCCTGCAATTTCCAAATTTTGAGGTCAGATTCGTAAAGTCCCTGGAAACCCCAGAGTCTCTGGTTTCCGAGTCATGCAATCGCAAGCAGGCGTTAAGGATGTTGAGTCCCAAATCGCAAATGATAAGAAAATTCTGAAAATTTCGTATGTTTTTTTATGAAGTATTTAAGAGATCGTGGAAAAATTTGACGACGATTGAGAAGCTTGTTATTGAACAATTAACATTAATAAATTAAATGTACTCAAACGTAGTGTTAAGGAAACTGGAATAACTTTGCGATAAGTTTTTTTTTCGACCTCTCCATTTTTTAATATCTACAATATACTGAAAGCAACGGAAACGAAACGAAGTTTATTGATAAATATTTGTGTATTTGTTTAAAAAATGATTCTTAACAAAATGTTAATTTTTTAATAACGAGCTCCTTAATCGTCGTGAAATTTTTACACGACCTCTTAAATACTTCATACAAAAAAATACCAAATTTTCAGAATTTTCTTATCATTTTTTATTTCAACCCTTAAGGTGGTTAAAGTAATAATGACAAAATTCTTAAAATTTGGTATGTTTTTACATGAAATATTGAGGAGGTCGTGTACAAATTTCACGACGATTAAGAAGGTATTTATTGAACGATTAACATTAACAATTTTCATAGGTACTCAACATCCTTAAAATCGCAAGGCCTTGAGAAATTTGTGAATCTCAATGAAAATTCGATACCTTGAAATTTTTGAATATTTATATTGTTCCTTCAGTGAAATTTTGTATGCGAAACCGAGCATTGCGGGTTCCTATTATCAATGATAATAATATTGTGCATACTTAACGGAGATCTGCCCTAAAATCTATTCACTATGCATCCAGACGTTGGTTGCAAGCTGTCGAGGTCCAAGTTGCTCTTGAGGGACAGAACAAGTAAAGTCCTTTGTTGAGGCGTCGAGATGTTATACCTACTAATCCGCAAGATAATCTGGGGCATGGCATACATGCAGTGAGTTGAACAAAGACGATGTTACGAGGGGAATGCCGCCGCACGTTGGCAAGATTGTTTGGATTCGAGAGCCATGTTCTCGACATTGATCCCAAGCTGAATCCAAGGATCATTATCCATTCAAATAATATAGTGTTTTGTCCTCCGACAAAAAGTCGATGAAAAGGATTTTGTTAAAATATCTGATGAAATGTATAGATTGAGTTCGCAGCTTCCATTTCGATTTTATATCCTTTTAGAAAAACCCATCGATGTCCATGATTCGTAGCCTCAAAATAATGGTCCTTTGGCTTCTTGAATTGCATTAGAGAATCCCATAAGGTTTGCATTCCCATAGACGCGCAGCAATTTGGTCCATGATGCTGTTTTGTTCGAACCCTCGCTCTGTAGCCTCTTCAGTGCGGTTCTCCAGAGTCTAATCGTACCGAAGGACGAGCACTCGTGCATTACGACGAGCCTCGCGATGCCACCATACGATGAGCGATCTATCTCTCCCTCCAAAGGTCTTCAACCATTGCCCAAGTCTACTCGATACAGCGAAACCTCCCATAGTTTTATCGTCTATATCGTTCATAAGTAATACAAACAGGCTTCATATATTATCCGGACTGTGCACTGCTCGGTGTTCCGAGAGGACCGAACTGTTAGTAAGAACACTCTCTCACCAATATCATCGAATACATACAACGAAAAGTAATGCAGAAGGCATTCATTTATCCGAAGAGGACTGAACCATTTGTATCCCGCAGAATTATGTTGAGTCTCGTCGCTCCTTGGCGTATACATCGTTATCGCATGAAACTGCCTGCGGAACTCGATACTTTATCGTCGACATCTGTCGTGACTTGCTCGGATGATAAACGGACAAATAAGCAAGTTCAACATTTGTATAAGGTGAGTCGGTGGATCGTCTAATTTATAATTTTCATTCTGTGTTTTGAGAAAAAACGTTTCAACGTTACGAAAAAATGGAGAAAAAAAACGATAGACGAACAACTGAAAATCGATTTTTTCTCGATCTCGCGATCAAATTTGTAACTGTGTCTGCGTTTTTTTTTTTTTCTTTTTTTTTCAACTCAATGTAACGTGATCGTGACTTCGCAGCAGCTTTTTTCGCTCCAGTGAGTATTCTCAATTCTCTGCTGCTATCACGATGTCGTCTTTGCTTTTTGCACACTAGTTCGCTCTGTTCGTGTGTGTGATTTCCGTTAGCATGACACAAAGAACTGTATCGGATTGAAGAGATGTGGCGATCTCTCTTTTATTACCAGTCACTTTTGTACTCTCTGTTATATACTTTCTCCCCCTTCCTCTCTCTTTCCCTTTGCTTTGGCTTCACCGAGTGACACTGCAGTGTGGGCAAACCCGGCTAGGCTTCGAGACGAATATAGACTTTTTGTGGACGGATCTTCTGGACCAAAGGTGGGTGAACCGATGAGCAAAGGATTGAGAAGAATCAGAGTGACCCAGCGGTTCCGGGATCATGTACAGGGTGCTCCAGGAGCCAAGGTCATCCAGCATGTTAGTTAAAATGTAACTTTCGGTCAAAAAAAATTGGAACTGAGCAACATTTTGCGAAAAAACGTCTCTTGCGCTTTATCCAGAGCCTCGGATCGGAATTTCTTGATCAAGGAAGCAACATTGACCAAGTCGTCGGGCTCGTATGAAAAAAAAAAAAACGAACGAATAGGTCATTTGGATCTGAAATTTCCGGTTTGAAGATGTCGAGCAACTATGAAACTTTTTAATTATTCAAAAACATGCCAAATTTTAAGAATTTTATCATCATTACTTTAACCACCTTAAGGGTTGAAATAAAAAATGATAAGAAAACTCTGAAAATTCAGCATGTTTCTGTATGAAGTATTTAAGAGGTCGTGTAAAAATTTCACGACGATTAGGAAGCTCGTTATTAAAAAATTAACATTTTGTTAAGAATAATTTTTAAACAAATACACAAAATATTTATCAATAAACTTCGTTTCGATTCCGTTGCTTTCAGTATATTGTAGATGTTAAAAAATGGAGAGGTCGAAAAAAAAACTTATCGCAAAGTTATTCCAGTTTCCATAAGACTGCATTTGACCACATTTAATTTATTAATGTTAATTGTTAAATAACGAGCTTCCTAATCGTCGTCAAATTTTTCCACGATCTCTTAAATACTTCATATAAAAACGTACCAATTTTTCAGAATTTTCTTATCATTTGCGATTTGGGACTCAACATCCTTAAACCTCAGTCTTTTTTTTACTCAAGTTTTGACTTTTGCGACACCCTGTAGATCCCTCGATGTATATATACGTGCGTGGGTAATCGTGGCTGCGACAATACAACCACTTTCTTATAGCCTTATTATTCTTGGTCTCTGGTTTGCGAGATACACAAGTTCGGAGATATACTCGAGCAGCGAATCATACGAATGTAAGAAAGTCTGTGTCTCCTGTACAGTCTCATACGACGTTTATTACGTCAATCCCACGCGCGTGTATACACGCGTGTATATGTGAGTTCTCTGCAGACTTGCTTTACGATTTGTCATACAGAAAGTCTCCTGTCGTATACACGCCGAGAAGGAGACCGACATTAGCGTGGCATCGATAATACGCTCCGAACATACATAACGTACCGAACGACTATGCCTTCGTTTTTCCTGCGGTATTCTTCTTCTCGTTGACTCAACTGTTTCATCTCCCGAGGCAGGCTCCGTTTGAAATATGATAATAAAGTTTAATGAGGACCGAAAGGTATCCGCCGCGATATTTTCCTCAGGCTTCCTCTATATTTTTAATCTTCATTTCTCTCCAGCGAGTTCGAGCAATGGACGAGGATATGTAGTAAAAAATGAAAAAAGGCATTTACTTTTTTTTTTTTACTGGTTGAGAGTTGAGGGAAAGCCTGAACGAGTCTCAAGGTCACGTTCTGTCCCGCATGTTTCATATTTTTCAAAGAAAAACCACATATTGCAAAGTTTCCAAAAAATTATTTTTTGAAAATTCTCCTGCTTTTTTTTTTTTAGCGTTTTTGGAAATAGTAGCGACCGTGGGAAATTTTTTTTTCAGAACTTCCGAAAGATCGTGGACATGCAGTTATGATTTTTCATGATTCCTGGAAAATTCTGTGGGATTTAAAAAAAGTTTCGCGCTCGACGCCAGGCAATCGTGGAATTGGGAAAAATAGGAGATTTTTTGTTTTAATGGATTCGATTTCTTTTCCGGCTCTCAGTTCCCTTTCGTTCGGACTGACCTTTACTTTGGATTATGAGGAGGGCTTAGCTTATCTACGACATATCTACGTAATCATGATTTATCGTTATTGTTAATGTATTTTTATTGTGTGTGTGCGTATGGAAGTGAGAGTCGATATTATTTGTGATAAGAAGAGTAACAGGAGCTTAAAAAATTTTTTTCCATGCTCGATGGCGTGAAGAAAGTGGCGAAGAGTCTTGCGAGTTGTTTTTCGTGAGTCTGCATCGAAAGTCTCTCATTTCGATCGAATCACAAAGGCTTTGTGTTATTATCAAAGAAAATGTGTTTTTTTTTTTCTTTTTCCAGATGTTTTTTCGGCCTTGCCCTTTTGTTCCGGTTTTTCCGTATCCAACGCCTAGGCTCATTACAAAAGAAATCTTATCTCGGCTGCATCGCACACGCCATGGAAATGAAACGATCGGTGGCTATTTATTTATTTTCATTGTTCCCTTTCGCGTCTCTCCGCGACTGCTTCCTTCTCCATCGTTCGATGAAATGTTTCTCTCTCGAATAGAAAACCATCCTTAGCCTGTATCGCCATCCCACACTGCGATTTCTTCGGAGTTGTTAGGAGCAGAGGAAAGAAAAACAGCAGAAAAGCACAGAGATTTCTTCTTCGTTGGTACACATTTTCTCGTAATCCTTGGTGAGCAAATAAGCATAAAAGCTCGGCTTAATAAAGTCCTCTGCATCCCTTCGAGGGACTTAATTCCGCTTGGGAGAAAAAAAAAACAGATTTAATTACATACTATTCATTTTAACGAACATAAGCTCAAATATTTACCCGAGGTACACTTTGTAATGAAGAATTCGAATGTAATAATAAGGCGAAAGTAGCATCTCTTTGGCTTCTTGGCTCATTATTTCCAGGTAGGATCGTTCTACTTGCACTTGAGTTTCATTATTGTGCACGTAACTACGACGATACTCAATATTTTCACTTGACTTATAATCGGCTGTAGAACTCTTGCGCATTTATGAAAAATTCCACGAGAGAGAAAGGTAAAAAAACGATGCAAATTGAAGGACGCAAATTGCTTCCTCAAGATTTAGCCCGATGCTCAAATCTTTTCTGTATGAGGTACTATATTTTTAATTTTGGCTTCCTCATAGAGGGAGCCTCGTGCTAAATCTTAAGGAAACAATTTGCAATTTTCAATTTGCAGCGTTATCAATAAAATTTTGACTTATTTATCGATTTTTTACTTAAAAAAAAATAATAATAATAATTTCGACAACTTTTCTAGAAAGTAAAGAGAAAGTACAGAATTGTACACAATATCTTAGAAAATTTACAAAAATTAAAGCGGTTAGACGATTGTTCAAAAAACTCAGATTTTCGTAAAATTCAAAAAATCATAAAAATTAAACCGTTCAACCGATATTTACCAAATTCAATACCAACTTTCCTATTATGATACTCTATTCATGAAAAAAAATAAATTAGTAATAAGTCTTAAAATTTGCGAAAGATAGGGCGTCGACACCCTTTTTTCGAAAATTTCAAAATGCCTCAGAATTCGTATTTTTCTATCAATTCCGACAAAATTCTCAGAGAATGAAGAGTTTGTATAGATTAACATCTGTGCGAAACGGGAGCCCTGTAGCTCAAACCGTTCTCGAGTTATGAACGTTTGAAGTTTACAGTGCCAGAACACACACACACACATGCCGACATTTTTTCTAGATATGATTTTTCGATGTTTTGGGACATTTTAAGGACCTTAACATTGAAAACTGGAAAAAAAAAAATTTCAGCTACGAGGAAGCAAAACGATCTGAAGGGAAATATTGATATCAACAAATTTCCTTTCTCCTTTTAACTCCGTTGTGCCGACTTCCGGTACACAAGGAAATATAAAAATAGCCTTGCGAGAAGATATTATCGTTGATTACAAACAAAATTACTAGAAAAAGTTTTTAGAAGCGTTGTGATTATTTTTTAACGACAAAACATTGAGGATTATTTATTTCTAGAAAAAGTCGATGAGCGAAGTTTACCGTGGACGATGGACAGACAAATATCGTGTGGCACCAACCCCATCGTCCGAGTGCTCTTAAAGTCACAGACAGTAAATAAAACGTTCGTAAATGACGCTGCGAATCATTCAGTTCTGGACGAAGAGGATAAAGATGAAAAAAGGGAAAAGAGGAGAAGATGCGGAGCAGAAGAAAAGGAGGAGTGTGTCTACAAAAGGCGTGGGAGTGCCCATTGGCAAAAGGAGTTACGACTTTCTTCAGTGTCATTCGTTACTCTTACAATCCGCACGCTGTTGCGGCTTCTCCCTCTCTCGTTCCTTTCTAGCGCTCACTCCGTCCTCCTGTCTCTTAACTCAACTCTGATTTTTTCTTTCCTGCTTTCTTCTCGTCTGTCTGGCTGTCTGTCGACCTTCTGGCCCGGCCGACTGCTCCGACCTCCACGAAGGTCCGGGTGCTTACACTTCCGACGACCACATACACACAAACCGGATGTGACTTGGAATACGCGGATCTTCTCGACACGGCAGCCATACACACGAGAATTTGTAGCGTCCATAAAGTTTTTCCTGCAGCCCTTAGTTCCGGTTAAAAGTTGGCGCTTTCCAGTCAGTAGTTCCTTGGACGCGATCGGACAGAAAGAATCATCAAACGGTTTCTGAACACCCACAAGCTCCCAACCTCACGAGGCAGAGGAAATCGACGAGCCTTGGCTCCTTAATCTCATCGCCAGGAACGAAAAGATGAAACCGAATTGATTAATCGACTGTGTCTCGAATTACTTCGATGCAAACGGGCTCGTGTCTTCACAGAATTTCGGAAAAATCGATCAATTGATTTTTGTTCAATCGTTTCGGTCGCCGAAAGATTTTTCAAAACGAACGGAACAAATTTCGGAATTAATGCCTAAAAATAATTCGAGCAGTTTATGAAAAAAGTAATTTTTATTAGAAGGAATGGAATACGATAGAAAAGGTTTGTTAATTACTGAAAGATCGTCCGTTGAGGAAGTGCAATAAAGTCGAGTCCTTAACGAGCACAAATAGAACGAGTTTCGCACGTTTACCCTCGCCGTTACGAAAGATGATAAAACTGGGACGTCAGGAGTTTATTATTGTCGTAGCGAGACGCAATATTTACACTAGAAAAAAAACGTTATTGTAGCAGGATGAAACCAACTCACATTTATTATTTACGACGCTAAAGTTTAATTGGTAAACGATGTTTTACTACATCGAGGCAAAGTTACAAGTTCGAAATATATTTTCCGGACCAATAACTCAGTCTTGAAAGTCAACATAGAGTTCCTTTTAATGGCTTTAATATTTTATGAGAATTTAGTCATTTCCACGTTTTAACCAAGTTTTCTATTTTCTTTTTTATTACATAAACGATAAACCTGGAATGGGTAACCAATAGGGAAACAAAAGGGAAAAGTTTTTCTCAAAATATCAATTTCAGTTTTTTTCTGAACTCGAGTGAAATTTGAGATCCAACTTTTCCAGATTTTCCGAGTTTCCCTGCAGTTGATTATTTCAAAATTCGATGATAAATTAAGTTAATTAAGATGCTCCAAGTTTTTTAATTGCTCCGACAACCCCGAGCGTTCGTTGATCTCGATATTGACTGAGTGCCTGCGATGGCGAAAGACTAAAAAACCAAAGCACCCGAAAATACACGACTGTCAATAATAAGTACGAATACTTTGCCTCCGTTGGCCTCAGAAAAGAGAACTAATCCGTGTGCGTCTGGTAGCCAGACACATTTCTCATACTTTCCTCGGATTGGCAGTAGAAACGAATGCAACGCAGGGATTAGAATCCATCCGGCTTTTGTATCGCGTATCCACCGGGATCTAGTGTAACATGCTCCGAGTAAGACGCGCATATCGACTTTCCGCAATACTGTTTACATTTAGACTGTATGTGGTTTAAGAAAGAATTAACATGGAGGAATCTTGATGTGTATAAAGAAAGTTAAGAATTAAAGTTTAAGGTAGTACTGTCGGTTTTAGAATTAGTATTCAGAATTTAATGAAGTTTGATACAGTAGTGGATTATGATTAGAAAAGGATCCAGTCAAAATTTCAAGAGGCTACAGAGAACCAGAAAAAAGATATTTGCATTGGTAATTTCATATATTAATGAATATTGAGTTTCAGGAGAAATCTCAGTTATCATTGTAAAATACAATGAAATGTATCGATGTTAAATTCATGAAATTACCAATGCGAATATCATTTTTCTAGTTCTCTGTAGCCTGTTGAAAATTTGAGTGGATATTTTTCTTATCATAATTTACTATTGTACCAAATTTTATTAAATTCTGAACGGTAATTCTGAAACCGATCTTAACCTACCTTAAGAATTTTCAACAATTTTCATTGTTCAGGTTCGAGTTATCAGATGTTTGGAAAACTGTGGCTGCCTTCATCATATTTACGTCTTTACGTCTTGAAACATCAAGAGTCATGCCAGACATCAGTTGGCAGAACGTTATGGTAGTTTGAATCAGCCTCGAGAGATAGCTACTTAGCATGCACTTGGTACACTTCAGTGGTGCGAAATAAACAGCTTCGTTGAGCATCTATCGGGGCAGAATGGGGCAAGGAGCTTTGGGCACAGATACTGTGGCTATAAAGTGTACACATGAAGGAGGGATCCGTGTGAGTGAGCAGTAGGAAGGATCATCAGGGTTCAATGAGACACACATCGTCTTAAGCCGCTCAGCAAAGGAAACGCTGTACACCAACATGAGGATTAACCGTCGATCATTGCTGTATGTATATCAACTGCTCCTACTTGAGTCTGCTGATGTCATCATCAGCTTGAGGCAACGCTGCTGGTCACAACCAACAGATCATCGTCTTGCCAACCATATGAATGTATTCCTACCGCAGGATTACACGTTACTGGCATTACGCAGACCGTCCGAGAGCCTCAATGGTTTTTGATCATGATCTCATCAAAATTTCATCGAATCATTTTAAAGTTACATCGTCTATTGAAATCATTGAAATCACTCAGGCAGCCACTGAAGGCTACGATTTTGTTCAACCGGTTGGAATTGTCATTCTGGAATCGAACTGGAATTGGTTGAACCTTCGAGTGCATGCATACTGGATCGTTTTGACCCTAACAATTCTCTGTCACCGATTATTTGTCATCTAATGGCATCGGATGTTTTGGCATTTGGTCCATTTACTACAAAAAACGTCTCTACAAAAAAAAAAAACAAAAACTGCATATTGAACGGAATGGAACAATTTAAAAAACACCTCGAGTCAGATTGACCCAACATGCACTTATAGGAGGTGTGCACTCGAAGGGTTAAGCTTGGCAGGTTCATACTATCGATGACGTTGGGTCATCGCGTTGTCCACTGGTCACATGAAAAGATGTTGATCATATCAGCATCTTCTGTTGGTTCGATGCAGCAAGCTAGAGGCAGGATCATTTTTTATCACATTACAATGGCCAATCAGTTTGTGGTGGGAACCATTCCTGTGGGAACACATTATTCTTTGTCGGATTTGCACGCTCCTTTGCTCCCAGATCATGGATCATCTATGGAGAAATCGGATTATACTTTATCGATTAGATCCTTTGTCGTACACCGCACGGACGAGGGATCGCTGGGGACGAGGGTCCGAACCGCATCATCTCGTGGAATTTGCATACGATCGTCTCAACCAGACCATGGAATGTTGACCACGACTGTCGAACATATTTCCGATGGATCTCTAGCCCCTGAAGATGTTTCAAAATAAGCTACACCAGCGGGACATCGCTTCATAAAACGTAGTTGAATCTTCCATTCGATAGCGTAACCAGCTCAACAGCAAAAAAATGTTGAACTGAGAAATTTTCATGATTCTTCAGTTGCAGACTTGGGAAAAAGTCTAAACACTTTTTCATTGTGACGTTTTGGCGCTCAGCATAGTCACAGCCGTCTACAGAAATACGACGATCAATTATTCATGACGGTTCATCAATTAATCTCGTCAACACGTAACTTTCCTGCGGAATCGTCGAACATCATGGATTTTATAATTCTGCCTTGAGCTGCATTTATTGGTGGCGTGAAATTTAGCTCTGGTCGAAATCCGTTGGACGAGCGTAGTATCTAGAGAGATCTTGGATTCGAGCCTCACTCCATCAGGTATTCGAGACCACGTTTGGGGTGACGTGTATGCCGTCAGGGAACCGGAAGTGTGACCCTTATCATGAGCTATAATATAATAGCAGTAGAGAGGAGATTGAATTAGGCGAGAATCACAATGTTCGTGTTGCGTGACTGCGCAGCATTTCGCCTTCGCGTCAATCGAATATCATTTTTCCACAAAACTTCCCACGCTTTTCCTTTCTTCGGGTATTCTTATGCAGAGAGCATGCACGATTCAATAATATTAAAATAGCCATCAAGAACCTTGTGGTTTTGATGGCTGGAAACGATTGGGTGTGAATTGAGGAAACATCGTGAAAAGAGCGTGGAAATAAGCACAGCAAATTAGAATATCGATCTCCACGAGCTTGCCACTGCCTCGGGACTTGGATGTTCTATTAAAATGAAAATCAGTCACCGATACGTCACGAATCACATGTACAAACCAGAGTTTGTGGATAGCCAGAGCTATCCACAAAGTGATGAAATGTCGAATATTCACATAAAGATACAATAAGAAACTTGATATGCGTTGATCAAATCTTTATCAACCATTGACGAATTCAAAATTGTCAACTGCTGTACCATCGAAATGGCAATCATAGCAAATGCCTTTGAAAAAGCTTCGAGAAGACGACCCCGGAATCAAAACGTACATCCCTATGACAGGAAATTCAAAATCTGAATTGAGGCAAGAGGTTCAAAGGAGAACAAGGTTGATGTTCATTGATCGAGGCGGTATGTACTTACAATTAGGATAACTGAAGGGCTTGAAGCTTCTAACATTGTACGTCTCGAGAGCTGCCCAGGAAATCGCGTTGGCATCACGGCAACTCCGGTACTTTTATGACACTGAAATATTGCAACGTTGAGGTCCAACGAAAAATACTTTCTCTATTAATTGTTTCTTCAACTTCAAGAACCATGACCATTTTCATACCGATTTTGGGTTTCGATTCCGACAAAAGATCGTTTCATTGTGCTGACCGAACATTGAATAAGAATCTTGAGATCTGCTCAAGAAAAAACGGAATTTCGTTGCAATCCAACGATGCAAACTTCAACATCGTGTACTTTTTAAAATTGGAATGAAACGTCGTGGAAATGAAATGAAAAGTGGGGGGGAGGGGAGGTAAGAGACAGTAACTCTTCTGTATTATGGAGTCTGCTCGAAATATTCGACGTTACTATACGAGGCAAAAGTGCACTGGATCGAATTCCTGGCAAGTTGGAAGATTACTGTGTTCTTTTTTCTATCGCAAGTCCGTAAAAGTTGAGATATTCTTGACTGTGATGCTATATACTGCGGTGCTCCAACTGCTTCGAAGATTGCACAGAGTCTCATGGCCTTTGCACGTTCTCTTCCGCGGCAACTAATTCTCGTAGCTGTCATTTTTTTTTAATGCTTCTTTTGCACTCGAGCTCTATAGGGTGGATTTTTTGCTGCATCCTTAATGAAAAGATTTCGCGCACTATAGAACGGGACCACTCTTCTCATTTCCATGCCGCTTTTATGCACGATGCCTTCTATTTCTTTACCGAGGTTGTTCGCTATCCTCATATGTCACTCTGTATAGCAAAGTTCTAGTTATGTTCCGCCTAACTGTAAAAATTTCTTTCCCATATCCCTTTTCTCCTTGGGAAGCTTCCACCTCGCTCTTCGTCTCGGTGGCTCTCTTTCCGGCTGTGATATTTGTATACATATGTATATTGTGCCATCACCCACCGCAGCGGACTCTTGAAGGCGTGTGCGGCGGCTTCTTCAAATCCTCGTTAAAAAGTTAAAGTGGATTCCCCGCGGAGAGTCCCACGAGTGGTGTGGCTCTCCGCGCACTCCTTCCTCTACACTTTTTTCTTTCTTATCCTTCTTTTGCCTCTCGTGTCTGTTCTCTGGCTCTTCCATTTCTGCTGTCGGGGACGACATGGAAAGGCCACGAATGACATTTCGTTTGGAGCCTTCGTCGAGGAGGCCACAAGCTTGCTCTGTATGTATGTGTAATGTTTGCTGTATGTTACGACGGGGCTGTGGCACGTGTAACGGAACGAGCGTGCCATCGAATTCCTGCGAAAAAGCGCAGGTAGACACATTGTATAGACTTTCCTGGTTTTTCTCGGTGGTGAGGAGCGCGAAGGAAAGGTGCGGATGAAGCTCAATCGAGGCTCTTGAAAACATCTGCAGACTTATCTTGACCTCTTTGTTATCAAAAAGCGCATAAGCGCAAGCAAATTTTCCCAGTTCCCATAGAAATGAATTTCGATGAGAAAACCCATAAAAAGTGTGGGATTGTCTTCTGGAAATCCAAGGACGAATTAAGGACGTTGCTGGAGATGTAACGGAACTAATACGCTCTAAGTATAGCAACTGATTGCTTTTCTTTTTCAAAAGTATTGTCGCTTTTTGTGCCTTGCTTCCATTTTGCTCTGGCCTTCGGCTGAAGTTTTTTTTTGCTTCCATACTCCGCGTCGACTCGATACAACATTCCGTGTGAACCTCAGTCCTCCCTCCGTACCTCTCTTGGTCATTCCCTTTTGGTGGTTCTCTGTGGACCATCCGGAGCGGTGAACCACGTTCTACGGAACTCAGGATCCTCGAGACCACATAGCGAGAGCATAAAAGTCACGGAGTAAACGAGAGAAAGAAAGAACGGGAACGCACAGTTGCTGCGACCGCGAGATCGGAAACGTAGATTAATGTATTTATTAAACGTTGGCCAATGCCGCAGAATCCTTTGGAACAATTTTCATGCCGCTTATGTAAAACTCAGCCTTGTACAAAGCAGGACCTTAAAAATTGTCAGCTCCGAAGAAATAAATCTTTTTTGTCACTCCATACCAAAATCAATTTGTGATAAGCCGACTAGTTCGCCATTCATTTGAAAAAATTCGCTATCCATGTTCATCTTTCGTTTCTCCTCTCTTGGATCAAGACGTCAAGAATCTTAAGATTGCATGGTTGAAACAGAACGAAAAATATATTTTTCATTCATTATTCTGATAATTAATGCACTTGTTCCAATTTTGTCAGTAAATTAAGTTTTCGAATGGCAAAGAAGACTCTCCCATAATCGTTGACAAATACTGTATCCAAATTTTGTTCTCTGCTACAAAAAATAATCACTTTTCGTTGCGTTCCAAAGTTGCGAACTTCAAGATGGTTCGATCTTGGATTGATTTGCTCCAGGTCAGTGGTGCATTCAAGAAAAAAAAATAACAATATTTCTCCACGTAACTTTGCCAAATATATAAATATTCTCGACAACGTTGAAGCTTGTGAAACTGTAGCCTGGCTCCAGGTGAGCATATGAAATCTGATAACTGAAGAGTGAGTTTTCAGAATGTTCAGGCTAGATGGGACAGTCCGATAAATCTAAGAGGTGAACGCATAGACCAGGTATTCGTAGTGTCCATCATATTTGGCCTCGGCTGATTGTTTGTTTTTTGGAGCGAGTTATTTCGTTAAGAGACTATCCGAGTTCTCTCACTGAGACATTAAGACGTCGACCAGGATGTTTCGAACGAGTGATTGAAACGAAGTTTATTTACATTGACCGTCATGTACGTGTGGATCCCATTAGCTTCAGTTTTCTTCGATGAATTGCTGAACGGCGTTACTGCTCAAGAAAAATTGTACGGGCGAGAGAGAAACGGAGCTAAAGAATAGAGCGGTTGCGCGCTTATTAAGGAGATACAGGCGAATTTCCAGTGACTGAGAGACTCGACACTTGTTCTCTTAATTATGGAAAAAAAACTTCAGGTCGTCAACCTCCCTGGAGAGCTTCATCGGCGTGAACATTTCGAAGCGGAAGGCGTTAGCTACTAGCCACCAAACTGTGGTTTCCACGCAGATTTCGTAGTGAAAATCCAATCAATTTGGACAGAGATTTTTGACAAAAATTACGTCGAAAAAAATAATGTTTTCTCAGTCACAATTTGCTCTGGTTTGGCTGCTTCAACGAGTGTGATCGAACGCGAAATATCGATATTAAGGCAGCTCACCAGTGAATTAAAAAACCGGTGATATGAATAGAACTTCGGGAGGGTGTTATCTAAGATGCAATGAACACTCTCTTAAAATTTCAGGGTATGTTGCCAGGTAAATTATTGCAAACGAGTAATTTAAAATCACTTATTTTAACATGGTTTATGTGACAGTTAATTTTTTTCACGTCACGATTTTGACTAGTTTTCTCACTGATGGACCGCCGTAAATAAAAGTAGAAAAAGCACCGTGCGATTGAGAGGAAGACGAAGCCGATCGGTGTGGAGATTTGCGTCGATTTGTGTCGATATACGTCGAGACAAAGTCAATACGCCTTTTTGTTTCGTCTATTAAATCGTTGAAAAAGTTGGCTCGAGGTCTCGGCAGTTCTCGCACTGGTCGTCGGTCGTCGCGGTGAGTGACTGACAACGTGTCCTTTCCTCTTTTTCCCTTTTGAAGCTTGTTCGCCAGATGGCCGGTTCTCATCTTGGCCCAGCTACAGCAAATACCCGAGGGTACTTTTCTTCTTTTCTGATGATCCTTTTTTCCAAGCCACAACCGAAACCGTCTTCATCCTTTCTCCCGCAGGCTCGCTCTTGCTCACCAGCACTCGATATATATCCTCTTTAGTGAGGGACTCGACTCCGCTACTTATTTAGGCCCACCCCATGGAAGAACAATGATGTCGTACCTTGTCAAGACTCGGGTGGAGTCTCTTACTTAATTGAGTCGAATCTCGGAAGATTCGAGGGACGTTTTTTATCGAGGGTGTGTATAAGCAAGAAGAAAGGAGGAGGAATATCAGGGAAAGAGAAAAATTAAACCGAAACAAAAGTCCGATGTACAGGAGCAAGAGGAAGAGAAAAGGGCAACGAGGCGATTTTTACGGAGGAAGAAGAAGAAGAGGACGATCGAAGGCAGCAGTGAAATACAACCAGTTGTGGTTAAACTCACAGACGACATGAACTCCCTCTCTTCCTCTTCATTGCTCTCGTCTCGGTTGGCTCCGCGATATAAAATGTTGCGCGAACACCGGTTCACCGTGGGCGATCCAATGGCAAGCTTGTATTCCTCTTTCAAATCAATCTTCCTCAGAGCTCCGGGACTTGATAGACATCAATGACGAGCCTAATTGTATTATTTGTTGGCTACAAAAAAGCAAAAGATGTTCCATTTTTTTGGTACTCCTGAGTACAGTAAAAAATGCATTATTTATATGCCACAAAGAAATGTTGTTTCTGCCATCGACATCCAAGTGGCTCAATGAGGTAACAGCTACATCAACGATTATTCCAGGGTCACCGAATTTATTATCTTTTTGCACATGCCTGAGCTTTTTATCTGTTTCACATAAAATGTCATAAAATTCTTGAAGATGATGAATATTGAGAGCCGGCTTAGGAGCCACGAACTCCAAAAACCGAGAGGCAAAGTACTTGGCCATCAAAAGTTGTTGTTGCGATTTGTCTTTGTCTCTCCATTTCCGATCGACGATAAAAATTGGTCCAAAGTTCCAAATGCTTTACCAAAACATCGATGGCTAGAAAAATTCAATTTGAATTTCGCTATTTTTTGCCTCCAGCAATAATGACGTATTCAGTCGACGAAGCAGCAACGTTTTGATCAAATAAATATGTCTCAATAGAGACACGTGTGGCAAGACCTGGCAGTCATATGCAAAGAAGTCAATTCGCTTGGGGAAGATATTGATTTTCGATGCTCGACAGCGCACATGAGACAACATTGGTAACCAGATACAAGCTGAACATACAAAGTGATGGGAAATCCATGAAACACGTCAAAATATATTCGACGACACGAACTTGAGTGTTAAAGCGCTTGATTCTAGGTTGGAGCAATCAGGACCGATTACGAGAGACGGGAATTCGCCACTGAATGCTGAGAGATTCTCACCTTGCCCTCCGCTCGATCCTCAGACCGCCATCTCTATTACCAGCCGAGAGTAGTTTCAGCTTATAGTTCGTGCCTGGTTCACCCATGACTCAGGAATTATCCGAAACGATGAACTTTGCTCCCTCTAAGTCGTGGAACTCCGGACTCCATTCCTGTGACACCGGGTCCGAGAACAGCGGAGATAGCGAGAGAGTCACGTCCCCAACTAATCGCACCTGATCGAGAAATCCACTTTCTCAACCGTCCCATCGATGCCCCTGTAATCCGCCTAATCGTTCATCGAAGATCGACAGGCTTACAGGTTTATGAATTAGTTGATCTTATGGAGCAAGCTTGTCCGGGTGTAATTTCTACTCCGTGGACGCGTCGGTATTATTTGTAAAACGAAAAGCTACGAGCATCAGCAAGCAGCTGAATCTTTCAAGCTCCGAGGACGTTGATAACCTCCACAGACGCTCCATCGACTAATTAACAATTCATTGATATAACTGATTAAGCAAGAAAAGTCTCCTTTAACCTTGTGATTCAATTTTTCAACTCCGCCTTCCCACGTCATATTACACGATGGCTCCGAGGTGGCGGAATGTGTTAATCGCATCTTTAACATGCAGACCCACCGCAGAATTGACAGCGGACCTCGAGGTGTAGCTGAGCGGTGTCTGACCCACGTTAACCGAAGCTCCAGCATCCATGAGGTTCGCAATTTTCGATGCGGCGTCATCGGAACTCTATTACGATTCGGCGAACAAGTCATTTGTAGTAACCGCGCTTGAATCGGCCGCAACAAAGCGAACGTTTCCATCTCTACGTTACGTTTTTAACTTTTTTTGAAGTCAATGTGAACAATCGCATAGCCGCGCGGCATAGATACATAAGAACGATAACTCTTTCTTCGCTCTCGTATATTTCCCATTTTTCGCTCGGGACAATCCAGGAGGCCCGGGCATGTTTGGTCGAAGATCCTTTTCACGATTTCATGGCGGCTTATTTTTGCATGCCACGCTATTACAATCGATACATATTTCGAAATATACGAGCACGATGTATGGAGAATCTGCACAGATGGCCATTTTATTCCCGAGGGCCAATAACGTATACACATACGAGCTCCGCGGGAACACGAGACTCTCCGAAAAGAAAAAAATGCATTAGTTCTCATTCAAGGTCAAAGACGAGAGCGGGAGAAGGCTCGTGTTAGCTCACGTACTCCGGGCTCTATTGAAGTCCTCTGCGCCGATGCCCTTTAAATGCAGTGGCGTAGAGGGAGAAAGGGATTTCTGGACTCACGGGCACAGAACGGATCGAGAGGGAACCACCAACGACAAAGAGACGTCGCGCGACGTCCCGCAGCCTCTCCTAAGCATCCGTCCTCTTTGCAGCGCAGAATTGCTCCCGCGGTGCAGAGCTCAAAAGCGGAGAGAAGGAAAGACCGCGCGACAGGACTCGAAACTCGCCTCTTAAACTCGGTGTTCACTGCCGCCGGAGATTTGTAGCCTTTGCGTGATATATCGCGGCATTTGCTATCTGGCAGGTCTCCCGCTCCCGCTGCTGCCCCACCGCCTCCTCCTCTTCCGTAGCTCTTGTATGCCGAGCGCGGTGCACCCGCTGAGACACCATGGACACAGAGAGTCCCCCAAATTCGCGCACTGGACCAGATGACCACGACGCACTAATACCAAAACGCGGACCCACGATGAATGCATCCGGAGGATGGCCTACGGCTAAAATACTCGTAACCAGTTTCACTTCCTCCGGGTCCTTGATAATCCGTCAAATGTCCTCGGGTCCTCGCAGCTTCTTGTCCTTCGGAGTTTCCTACGAGTTCGGTCCAATTTCCACTTGTGTTTATTCCAGTAATTTTGTTGTTCTTGGCAAAGTGTTCCATGCCGTAATTCCAAGTGCTCCGGAAACTTGCACCGCGTTTGAGAATTTTCAAAGCTTTATCACTTACCTTGGATGTTGAGTCAGTGACTAAGTCCGCTTGCAACTTTACCAAATCACTATACTCATCCGTACCCGCACATGGTGGTGGAATTTCTAACTTCACGGCAACATCATTTATGCATTGCGATCGGAAGAGTCACTTCGTGACGCCATTAGCCAAACTTATAATTGCAATTATGCCCTAACAGCCTCCAGAACAAAATGACCGTTCGCATGAATTGGTGAGAATTTTTTTTGCAAATATGCTCATTCTCAGGTGGCTCTATAACTACAAAGCTAGAGAAAGAGTGCAAAAAAAATCGTATAGTCCGAGTAGCGATGTGACGCCTTGCCGGTGATTGTCGATTCCTATACTCGTTTGCCTGTTGGAGAACAGAACTTGGGCAATAATGGCATGGCGTGTTATACCACATTCGTACATAGAGCTATGTATCTTGTGGCTATTGCGGCGGGTTGGCCAGTCGAAAAATAAAAGTGCTACACTCTTATCGATCCGAGCACGTTGGAGCACGATGAAAAGCGGTCGAAATTTTCGTGAATCTGACCGCTTCTCCGGCATCAAATGTGTTCAAACATTGACTCTTTCTCTTCCTACTGTTCGCCATTAAACCCGCTCTCTATGGGATAATCAGCTTTCTCGTTGTCTGCCGAATTCATCGAGCCACTGCATATGGCTTTATTTCGTCGTGTGCACTCCAATACGCGCTCTTTGTAGATATCCACTGGTGGGAAGAGCCAAGTTAAAAAGAGCGAATCATCTCATGAGTTGAGAGGCTCATCCACTCGTGCATTTCATATAACGCTCCAAACAGCATTTCAAGAGCGTGGCATTCTGACTAGTTCGAGCTAAAGCACTCCGTGTGTGCCGGAGTAGATGTGATATATGTGTAATATGGCTTGAGCGCACGGAGTAATTGACCTTTCCCGGAATCGGCCAATCCCACGGGGCCCCATGGATCGCCAGGTATGCCATGGGGTAATGATATCGAAAAAGTCTGTAAACTCGTATTAATTGCGTATGTGTGTCCATGTGAAAATCATGATTTCATTGCACGAATAAACTTGACCCTTCAATGAGGGGTCAAAGGTGAGGTGGTTAAATTCAGATTGCAGCTGAAATTGAATACAATCGAAATATGTTTTTGATAAATAAAACATCGAGCATCCTATTCCTTCGTGCAGGAAAAGTTGAGGCCGAATGTGGTTGAATCGTAATTTATATACAGGATGGAAAATTATAATGAACATTTAAAGGCACAGGTCAGCGGAGGGTATTGTTTGCTATGCAGGTTTAAATATAATGTAACAAAAATATATTGCGGTAAATATTTGTACCTTGTCAACAGGAGTCCCGTGGCCGGATGGGAATTGAAATGAAAAAGGGTCAGCCGGAAAGAAAAATAGGGAGGAAAGGGCGGATAGCGAGAGTTTGCGCTGATTTAGTGGCACGCTGCTAGGGGCCAGATGAAGTCCGAGCAGTGGTAGAGGAGCCAGTTGGCTTGATGGTTTGCGAGGACAGCATTCGCTGCATTTTGGAATATCAACATGGATGCTTCCAGAAGCGTATACATACATAACAATATTCGCTATAGTCGTCCGCGGATCCCATGCGAGTCGTACCATGACGCAATGATACAGATAGCCGCCGGAAATGGCGGAAACTAAACAGTGGTAGCCGGAAATGATGCCGGCTACCGCTACGAACTTCCGCTGAGAGAACGCGCGTTTCACGAGGAGCCACGGGGAAGGCTCTTCTATGCTGCACTATATAATCGGCCGTTCACTGGAGAGGATTTCGATCACACCATCACACGTACTCACTCGGAATTCGAAAAAAGCTCCAACATGCAGCCGGCAGTTTACCATGGACATGTAAAACTTTTGCTTCGGTTAAGTGATACATGTTTCCATTACAGAATCGCTGCAGGACAAGGATGTAAATACATGGAAGTGAGCCAAAAAAAAAGATTTGCATGTAAAGACAGAACGATGCTGGGAATCCTTGCCTCGTGACCAGGGCAATAGTGGATAGTGAATGCATTTCGAACTGTAGCCATTGCACGAAGTGTGTGTGGTACGCATACGAATTTCCCATTTTTACCGCTGTACCAGCGCAGGGCGTATGCGGTTATTTTATATCACTCGCATCCCCGCGGGTCACGCCATTCGACACTGCTTCCATTTTTCTCATCCTTTTTTTCACTAGTTCTTCCGACGTCAAGCGCCGATCCATAGATGTATTTATGCTGGTAACGATCGAAGTCGTGGGGGAATACGGCTCATGAAAAATGAGACGGAAATGCACGGAGTTGGAGAAGCCAGCTGGAGGGGGTAACGTTTGGCAAAAGACAGAGAAGATCGAGCTCGAGGATGCGCTGCGGAACTGGGTTGGGCATTCTAGAGGTTGAAAATAAAATCCGATGGGGTGGAACAGGTGATGGTGGCAGAGTGCCAGGGTTGAAAAAAAGAAATTGCCGGTCGCTTACCGGAAGAGGGGTATAGAGATGTGGGTGAACACAGCGCTCGAACCTCTCGCGTGTGCATACGATAAATCTCCATAAATATGTATGAACGTCCTACCGTTCTCACGGGACCTTCCCTACCATAGACCCTACAATCCTTCTCAATACACTCCTCCCTTTCGCTTTCACTGCTTCGTCCCTGTGTGTCACTTGCTCCCTAGACTCGACCGGGAGTACCAACGAATTATGACCATGAATCCTATTGACCTGACACTCTAATTCTTCATTTTCATCTTTCAATATTCACTCCCGTCCTCTCCTCAAAACGACGTATCAAAATTCAATTGATATTCCTTGGAATATAGGATTTTTGCTTTAAAATGCAAAGAGGATGACGCGCGTACGTGCATCCGGAAATTCATTCCAAACTCATTTCATTTATACCACCTAGCTCGCCTTTTCATTTCTCCTCTTTATCAACATCGAGTCCTTCCCGAAAAGCGGTCTGCAACGTTTTTCCGCCGATACTCCGGGTCGTCAGGGTCGCCACTGGTATGTTTTTTTTTTTCCAACTTTCGTTTGCTAATTATATTTCAAAACGCGTCTCAATGGACCGGAGCTTTCGTAGGACACTTTACACGCAGATGAAGGGCAACGCATCCTCAATGTTGTTGATTGAATGTCAGCGTCAGGCCGGAGGTTGGGATCGAAATGCATGATGCATGCAGTCTATCTACGCACTTTTCGAGCGCGTTCATCCGATGGAATACATATGTGCGAAATGCTAGTCAGGGATTCACCGGTCACTATACGCGGACTAGGGACACTTGAATGTTCATTAACGGTATATACACCAGACGGTGCAGAACGAAAGAGACGAGCAGCGTCGGCAAAGCCCCATGGTGAATGCTGAATTTACAGAAATTATTCTGACGTTTGTGTCTCTCTTCCGCAACGGCAAATATTACAGTCAAAACGCTTGCCATTGGATGATCAACAATTGCAAAGCAAAGCACACTACTAGTTCGTTTAAAAGTTTAAACAAAACATTGAGTCTTCCCTATCAATGTCCATCATTGATGAACTCTCCGATTGATCCAGTTGCACTGTGAGAACTTGCGTGGATATTCGAAACGTCTTCTTTAGTCCAGTCATCAAGCGGCTCGGCTTGGTTGACTTGTTGGGCTACCCAAAAGAGCCCTGAGGGCCTACTCCACGTCAGACACAGATTATAGTCAAGCACGCAAAACGGCCGACCGTGTCGTTCCCGATTTTCAACGATGCCGGGGCATATTGACTCGCTTCACGAAGTGGATAAATTCGCTTCGCCGAAGACACTGACGACTCCTGAAAGTGGCAGATGTCGGGAGTTCGCGAAACGAACGAGCGAGTGAGTCCGTGACCCAGTTCAAATAGGAACCATCTCTTATAACCCGGATGGTGTGCTCAGGCTTTTGGAAGGAAGCAAGTCGGCGGCGAATGAGACTAAGATGAGAGAGAAAGATGGAACAAGACATTGAGAGAGACGAACGACAGCGGAAAAGCAGAGAAGCAAAATTAGAGAAACTGTCGGACTGTATCAAAATTACGGAACATCAAATACATGCTCGACTCACTCCGAAATTCCACTTGTAAATATATTTATATGAATTTGCTCAGTTGTCTTTTGACTGAGCCAAGCGTGAGATCAACAAACTCAAACATAAATACGACATCCAAAGTTTTCTTAGCTCTCCAGAAGTAACACTGATACACTTTCCTTCTCAGAATTCGTGTCACTATCATTACGGCTCACACTGGAATGATCAATAAATGAAAAATCATCAGCCTTGGTGTTCACGAAGTCGTACACGATTACTCGTGTGACCCCTACGTTCGACCGGGCACAAGTCAGTGCATATAATCTGGAACCGTTGTTATCATCATTCATGTTAGTCCTATAACTTATTGTTCATTTCTTCACCTTTGAACTCATAAATGGGATCAGGAACGACCCCACGATCTTTTGATAGTGCGAGTGTTTCTCTGGAGCTTGGAGTGCTAAACAGAGAGTAGATCTCTTCGTTTTTCAACCCTCCCCGGATCAGGCCACAGGCCTCAGGCCACATTCATTTTCGAAAATCTTGTTTTTCAAAACGCTTATTTATGCATAAAAAAATTAAAAGAAATACGTGAGGTATGAGTGGCAGGACGAACAGGCCCACATGATCCAGGGGTCCCATAAAAAATCACATATGATACGCGGAGGGTTGATCAAAAAGAAAAGATGCAAATAGTTTTTTATTTGTTTTTTCTTTTTTTTTATATTGATTTTTTTTTCATTTTAATTTCGAGAATAGGGTCCAAAATGAATTCATTGGAAACCAGAACAGTGCATGTTAAATTGTCCTCATGTTATGATCCTTTTCATGTACATCAAATCATTGCTCCACACGAGACATTTTCACGCTCAATAAGAATCATTAGCCATTGCGAAGTACGTGATTCCATAGGCAAACTGAATTCTGCGTTGTGTTACATCAACCGACAACATAAACCGGGATGCAGACTGTGATGCGCCATTACGCCATCCTCTTCTCACAGAAGTAGAGCATCGAATCGATGGATTCAGTTATGTGGGCATGTATGCAAGTGACTGTGAAAATCCTCCCAGTAGATTTGAACAGCGAATATCACTACGAATCGCCCCAATCGATATGTATTAATACAGATTTACCAACTGCAAACACATGCCTATTGCGGTCTCCCCAACAAACTCTCTAAAAGGAATTGGCTTTCAGAGTTATCGAGGGGAATATCACAAACAATTACCTATAATTCGTCATCATCAGGCTTTTTGCTATCCTCTGATAAAAATTCAAATAAATCAATCATGTCTGCGCTGTCACATTTTCATTTCCTGTCACTGCCAAATTTTTCTCTTTTCTGGCAATTAAGTTTGAATAATTGTAAAAAACTCGGCCGATTCAAAGTCAAAATATTAATAATTCAATTTTATGCTCATCCAGTGCCTATTTTTTTTTTTTTTTTGACTACAAAGCAGCATGCTTTTGGATCAGTCATCAATTTCAATGGGATCATATTTATATTTGAAAGTTCCAGATAGATCGATCCACTTGTTGGTTTATACGTTTAACGATGATGGATATTGTGACAGGGCGATAGTTGCGTGGCTGCCAGTCCAATGACGAGAGTGATGAATCTGGATGATTGACATTGGAAGCTTGGTTTTGTATTAGCGAATATGATTGACCTGTGAACTTTGTGAGGATATTGAAAAAAAATGTTGTAGTGAATAGGAGGGGAGAATAAAAAAATATGGAATCGCAGTCGGTAGGACTCGAACCTACGCTCCCAGAGGGAATCTGATTTCTAGTCAGACGCCTTAACCACTCGGCCACGACTGCTCAGTTGTAAACTTAACTTAAGTCATGTGTATACAGATGAAAGAACTGCGCCAATACGCCGCTGGAGAAAGTCAGGAGTGGGGGATGTGCACAAGTGCAAAATTTTCAGCTGAGGCAGTCAAGTCTCGTGAGTCTGGAAAATGCAGCAGGTGAAAGTGAAACTGATATCAGAGCAGTCGTGGCCGAGTGGTTAAGGCGTCTGACTAGAAATCAGATTCCCTCTGGGAGCGTAGGTTCGAGTCCTACCGACTGCGATTTCGTTGAATTTTTTTGCAATGCATTTTTTGCTCCTTGGTTCGTGGTCGAGCTTTTTCATTTGTTCAATTTTTGTTCCCTTTTTCACTGGCAATTGCACGAAGCGATTCTCGTTAAGGTTTCCCAATGGATTGCAGAGGTTTTTTTTTTCTCAAGTGCTTTCGAACGTCTCAAAAGAGGTTTCTATAGGAAAAGAAAACGCGTGACTGAACGATTATGTAAAGTGGTTGAGAACCGAGCATTCAATTAGTAGAAAAGGTCGAGCAGCTTTTCCCTCGTTCTTGCTCGATCTTTCATTTGCGCCCTCGTTCTCGTCATCGCGGCATTCCACGCCGACCGCAATCGTTCGTGATTTGAAAAATTATTTGTCCCTCCGTTGCTCTCGCTCGGCTTTGATTAATCGCAGACTGCTGCTGTGCTTCCTGTATGAGCCAGACAGAGAGCGAGGAAACCCGAGAGGGTGGAAGCGACGTTCTCGGTTCCTGCCTTCGATATCCCTTGCTCTCTCGCACCCTTACTTCGCGATTTATCGTTCGCAATTTGTCCACAGCATTCGCTGATAGCACGTCTGACGTACGGGACGAATTAAGTAGAGCACGCTAACGACAAATTCCTGATGCGGATGCACCCGGTTTTCAACTTATCGTCCGGTCTCCCGAGCATCAGAAAAATGATCCCTCCGACCACAAACGGTTATCAACCGACAATACAACGTTCAATGTCACGCCCGCACATCGCAAGAGATTGAAGCAAAAGGAACGCGAATTTTTCATCCCCGAACGTGCCACGATG
Source organism: Hyposoter dolosus (assembly GCA_963921915.1). Taxonomy (NCBI): domain Eukaryota; kingdom Metazoa; phylum Arthropoda; class Insecta; order Hymenoptera; family Ichneumonidae; genus Hyposoter; species Hyposoter dolosus. Next base: position 21,267,017 of record OY998131.1, on the reverse strand, counting down.
TTCCCAGCCTTTCGAGACCCACGTAACTGTTAATTTCAAGGCAGACAACACCCATGGGAAATTACTACAAGTTACATCATTGACTATAAAAAAGAAAGACGAGGTTTACGTACAAGAAAAAAGAAACAAATAAGGTTCGCAGAAAAAAAAAAGTAAGCACAATGCATACTCTGCTCGCAGTAAGTCTAGCGGAAGATGGCGCACTCTTGGGCTTCTCGAAGCTTGAAAAATTGCAAGCACAGGACATCCTAGAAAAGACAAGATTTTGTTTTCCGCTTCGTGCGTCCAGAATCGTTTAGCTCGAATGAATTAGCGGACGTCAAATTTGCTGGGAAAAGAAGGCAAGATTTGAGTGTAATTGAAATGATTAGCGACATTAATTCTTTCAAAGATTGCGCCAACTTGGAGGAGTCCCAACAAATCTGCCTCCTTCGAGTCTCTTCTCTTTGCCTTCGATTCTTCCGCACATTCTATGGCCCCGAGGCTATAGATACTCGACGAAATATATGCTCCGTATAAAGTGTACCGTGGTCGAGTCGAGTTAGCAAAGGAGAAGCTCTCTCCTTTGTCCTATTATCTGGCTCTCTCGATCGCGGGCTCCAGCCAGGTCCCGATAGTTGGAGGCTCGCTCTCTCGATTGCGCCTTCGAGTGCCGATGTCTCATAAAAGTGGAGAGAAAGAAGGTGATAGAGAAAAATGGAAAGTACGCGAGGGAAGATGAGGAGGTGACTATGAGAGGCCTTTCCTCTCTATAAGAAGTACACGTCACATTTATAGGTTATTATCCCGCCACCCTCTCATAAAAGTAGGCGTGGATGTGATGATTCTTTTCATGTACCACGTACGAGTTTCCTCGTAGAACCTCGCGCTGTAGTGGGAAGTGGACTCTGGAGCTGCAAGAATTCTGATCAAGTATTTCTTTCTGCAGGGACAAGAAAGACTCTGCGCAGAGAGTTAAAAAAAAAATGAGATGTCAGCAGATAAAAGCAGATAAGTCAATAAATAATGCTTCCAACTTCTGTGGTCGTTTGTGAACCATGAAAAACTTTAAAGACGGTCTTTGCGCATTTCGACAGCTCCAAAGAATTGCTGCTCGCGTGATTAACCCTTAATATTCACACCTCTAGATTGTGACGTAATAATCATTGGGGGTGTTATCAATCCCACTCATTTTGGAAAACGATAAATAGTTAAAAAATCGTTAAAAAAAATAATAAAAAAAATACTACAATGTATTTCCAACCCTTGAGTAACGACCATGATGATTGTATTTACTTCGTGCAATTTTTATTAAAAAAAAAAAAAAATTGAAAAAAAATTATGCAAAAATGACTTTCTTTGCAAAAAATGATGCAGAAATTGTAATTTTCAATAAGAAAAAAAAATCGTTTCTTATATAAGTCTGGAATAGCATGCTTTCAGGTGGAATTAGTTAAATTAGCGACCGTTCCAAAAAGCATACCCCAGGTTTTACACCGTCTGCTTCCTACGGCTTCCAAAACTGAACTAACGGGCCCTTTCAAATAATAACGACGAGGCTCCCTACTAGAAGGTTCAAACTACCGATAGCGGGTGTCATAAGTCCCATTTTCTCAAATTTTCTATTACGTATCGTCGGTCGAAAGCGGTTGGGGTAAAATTAATCCCATGTGACAATTAAGAGTTAAAATGATTTGGATTTCATCGAGTTGCATCGAACCCAATCGACCTCAAGCTCATTAGTCACTGAAAAGAAACGTTCTGCTGGAAAAAAAATAAAAGAAAGTAATTTTGATATGTTTCTTTAAAGAAAGTTGATGAACGTGCTTGGTAGTTAATGATTTTTGCGATGTTGGGGAAAGAGTTTTCATCAGTAAAAGAAGAAATGGGGAGGAGGGAAAATCGAAAGAAGTGTAAAGAACGGGGCGGTTCCAAGTTGAGAGAGATTCCGTGCTAAACGAGATACGACGTGAAGAGAGTGGCTGACCCGCCACCGACGTAGATGAACGCGCTGCCAAAGGTATTGGTAAGAAGCTCGAGGGGTCTGAGCAAGCGATAGGAATTCTTCGCTATTTATAAAGGGGTTATTAGCAGCCCCGGGCAACCCTGTCCCGTATCACCGATCGGCATTGCTTCCATCAACAAAGAAGACGTGAGAGAACTGGCCACTAGGGATCGAAGAGCAAAGACTCTTCTTTCTTTGTCTCTCAGGCTCGATCGCGGGTATTTTATATCGAGATCCTGAAACTCTCGACACGCGAGCCCTCGAACTTTTCAACTCATCATGATTCCGTTGTCCGTTCGTATCGCGCTTTCGCCTTTTTTCTTTATTTCCTCTCTATCACACGACTCTACATTTCTTCGATGTTTCAAATTGAATCTACCAATTCCATCCACACTTTGAAAGATTCATTGATAACGAGTGTCTTCTGTCTCGATTGAATCATGCAAACCGTGACGTCACTTCGAATTATTAAACAACTGGAAGCGCTTCAGTGACGATGAACCGAATTGTTTCTCCGATAAAAAAAAATTGCCGTAGGAAATGCGAAAAGCTTTTCCAGAGTTACGTCAACGTAACGAAGTAGCGAAACGAAATAAAAATTCCTATCGCGATCAGATAAATATCCACAGAAATAAATTTAAACAAATTATTGCCGTGCTATTAAAACCGAAATTTTCGAATAACCAAATATTAATTTTCCCAATTAATAACGCGAATTCCGAACCAAGTATAAGAAAATATTACATCAAACATCAAGAAAATGAATAACAAATAGTTTCAACGTCGTCAAAAGGTATCAAAAAGAATTTATTGATTTTGCACCAGAAGCGATGAGCACGATGTATCGCTTCACCGGTAAAGGTTGGATGTCCTCGGGCGAGCTCGATACTTGGTTCGGTAACCGTTCAGCCCGCCATTATGGCTCGCGTATCACACGCTGACCGGGGGGCAGTTTTTTGAGTTGGAAGGAAAAATACAATATCGGGCTCTGGGACTTTTTCCATCAACGGGAACGTGCGGAAAAAAACTGACCCTTAGGAACCGAACAGAATCATAAAAAACCGCAACGATCTACGCCGGAATAATAAAAAAAAAAAAAAAAAAAAAACTATTCTCGTTGCGTCGAAGTTCGATTATTTATTGCACCCAAAATTCTTGCAATGACGCGAATGCAATGAATAAAGAATTTCCCTCGCCGTGCTAATATGAATCGTGGAAAAAAAGGTCGAACGCGATCGTACGATTCAGTTCAGAGCATTCATAGCGCCATCAAATTTCAAGTACAGTACTTTGTAACGAATTTATATCCGGCAAAAATGCAGATCTTGACGCTGCGTACATAAGAGTTACGATTGTACGACACGCCCTTTTGCAAGGTCGTATACAACGCTCGTTCCTTCTGTTGGTATGCATGTTAAAGCGATGCGAGGACGAGAGCTGTGAATAAAAACGATATAAAAAGGGCCAAGAACGAAAAGGAAAAGAAAGTGCCCATGGCAGCGGTGGAACCGCGAGAGAGCGGTGCGCATGGAAGCACCCGTCGCTATCTTCACTGCTCATGATCGTACAGGTGCTCAGTGAATTGCCATTCATACGTGACATATTATTTCGCAAAGAGAGAAAAAAAAAGAAAAGTAAAAACTTTACCAACGTTCTTGAAATTGTTTTTTTTTGCATTTTCCAGAAAAAAAAAGCAATATTTCGAAAGCTACGAATTTTTACAAAATCACAAGAAAATTGATACAAAATTATGTACAAAATCTTGTTTTCTTAAAAACGACATGTGGTCGAACTCGAAACCATCGATTTTCGAGATAAGAAATATATCGAAATTGCAACCGCTAATTGGTTGCCATGGGCAATTCATTTAGGCGATCGAAGGATTTATAACACAGCGTGAAAAATTTCGTTGTTTAAACAAAGGGAGTAACCAAAAATTCAAACGGGCGCGTAGCACGAGCGTTGTTGGTAATTTTATCAATAAAAAACACTGCGAAGCACAGGTCCCTTAAAATAGTGACCGCAGGTGATCCCTTAAAATGTCGTTCGTAACGAAAGAATTTTTCACCTCGATCGAGAATGATTGAAGAATGACAATGGGAAGCACGAGTTTTGCCAGTTGATGCAGTATAGCGAGCGAATGTCCTTAAGAGATTCAAGGATCGAATCGATCTATACCATATGAAGGTGATGGCACGATGAAACTTAAAGAAGTGAATGGTGTATATGTGTGAGTATCGGTTTGAGGCATAAAGCTGGTGGCCGAATGGTTTTATCGTTTTATGTCGCTTAGCCCGGGGCTACCGAGTGGATGGGCGCAGGGTAAGCCATTCTAGCATCGAAGGATCGCGATGTTTGAGGAATAAAGAAGAAAAAGCAAGGGATGAGGCAAACTCTTTGGTGTAAAACGTTGGAGGATATAAAACTCATTCGAGGCTGTCAGAAGTTATACCGATTAAAGATTAATAAAGCATCAGCGTGAAAGAGAGTCATGATAGCGATGGTGGGTTCGGTATGAGCGAGGGGCAAGTGGTAACGTTCGTAAAATGCTACGAACACATAGACACAGGAGTGCAAATACCAGCGGCACGTTATGGCATACGTGGTGCGGGAGTGAGAAGACCGCGCGGATAAAGAGAAAAAGGATAGAAAGTATGGATTGTGTGATGGAGAAGAGACAGGAGTTAAAGAGTGAGATCTGGAGGACGAGAGAAAATAGCGTGAAGCTAAAGTAGGAAAGAGAGTATAGCGAGGAGAAGGCAAGTTGGCATGGAAGAGAAAGAGGCAAAAGGTCGAACCATTTGGCTTTACGCCACACCTCTTGAATTATTTACCTTTTCCACCTTCACTGCTTGCTCCCTCGTAATACTGCAACTTAGAAGCCTCTGTCTTTTTCTCTCTTTCCGCGCACCAAGCCAACTAGTGGCAAGAGAGTAGAGTTGCATCGACCATGAGCAATGTACTCACCCTCTTGCTTGCAGACACCAGCACCCCAGAAGCATTTACAGGTTCGTTCGAGGTTTTGCTAAAGTTGCAACACACATTCCTTCTCGCTCTACAGCCCTTACCACAGCGTTTGTATCTAGCCTCAAACCTCGCTTGCACCCTTAACTTCGGGCTACGCCTCACGCGAGGATAAAAGTTACCGGCATGGTGTGCAGTGCACCTCCAGACGTCCAGTGAAACAAAAGAGGATGTTGGACATGGAGAAGGAAAGAGAGACACACCGAAAAGTTAGCTCGGGTGGCTCGCTTTCCAACACATCCACCTGCAATTGCGGTTACGTGTTACAGCCAACTAAATTCGTTCGAACTCTTAATTACAAGTGGAGGGAGAGTTCTTGGCAGTCGATGTAGCACCGATAATAAAGATGCGGCGGAGCTAACCGGCCTCACTCTCCGTTACTGTATAGACGCGTGCACGGTATACTCTGCTGAAAATCGTGAAAGGGATCAACTTATCCTGAGCAAACGCTTCCAGACGTTGGACAATGTAATCAACAGTTAAACTCAATGCTTGTACACAAATCCACTCTCGTTTCAAACAGTTTTGCTTCCACGATCTCTACCAAAGTCGATGCAAACGAAAGCTTGGTAAAACAGAGAATCTCGGGAGACAGCAAGAGTCCGTTGGAACCATTCGCAGTCAGACAGATGATACTGAAGTTTGCATCGTTGAAAAACGAGGAAAAATATATTTTTATTCATTTTTTTTGATATTCAATGCGATCGTTTCAATTTTTCTAGTTAATTCATTTTTCCAATGGCAGAGAAGTTATCGTTGATGAACATTGTACAACAATGTTCTGCTTTGGTATAAAAAATAATCAGTTTTCACTGCATTCGAACGAGGGAAACTTCAACATCGTGCCAGAAAGTAGACACCACACGAAGAGCAGACATTTTTATGTCCACCATATAATTTGGAGGATTATTCTGACTGCTAAGTTATTGCAAATCAGGAAACTCAACAAACAGGCAATCGACTCGTTCAACTCTTTCATATCGCCATCAAGAATATTGTTCTTAGAAAAAAACTGACACAAATCTAACTTCCAGGTCTTCATTGCTGTCCATTTTTGAGGAATGATCAAATTCTACTGTTCGTAAATCATCAACAATTAGCGCTTGCCCTTGTAACTTTTTTTTGCTTTACTGCTCTCTCGTATGCTTGGGTTGCCTGACATTTTTGACAACGTGCATGTTAATTGTCCAGTAGCTCGTGAATTTCATCATTCGCGCTTTGGATATCGGTAACTGAATTCCCGAAACCGCTAATGGACTCAATGCTGTGGCTTGGCTTTCGGTTGATGAATTTCTGTAAAAAGCTGAATACATATTGGGAGACCAATGAGATTTGCTCTCGTGGGTGGAAGCAGAGAAAGAGGAGCACACGATGGTTCGCCACTTGCATAAGCAGGACGTATACATTTATGTGTCACAAATTTTCACGATATATTCAAGTTCGAACATGGTTTCGTATATTTATTATATATTTAGTTATATGGATGGCCCACAGCGACCACGAAAAGGGCAAAATGTATGGAACTCTCGATAAATAATCGACGTAGGGTCACCATTGGGTCTCCGTTCCTACTGCGAGGGTTACGTGGATACCGGAGGTGCGTGCTGGCACCAGACCCGGTCATTATCCACGTTCGATCGAATAAATCAATTAACGGTTCGCGCGCCCATGGGACTCCGGAGAGAGAGAGAGAGAGAGAGAGAGAGAGAGCAAAAGCTCTGGTTGTGCGCAGGGCAATTAAGTGAGACTTTTGGGAACAATAACGATAACAAACTTTGCCCCGAGTGAAAATGCATCGCGAATCTTCGATCCACTTAGTTTGCTGAGTGCTGTAAACACGTAAATTGTTGGACTATGGAAAAATTCTAGTTTTGGAGGTTTCGATCAACATTTTTTCATTTTGAAACCACGTCTTCGGAGCCTCGACTGACGATGGCCATTTATTTAGTCATACTCCTATTTTACGACCATGCAATCGTTAGCAATAAATATATGGTGGCCTCGGGTTAAGAGCTGGATGGAACGTGCCTGGGTGGCAAACTGTCGTCGTATTTTGGAACACTATATGCATCAGGCTCTCAGCGTCACGTAACCAAAGCGTCATAAAAGTGCTGAACCAAGAGACATTTATGTTTTGGGACATTGACTTTTTTATTGATTATTTTTTACATCGATCCCAGGTTCAATGGCACTTGATGTGGAAAATATACACTAGAGGATTATAATGAACGTGAATAGATTCACAAATGACGTCGATGACATTAATCGCATTATACCCGAGATTTATCGCCCGTGACGAATCATCGGTGTAATAAATTTTCGTCACTTTCTGAGGTAGGCGAGGAAAACCTTTGGGTGAAATCGTGTACATCGTGCTCGAAATGAAAAAATATAAACATTCGTCAAGATCTTCTTGGATGAAAATATAGATGCCGAGAATTTCGAACGCCGTAAAGATTTTCTGCTCGAATTATTTCATTGTAGACGAAATTATTTATAGATTCTCTCGCTCCCCAATTAATTTTACGGAGCTCTCACATTCTTCCAGATTTCCGAGAAGGATTTACGCGAATAATTTGCAGTCCAGATCCTTTTTCTGCTTCCTCATAGAGGAATGTGACGGTGAAATTTTTTTTTTTTTCAGTTTTCAATGTCAATTTGCTTAAAACGTTCCAAAACATCGAAAAATCATATCTAGAAAAAATGTCCGGAGATACTGTTTTGGTATATACTGTAAAATTCAAACGGTCATAACTCGAGAACTTTGAGCAACAGGGCTCCCGTTTTGGGCAGTTAATTTATACAAACTCTTAATTCTCTGAGAATTTGGTTGGAATTGCTAGAAAAATACGAATTCTACGGCATTTTGAAATTTTCAAAAAAAGAGTGTCGATGCTCTAGCTTCCGCAAATTTCAAGATTTATTACTAATATTTTTTTTATAAACAGAGTATCATAATAGGAAGGTTGGTATTTAATTTGGGAAATATCGTTTGGACGATTTAAACTTTATGATTTTTCGAATTTTACGAAAATCTGATTTTTTTGAGAAATCGTCCAAGCCGCTCTAATTTCTGTAAATTTTTAAAATAGCATTCGTTGAGATCGTCTGCGAGTGATCAACAGTTTGAGTAATAAAAATTGGTGGACTCGTAGTTCTTAATTAGTTTCCTTGGCTAATTATACAATGTTCATCCTCATGTCAAAAAATATAATTAATACAGTGTGTCTGTATCATCTCGCAAGTCCCATACGTACGACGTTACTCTAACCACAGTTTAATAGTTCCTTTTCATTTTTATCCTTCGACTGTATAATCCACAGAGTGTTGGATTGTGTGAGATGACTGTTTGGGCTGTAACGAAGGAGGAAAGATTGGTGTTTTTGTTTCTTACTCGTGTCGTTCTTGTACGAGGAAGATGCGATGAAGCTGGAAGGTGGAAACAGTGATCGTAGAGAAGGCGAGAGAAAAGACGTGGGGCTTTAACTCACGGATATTATAATGGATTCAAGTGGCACGTCACGCGCTTCAACAAACACGTCACGCAGGGGAGATCTATCTTACTGAGGCAGCCCGAAGCATGGCCAGCACGTTCATCAGAGGCCCGTGAAACGAGGTCCCGTTTTTTTCATCTTCTCTTTCCCAACCCCTATATCACTACCTGCTTCTCTTTCCATTTCTTTTCATCCTCGTTGTCTCTCCTCATCCAGGAGGTGCTGAAACCTCAACCACGCCCCAGCCACCCGCGTGTACTTCGTTTTCTATAACGGCAATAGCTTCAGAACGCACACCCCAAAACCAACGAATATATAGCCATGGAGAGAGCAGGATACTTCAGGCTATACGCAGCGATGATGCTGCTGTCGATCGTGTTCGTGGTCAGCCTGGCCAACCACAGCATCGGCTCTGCCCTGGCTGCACCAAAGTCGACACGATCAGGAAACACGAAATTGATTGTACCACTTGCTATTTACGCAAGCTACTAATTACCGCTGACTATAGAAAATAACACCGGAAAAGCTTAGCTTCGCAGCTTCGTTTCAAGCGAAATCCAAAATCAAAGATTTCGCAAAAAAAAAATACTTTTTTGTCGAATGTTGACAATTTTTTTCTTCATTTTCTTTTTGTCAGTCATTATGTAAAAATTAATTTAAAGTCCGGACACTGATTTCATCGTAATGATCGTATTTGCAGGTGAAGGAGCGCAGAGGCAGGCGCAGAGAAGCTTCGCTGGTTCGTGTCAAGAGAAAGTAGAAATAAAAGATTTACGTGAAAAAACAGTGTTTTGTCGAATATTCACCATTTTTTTCGTAAATTTCTTTTTGCCATTATTCATGATTAATTAAATAGAAATAAACATAAAGTGTGGACAGGTGTTTCGTCATAAAATCGCAAAGACAGGCGTCACCCCTTAATTTCTATGGGGATGCAAAAATAAGCTCACCCCATTGTAAATATCACGTAAAAAATAGTCGGAATTCTGTTTTCTAGTTTTTTGTTTTTTAACAACTAAAAAATTGCTTTTTTTTTATCGTTCAATTGAAATAAAACGTAGAATTGAAAAAATGTCGATTTAGTATTTATATGGAATCGATGAATCCGATTTAGTTGGATCGCAGAATTGAGTGGTCTCTGCACTCAAGTGGAATTTCTGAAATAAAACTGGTGCTAGAAACAATTCTTCGGAGACCCGAACAATATATTCGGCCGAGCTGCTCATCCATAGTCATGACGATTACAATAACAAATAAGTGACAACTCGGTAGCCCACGTGTGAGTATAGAAATATCGCAAGACCAGAATCTCTCGCGCCATGAAATACAGAGAAATTTTTCTTCCGTCGAGCAGACTACACTCCACGGGATCATTTCGAGTCAGACGACGAGAGAACTCGAAAGATCGACGAGTTTCTGTGCAGAGAGTTTCGAGAGACACAGCATCGAGAGAATACGTGTCTGTGTATATATATGTAAGTGGAATGAAGAGACGGACCAAAGGTTAAACCGTGCGAAGGGAATCGTGTGAGAAGACATACGACCACGAATGCTCGTGACGTCAAAAGAGTGAGCACACAAATCGATTTACCACCATCGATGTTATATTTGCTATTTTGCTACTTTAGCAAAAAGGGAAATCTCGCCACTATTTTTCAACATAATTCTTTCTATATTTGTGTCCGCTTCAAATTTATGAATAAATTAAACGAATCTCTCTCCCATGACCTCGATTCTAATGATAATAATTTCTGCAGCACCACGATATTAAAATTTATGGGAAAACATAAAAAATCTGTAAAGTTTTGATATAATTTCGATTTTTAATTCATTCCCCGATAACAATTTTCATTGAATTGAAAGAAAAATTCATGAAATTTATGAAATATTGAATATTTATTTTATTGTATTTTTTTTATTTTTCATTTTTTTATGATCAACAGAGCGAAGACAGGAAAAGATCGTACGATATTTTATGGGATCTTTGTACAAGTATTTCCATGTTTTTGGAGAACTTGGCATGAAAGAACTGAACGACTCGCTTTTCGTGTGGACAAAAGTGTCTCGATATTTTTCTGAGGTGACTTCAAAGATTCAAAAGTTGATTGAGCTCCACTGCTTCGTTTTTCAAAGCATTGCATTAAAAGAGCTTTCCTTGCGAGCTCGTTAAAAAAATTTCCAGCTAAAACGAGGTTGAAAAGCATTTCGCAATAATCTTCCAACTCGATCGTGCAGTTTACGAATCCAACGAGACGACGCATAGCGATAATCGAATGAGAATGGATTTCCGGACAGCGATGATGGCTGTGTTCATGAATTTATTCACTTCGGAAACATCTTCGAGATTCAGGGAACACGAGGATCTTTTCATTTTTATTTCTAAATCTTAGGATAGACGGCTGGGGAAATTCTGCATTTTTTTTGCTGTTTTTCGAGCCTTCGTGACGTGGTCCGCATTCCATCGAGCGAAGTAGACAATGCTTCGAGATTTCCCTTGCACATTTGTGGTTGGAGAGATCGAGAGACGCTTCGACGATCGACATGAATATTTTCTCAACTCCTTACATAATTAATAACTTGTAATGTCATCGTTAATATTTAATTGATACCGGCGGAGCATCACCGACGATGCGGAGGTGTATATAAAAGTTTTTTAAAGGAGATTCGCTGAGACACGTTCGTGTACATTCGTTGCAATAATCTCGTTGTTGTGCAATCGTCACTAGACCCTTTCGGGACGTGACAGCGTCAGCATCACATGGAACCGTCTAAAAAGCTGCATGATAAATTCAGTTTAAACGTTTGTTTGAATTTTCACCCTTGCGAAAAGGAGCGATCGCGGGAAGGGACGAAAATTGGATTGGCTTGGGGCAGAAGTGACTGTTTGAAAATTGGATCAATGGAAACTCAGGACAAGGAAAACGACGAAAAAATAAAATGGCATGATTTTAGTTTTTGAATCGGAAGTTTGAATCTGCCGGAACGAAATGATTTTTCATGCTGCACACGTCACAGGAAATCGAGTTTGCTCAAGCAGTTTCTAAGCTTTTAAGTTAATACGAGTTTCTCTCAATGTCAGTCCGTTCCCTTTCGTCGTTTTGTCGGAGCAGGAGGCACTACTTTGAGGGCTTGCTATGATTTCAGCGAAGAAAATAAACATCTCTCGGTTCTTCCTTGGCTTGAGCTTTCTTGCTGCTTCAACTTGGTTCACCAGCAGCCCGATCCAGATAAGAAGCTTCAGCTTTCCGCAACATTTACATTCGATTACCGCTTTTCACTCGATCGCAACTTCTTCTCCTTTCATCGGTACATTATCGGTAGATCAATGTACAAAAGTCTGTTGCTGCCCGTGTGCCCTCGATGTATACAGATACAAAGCCCACTCTTTATTTCTTTTCACCTACGCGTTCAATCTACTCACAAAATCTTGCTCCTCCCCCGCGACGCGCTCGTTTGTCGTACTTGAACAGTAGATAACTCGGGTCGGTTCTTTTATACGAGCGTGGTGAACCGCGGGAGGGAAAAGGACGAAAGCAGGAGGATAGAACGGGAAAGGGTGGGAGCAGGCGATGAACGAGACAACTTTGCCCTCATATCGTCTCTTCTTATCCCGAAGGCGACAAGCCGTAGAAACTGTAGCTTTCCCAACGTGTACAACGCCGCATGCACCGCGAGGCCGCGCAGTGATGACTACGACGTCGACGTCGAATTGCTTACTCGCCGAAACCTCCTCGAGATTCTTCTTATTGCCGAGAGTGAAAAAACATATATATAGGTGGATGCTGTCGATTGGAAACTAGAAAATGGATTCTCGAGTGAAGGATATCAGTATCCTTCCGGTGCCTTTCATCCAATGCTGTGCAGCATTGATGAGCTACGTACGATAGCATGAAAGCTCCTCGGGGAAATGCAAATTGGAATCCGAATAAGCGTATTGGCAAAAGTCTAATAGAAACACGTATTATGCCTCCTACATTCGCTCTTATCTTTTTTCTCTACCGACTGGATAAGAAAACTCAGCAACGCAGAAGTCAAAGAAATCGGAGCCAATCTCGGAAGGCATCAAGTTGTGTTTTCTGTTTTATTACCGCAAATCTCAGGAATTTAAAAAAGCTCGACGTGGATAAACATTTTTTTGAATGCAAAAAAAATGTTTAAATACCTGCTGGATATGGTTGTGGGATGAATTAATGACTTTGAAGCAGATAGTTCATCGACGTGTCATTTTTCCAAATGATTGGATAAATGTTTATTGGAAAAACAATTTCGCAAGCTTTTCGACGTGAAAAGATTTCTGCGATTTTTGTGGAGCTTTTCTATTTTTTAAAAAATACCTTTCGCATGAAAAGCACTCGTGTGATTTTTTTACACTTGAGGGCTTATGATATTCGAATGAATAATTCTGCAAGCACGAGGAGCACGATGGGCTTCACAGTATCGCAGAAGCTCTGTGTGGATATTTTTCAGCCAGTTGTTATTATTAGGTAGAGGCATGGCTCTCTTTTTTTTTCTCTCAACTCTTTCTCCGCATGCCATTCATTTTTTTTTTCCTCCATTCTTCATTGACCTGGTTTCGTATCAATCACTGCTCCAGTTCTCTCAAAATATTCGGCTGGAATGGAGAATTCGTTCGGTGCGTTTCGATTTATATGTCATTTTCATATACACGAGTTTTGTGTACGCGATACATATAGCTCCGCGATAGCAACGTACATGTGATATATATATTTGGAAAATATACATTTACGTTTGCGAGAGAGCACACGAGAGAATCCAAAAGCTTTAGTTAACCGGATATATTCGGTTTAGCATCCTCAACGACTAATCCGCAGACCGTGTGAGCACTGATGCGCTGCACAAGTTGGCTGACTACAGTCCGAGCACGATGCACACGTGCTTTTTCCTTCTCTCTGTGTATATAGAGCCTTGTTGTTGCAGTTGCTGGCTACCGCTGCTGTTGCACGGGGACTCATAACTTTGGTGATAGCCACGTATGGCTGGCTGGTCAGACTGCCCACGGTTACTCCTCTTCCCTCTACTATCCTCTCGAATCCAACAAAGCTGGATTAAACTCGAGTTTACAGATGAATTATACAAGTGCACGTCGACCAACTCGAGGAACGTATAGCAGAGACCAGCTCTCTCCTTCGTCTGGCATGAATCGCGCAGACTTTGTAGGAGAGCGAAGAGCTCATATGTGCATGGTTATGATGAAGAAATATGCATTTTCGATTGCCTGCCAGTGGAAAATCTTTTAACGAAGGTTCTATCGATATACTTCGGAGTCGAAACAATGTTTGAAATTTCTGCTGAATTCCGACTACAGAATATACAAATAAAAATCATTATTTCAATTTTTGCTTCCTCATGGAGGAAGCTGTGTGACGATGAAATTTTTTTTTTCCAGTTTTCAATGTCAATATGCTTAAAAATGTCCCAAAATATGGAAAACTCATATCTAGAAAAAATTTGTGTGTGTGTGTGTGTTCTGGCACTGTAAAATTCAAACGCTCATAACTCGAGAACGGTTTGAGCTACATGGCTCCCGTTTTGCACAGATGTCAATCTATACAAACTCTTCATTCTCTGAGAATTTTTTCGGAATTGATAGAAAAATACGAATTCTGAGGCATTTTGAAATTTTCAAAAAAAGGGTGTCGACGCTCTAGCTTCCGCAAATTTTAAGATTTATTACTATTTTTTTTTTTATAAATAGAGGATCATAATAGGAAGGTTGGTATTGAATTTGAAAAATATCGGTTAAACGGTTCAAATTTTATCGTTTTTCAAATTTTACGAAAATCTGAGTTTTTTGAAAAATCGTCCAACCGCTCTAGTTTCTGCAAATTTTGTAAAATATTGTGTATATCTTTACTTTCAAGAAAAATTGTAGAAATCATATAATTTCATATATATAATCTCAAGTGCAAAAAATCATTTTTAAAAAATTAAATATCTTCATTCGTAGTCAGTAAATCGTTGTCAATTTTTGTCTACAACTTCAATATTATGTTAAATTTCGTGTTTACAAAATATTGTATGTCGCCAAGTTGGAAGATAACTTTTACGTGATAAACGATAAAGCCTCCTGAATAAGATGAATCGTTTTTTATTTTTACGTCAAAGCTCGTATTCTTGATGCTGAGAGTTTGAAAAGGAAGCTGATGCCGCACGAGACGCGAGGAGGTTGAATTCACTAAATAGTTCGCTGGTCGAGCGAGACTCGTGATGCAAGGAGCTCACAACATTATTATTCTCTGAGCTTTTAGGAATGTTTAATAATTGAATTGTTCACGCGTCAACGAAGACTCGTCGAGGTATTTCGATGTTTAAATGTCAATCGTACATGGAGGCAGACGTACACAGAATACAGAGAGCAAAGGTGGGGAGGGTGCTGGAAGGAAAAGTCGTATAAGTGTAAAAGGAACGTAAAGACCTCATCGACGTGCGAAGGCGTGAAACGTGTCGGCGGGTATCGAGAGGAAGCGAATTGAATAAAAGGTTAGGGCTGTCTTACGGTGCGTCACGAAAGCGCGACAAATAGAGAAAGGCGAAGCAACCGAAAAGCTATATGGCAATGTGACGCGGTATGTGTGTTGAAAACGATGGTGGATACGAAAGATGGCGAAAGAGTGGAATAGCGCAGTTTGAGGGAAGAAAATGAAAGCTCGGTGTCGAGGGGTCGAGTTCTCTTTCATATTCGTCCGGAAGAAATTTCGAACAAACAATAAATAATACGGAGGCGTTGGCGCGGAGGGCATTCTCTCGTGGAAATTGTGAAGCACGCGTGCGTGTGTTTGGAGCTTTTGTGTGAGAGAGTCATAGCCCAGCATATAACCCATCGTATATTTTCTACACTCTTGGTACTGCGATAGAAAAAGAGAATATGCTCGCGGAAGGAGTATGTACGAGAAGGATAACGAGTGAGTGTTGAATAGAACGCCCAAACGATAAAATAAAAATAGATCTCTCTCCACTGCGACTCCGATAGAAATTCAGAGGGAATATAAGAGCAAAGGTAAAGAAAATAGCGTCATAGAGACGCCAAGAGGGATGGAAGACGGTAGAAGAGAAAAGGAGTAGAATGCGAAGAACTATGCTTGGATAACACATTTTGCAAAATCCGACGACCCGTTTTCGGCTTGCAGAATTGAATATTTTATTGAATTCTTGAGAAATCTTCTATAGAGGGAGCAGAAGAGAAATACCAGGGTCTGCATAGGGTGTGGAAATATATATACACACAAAATTATTATTGTATAGGAAACATATACGAGATTTAACAAAAGATTGTTCGAGTAAGAAGAAGAGAGGAAAATATGTTTTGGAGAGAAGGGTGCAGTTATTGTTTCGAGCTTTTTCGTAGCCGGTGAGGAGGCATGTAGCATCTCATTTCTCGATTCGTTCGGATTGCGAAAATTTTCCACACCCAGAAACTGACCGCAATAAACGCCGCGCGTATACGTTATATACGTTCGAAATCTCGCTTCCCCTCGTATTATAAATGGAATGGTATAGGTGCATGTAGAGTGCCGGGATTGGATACATAAAAACGATAAAGTGAAGCCAGTGCATCCACGGTTATGACTCTACTCAGACGTGTACGATTACTATAATTACGCGGGCGACGCGGTGGCTATTAATGCGGCGCGCAGGACTATCTCATTGCGGCATCTAAGTGCGCGAGCAACGTCTCTCGGATTCTTACTCGTTTTTTTTACCCTTTTTTTTTACTCTCTATCTCTCTGTGTACTCGAGGCGATTTTTGGTGGTCCGTAGGGCCCTATCCAATCGACGGAATCGCAAGGAATCTCTCGCACTTTCTCTCCCTCTCTCTCTCTCTCTCTCTCTCTAACTCACCTGCTCAGCCTTTCGTCTCTTTCTTTCTCTCTTGGTCCGTATCTGTCTTTCTCTCCGGAGATGAGAGAATTTTCGTACGTCGTAGAAGCCCTCGAGCTTTTTAATGCCAGCGAGATATCCACCAAACAGCTCCACTTGAACCGCTTCCTCGATCATGCCTCGTCCCTAAAATCTTCGTTACCAAATATTACGAGCTGCCTATACATCCCACGTATCGGATTTTTCATGTCAAATTCAAAGTTCTTCAATTTTTTTTAGGAAAATTTCAATTTTTTTTAGGAAAACAGGAAAATTGTAAAAAATTATTTTAAAAAAACACACGTTGATAAACGTTTCACGTCCATTCGGTAATTATCATCGGGCATGATTTATTAATTGGATAAAAATATATCTTTTGGGTATTTTATCATTTTTGTGGAATATATATTTTCTAAATAAAGGAAATTGTATCTGATGCATAAATTTTTCTCGTAGGGTTTGGGGAACTCGTAAAAATTCGTAAAATGGAAGAAAAAAGATGGAACGATTCGTGAATAAATTTGCAACGACGTCCTACAAGTTAAACGATGAACGTGATCGACGCAGAAACGTTAGATTTCGCTGTCGGAAATGTGGATTGGAACGTCCTGGAGTTGGTTGATAATAAATCGACTGTGAACCAACATCGGGACGTTATTTTTAACGATAAATATATTGACCAGAGTAAATTTTACAGCCGCGTTCATTTTAGCACGAAATTCATTTTTCTTTTCAAAATGGAAGCGAAATAATGATAGCACGTGGAAATGATTATGGTGTTCTGATGAAATGTCCCGTGTACATGCACATGGGGTACTTTGCTGGGTTGAAAATCTGCTTATCTTTTCGTCAAGCCCGGAGGAGCCCACGGAGCATGCATCAAACTAAAATTTTCTTCTCCTCCGATATCTCTCTGTACGCATTCATCTTCTCCATCAGTGCCTGTTATCTTTTTTCTCATATAATCTCAGCTCGTATAATTCGGTCGTCGATGCCCTGACTTACTGAATTTTTTTTATATTCGTCCGAAAAGATTCGCAGAAAAAATGGCTCGAACTATTTTTTGAGTTTCCTCATATAGAGGAAGCTATGAGACGGTGAAAATTTATTTTTCCAGTATTCAAGGTCAATGTGCCTACAATGTCCCAAAAAATGGAAAAATCATATCTAGAAAAATCGTCCGGATCTGTGTGTGTGTGTGTTCTGGCACTGAAAAAATTCAAACGCTCAAAACTCGAGAACGGTTTGAGCTACGAGGCTCCCGTTTTGCACAGATGTGAATCGATACAAACTCTTCATTCTCTGATAATTTTGTTGGAATTGCTAGAAAAATACAAATTCTACGGCATTTTGAAATTTCCAAAAAAAGGGTGTCGACGCTCTAGCTTCCGCAAATTTTAAGATTTATTACTAATTTTTTTGTTTATAGATAGAGTATCATAGTAGGAAGGTTGGTATTAAATTTGGGGAATTTCGGTTGAACGGGTTAAATTTTATGATTTTTAAAATTTTACGAAAATCTAAATTTTTTGATAAATCGTCCAACTGCTTTAATTTCTACAAATTTTGTGAAATATTCTGTACGAGTCCGTACTTCCTCTTTACTTTCAAATTTTTTTTTTTGCTCGCATAATACTTTGTTTTCGCCTGCATATTTCGACGAATCAAAAGGTTTTGTTTTTCGTTTAGAAATGTTAATCGCGTATATAGCTCGTTACTCTTATTGTATCCACGAGGATTCGAAACAAACGGAGCTTTTTTGCTGTTAACGAGCGGTCTTTTGTTTCAGGATTTTCACTCGTCCGGCTTCGATTTCCACGTTACGCACACTTTTTCATTTCACGTTCGTCCGCTCGTTTTTTTATAATTTTTTCCGTATGCGTGAGGATTCAACAGATACGTAGGGAAAACGTGCATCGCCCAATTCACGGTTTTCTCTGCGTGCACCACTGCTCGTTGCCATCACAAATCCTCTTTCAATCAAATCTATACACACGTATACATTCCGACGAGAATATATCGAAAAACGAATTCATCCTGATACACACAAAACTTCACGGCTATTTGACTCTAATATCTGCGGCTAAACCGATTATTTTAAATCGCGTGTACGTGGCTCAACTAAAAGCAATAACAAAGTCATTTAGTAAAAAAGTTCTGATATCGTTTTTCTATCGCGTCTGAGCGCGTATACTTCCGAAAATCCGAATTTCCATCATGCATAGTTTCGCCATTAGTCCATATCCCGGAGAATCCGTTCAGACAATTAACCAAATCGAAACGATTTCTCCTCAATCAGCCGTGCACTCCGTCCGTAAAATGGTTTTTCATTTTTTCGAATTTACCCTCGCGATCCGCCAGTTTCGTGCTAATCGAATTTCAATTATTTCGAAAACTATTTTTTTACGAAATCGTCTCTGAAACGTATTTTCGAAATGATGGTTTAAATATTTTGCCTATCGAACCAACAAACTAGCCAAATATCTAAATCGCATAATTATAATAATTGAACAATATTTCATTTAAAAAAATGGCCTCAGTCACTTTTCTAACCGTTGCGAAAATCTTGGAAAACCTTGGGAAATTGAAAATTGATTTAAAAAAATTGCTTGAAAAAAAATTCTTGAAAAAATTTAAAAAAATTCAGAGTGAAAAAAATTTCATCCTGTTCAAATTATCTCGACCCCTCGATATCATTTTCTCTTTTCTGAGATCCGAAAAATAATGAAAAAGTTAAAATACCACCTGTCAACATACTTTCCACCATTGAACAGTGGGAACCAAAGGGATGAGGAGAGAAGACTGCATGCACGACGTAATAAATTACTGGATATGCAGTCCAGATGCACGAATATTCAAGACTTCCGTTCGAGCATCGGGTACTCGTTCGTTGACATACATATTTATTCGTCGCTGTATATGCATCGGGGATTTGTGCGTACTTGGGGAAAATAGAACTTGGGGTGAGTACAACGAGACTGGAGCAATGAAGCCTTGTGGCGATAAGTATTGATGATGAAAATCGATGGCTATGGATATATATATTTTTTTTTCTGACGTTAGGGAAATCTGTATAGGAGATATTGAAAATCCTGGTGGATCTGACGTCATCTCGGATTAATTATAATGAGAGCATGAGGAAAAAAAAAATGTTCTTCTTCGGAGATGATTTTTTTCTGAATTTTTCTGTGGAGGTTTCAAGCAATATTTTCCGCATACGAGTGGAATCTTGATAATTAAATTTCCCTTGTCTTTTGATCTCAATCTCAAGTGGACAAAAGTTTTTTTTTTTGTCACGTACGATTTTTTGGTTAATTAAGGATGTTGAGTATCTTTGAAACTTGTTAATGTTAATTGTTCAATAAATAGCCTCTTAATCGTCGTGAAATTTTTACACGATCTCTTAATTAAATACTGCATACAAAAACATACGAAATTTGATAAATTTTCTTATCATTCACGATTTGAGATTCATGATAATGAATTTCATGCCTTTTTTCCTGGCCAAGGTTCATAGCAACAAGCCTGAAGAAAATGTATTCTGGAATGAATTTAAATGTGAATTTTTTGGCTCGCCTTTACGAATAGACTCGGAGAAACATTCGTAAGCAATTTTCGACTACTATCATGAGCTGAATCGTTCGGTATGCAGAAAAATGATTGAAACGGATATTATCTAGCAAGCTGGGTTCTTTCACACTTCCGGGAGCATTGATATTCAACAAGGGGAACACACAGCACGGCATTTTGCTGAGTTGTACGATCGCGCACTCTCGCTTCTCTTCCGAGGCTAATATAATAGTGTGCAGCCGAACTTTCTAGCTGCCTCTTCTTACCCTCTAGTTATACCTCGCTTCCTCCTTTCCGCTCGAGCACGAACAGTCATTTTCTTCCCCTTGCGCTCATTCAGACTCCTTGATAGCATTTGCCGTGACCAGGGCCAATAAAAGTCACGCTACATTATGCTATTCCTTCCCATTTCGCGACTTTTCAAGTCTGTGGCTTGTAGATCGATGGATCGTTAAGTTGCACACTGTGCACACAATTGGGAGTGCATTCGACAATGTGAAACGTACAGAGGAATGATTGTGAGGATAAAGAATGTCTGCAAGGGGATTGTCTTGGTTGGCAAGAGGTGGCATGAAAATTCGATCCCATTCCGATGTGTTTTTCGGAGAAATTCATTCATGAGAAAAATCTGAAACATGGTCGTGATTAAAAAGAAAAAAAAGTGGAAAAACCTCGAAATCGTCCAGAAAATTCTTCTCTTTCGTTCTTATTCTTAAAGTTTCTATATCGCGATAACCCGATCGTCATTTATATCACGAGAGCGCGCGCTGAAGATTGAACCTCCTGCTCGTGCTTCGAACCATATTACGACGGAGAGACGTGGAACCGTGAAGCAGAATATGCCCGCGGGATGCGGCAAGCAAAGCTTCTATACTCACGTGTCTCCTACCGATGCGCGAGATGCGGCAGAATCTCACGGTTCATAGGACTCACTTATCTCTTATTGTTCGCGCATGCCGTAAGATATGCGCATACACAGTCATCACAAACGCCCATGATACGCTGATACGGTCCAATTTACAGATTTGATGGCTTTTTTATGGACCACCCGCGACGTCGATGGTTTCGAAAAGTATTTGATTTTAGTCGTAGTCAAAATTACGAATCAGATTGTGTTCGTTACATGTCGTTTCAAGGGACTGGTTCCGCACAGTGACGTTCAAAAGTTTCGTTCAATTTTTCAAAAATCTTGATTTTTCTCAAAAAAAGTTTTCCTATTGTGAAAAAAATTGGCGCACCTCAAGAATCCACTCGACGGTCACGAAACTATTCACGAATGAATTCTCCACCAACCGAAAACCTCACAATAAATCGTCAAAGTTGCGGAGGTTATTTCAGGACCCGGTGGGCAGGTCTTTCCAGCACGAAACCAAAAAATTGGACTCTGAATTTTTGCAAGAAAGTATGCCAAGCGATCAGCGAACTGCGAGCCTTAAAACGAGCAGACGATGAAATTGGTGTTCGAGGATGAAGGGATAAGGCCAGGGCAAGGGAAGCGCAGGCCATCAATTTTTATCCCAGTACGACGTGGTCTGAACTAGAGTTGATGATACGTCGACATTTTCGCTAGCTGGGTTAGCTTCGCGTGTACCGCAGAAGCGAGAAGTTGATGCTTCCAACGAGAGCTAAAAGCTTGCAAGCGCGAAACGCCAACTTTTACACGTTGCCTGATAAACTACACTCTCTATTCGTTCCACTTAAGAAAGAAACTAGTTTGTTAAAAAAATGCCTTGTTATAAGCTGATCCAAGTATACATACTGCTCCGGGGATAGGCACGTAGAGGTTAAGCAAACACTCGAATTTACCTTCGCCAGTTTCTCGTCAATTCTTCGCTGAAAACTTGGCTACAAAACTTTTGGCTCGTGAAGTACTTAATGTGTTACATTGTACGTATCATTATATAGGACGCTCGACATAGACGTTAAAAAATTTAGTATAGACGGTGAATTTGGTATTATAAGTTTAGGATTAAAGCCACAGGTTGAGACGTCGTCGTTTGCCAACTACGTCAACGAGTACATAAGAGCGAAATGACGAAAAATTGGGGGCGTAGAAGCATCGGTAGTAATTCAGCAAAAAAGGGTACGGATGTTATTACAGGAAGAAAAAGTCTTGAGTGCTTGGTTCCACCCACGTTTTCATCCTCTATATTTCTTGTGACTTTTCCACCTTTATAGCAGCCTCGAGGACGTCAAACCGTTGACAAAAATCGTATAGAAAAGTTAGAAGCACGCCTCGTTCAATCCTCTTTGTAATATCTACCTTCACCTCTTTTTTCCTCATGAAAACATAGTGCGATAAAGAGACGAAAGAATATTTTTTATCTGGAGCGTCCTTCGAGTTTTATTCTTCTCATACTTGAAGCTTATCGTATTTTTTTTTTTTTTTTTCACCAGGTTTCTCACTTTCTCCTCGACTTTCCATTTATTTTTTGTCCGCTGTTTGCACGGATCCCTCCGGATTTGTTCCTCAGGCGTATACGTTATAGCCCTGGACGGTCGAACCCCGACCTACCGAATAACGTGGCACCCATGAGCCAGTGAAAACGCTATGGGGAGACGGGATGATGCGAAGTGGCCCGTCATTACGCATTCATGAAGATTATATGCAGTTCGGGCACGTCCCACGTGGGAAATTGGACCGAGATTGTCCTTATCATCGTAAATCACGTAACTGATATTACCGAGAGAGACGCCAACAGAGAGGAAGAGAGAGAGAGAGAGAGAGAAACAAAAACCTCGTTCATGTGTCGTGGCGAATGAGGTCACTCACCTGCCGCACTTGACGCAATGAAGCTCGTCCGGGAGTGAGTAAAAAGTAGCTTCCCTGTGATCCTGATTGTCCTCTGGATCAATGACCGATGACTATTGACTAGGTGTATAAAAATATCGCAAAGGGATAATTGATGAAAAAGTGGCAGGATCTAAATTCTGAAAATATTTATTCATTTTTATATAAACTAGATATTTTTGGGCTACACATGGTTCTGCTGAGCACAACAAATTCTTAAAAGACACTTGCGAACAAGCCGCGAGTTGGTGTGTGCAATATGCAATGGAAGTTTGCTATTCACGCCACAATAATTCATCCAGTACCACGGAATGTTTCATGAAATTCTACGAGCAATGTGACACGTGTCAAATGGACCACATTCAGGACCTGAGAAGTACACGACAAGCAGAGTCCAACGCTGTAACCATTGTGCAAATGTCATATCTCATTGTGGCGTATAACACGAAGCAACGGGATATTAATGCTCGTTATATTCTTGACAGGGTCAACTTTCAGCACGTAATAATTCCTGAAATCTCCGAGGGAGAAAGAATCATTTAAATAGACTCCTCCGGTATGCGGAGGAATCTTGGTAAAGCCAGAAGTTGGCTGATCAACAATCAATATACTTCAATCATTATCATCGCCACGTAAGAAAATCAAAGGTTCGTTGTCATCGTCGACTTGACGTCGCTCTGGGAGGCTCCATCAGAGAAACTCTTCTCGATATCTCGAAGTGTTTTATCCTTAGTCTCCGGAAGGTATCTGCAGAGGAAAAGGCTACCGAGAAGAGCTACCGCGCCATAAAGCGCGAACGTGCCGGCTGGCGTAAGTACGTTAAAGGCTTGGGGACCTGTTTTCACGACCGCAAAGAAGCATAAAAAGGCGAATCCTGCACTGAGACCAGATCCCAAGCCTCGGTTGTTATCGTCGAATAGCTCAGCGCAGAGTAACCATGGTAATGGTACAAGTCCAACGGCGACAGTGCCTGTGTAGATGAACAGAAGAACAATGGGGAGCCAGGGTCTTCCGAAATCGTTGAAAACACATCCAGAAAGCGAAAGAAGCAGAATGCAAGTTCCAAATCCGGATATCATCGCTAGTACTCTTCTTGAGTATTGTCTTGTCAACCAGCAAGCGATAACACTGAAGAGAACACGCACCATATCTAGGATTAAGGTTCCCACGTAGCCATGATCCGGGCCAGACACTTCCTGAATCATTTGGACGCAATAGAACGTCACGACGTTTATTCCAGAAAATTGACTGGTGAATGACATAACGCAGACTATTAGAAGAGATATGAGAAAGATTCTTGATGAAAATCTGTTTTTCCAAATGGCATAAGTCAAACATGGAGTGAACCTGGTCTCCGCTCGTTCCTCTGTACCACCACACTCTCCCCCTCCTCTCTTCGCAGTCTCATGACTGGCTTTAAGATCCTGGAACGCTTTGTCGATGGAATGATCTCCTCTCAACAGCGTCCAAGCAGCTAGCGCGTCTTCTCGTTTACCTCGAGACAGTAGCCAATTAGGGCTCTCGGGAATGAAGATACCGAGTCCCATGCAGACGATGGGTATCACTAAAGTAATGTATGCTGTCAATCTCCAATCGAGCCATGTGCCAAGAGCGTGAACGAGTAAGATACCAATTGCCACAGCAAAACTGAGTGCGGCAATGAGCAGACCACGAAGACGCGGATGTGTCGTTTCAGCGATGTAGACCGGACTGGTAGCACCAAAAAGACCAGCACCAAAACCACATAGCAATCTGCCTGCTATGACATACAGGAAGTTTTGAGCCAAAGCAATTGCCAACCATCCAAACAGCACCACTGGACTTATCACTAGAATAGAAGTCTTTCTGCCCAGCTTGTCCATCAAAATACTTGCGATCCAACAACCTGGTGCCATTGTCAAAGCTGCTGATGCAGCTATCCAAGATTCTTCGTCTATCGATGTTACTATTATACCCAAATCACTGTTCACGGTTGTATTCGTTACGTAACTTTCCCTCTCACCAGCTCCTGTTCCATTGAACGAAACCACTTTCAATTGAGGCAACAATATCGCACTGTATCCCATCGTCATTCCCGTCACTACCGTTGCTAAAATTGGCACCAGAGCACTTTGTATCTGTCTCCTATAAAATTTAGAATCTTCAACCACAATTCTCTCGATTGTCTCCAAAGTCCGTTGATCCTGCTTGGATGTCATTTTATATCACTCAAGTTTAAGTCACTTTCCAACTCGCTGACACTATCACAAAGTCCACTTTATCGACATTCCCACTTTAAGCGAACATTCCTCTACATTCTGACAATCACTGCGTCAACTCTGCTTAATGAGGCTTCACGTATTCCCTTTCATTTTACGCTAAGGTCGACTAGACCTTTCAGCACTTTTATCCACACCAACAGCACGATAAACATCGCATTTGATCAGCCAAATGCAGTTATTCACTCGCTGACTTTGCACTGTACATTGCTTGGCTCTTCCGCGTGCCAGCTACCTCGACGACCTAGTGAGAAAGGAATTATCCGCAGATTGCGGCTACACTCACTCTCTCAAAACTTTCTCCTTCTCCTCAAGAGTTTTACATGCTAAACACGCGTGATACTTCGCGACCACAGCCCCTCTCCACAAGAATATACCGAACAAGGACGCGCAATCTCTACCTCGATGACTCATTCATCAAAGATGTTTGTCGGAATTCTTCCGTTCCTATGAACGGTTCACGCTCTTCCCGCTCAAAACAAACGACAATTTCCATGCTGCTGCTTTTGTATTTCATGGTAAAGTGTTGACAACAAAACCTACAGCTTTCCTTCAATTGACCTAGATCCATTCGGACCAGCGTAACTGTAAATTGTATTCAGAGCATCGCGTTTCTCCAGTTCACGATTTTTTTTTTTTTTTACAGATTTTTTTGTTTCCTCGTTGAGGTTATGAGCTGATTGGAAAATAAAGAGCTGCACCAGAACACGAAGATGGACTGTTCAAGAAATCTCGAAGTTTACATGAAAAACAAAAATTCAAATAAAGCATCATTATCGTAAATGAGATTCTGCTATTGATGGCTCTGCTGATGTAATTGGAATAGCATCTAAAGATGTCATTGGACATCCATGATTCAAGCCCGGACCCAATTTTATTATTTTACACCTAACAAACAGGAAATACGAAGGTGACAATGCTCTCGTGGTGCCGGCGTGGGCACATGGTTACACAGAATGAGGCAATAGGTATTGGAATTTAAAATTTACCATATCTTCGAGGCTTCAAGGTTAGGAGAAAACTATTTTTAACAGATCCGCAAAGTTGTGAATGGGCGATCGAGTGTCGTCAATAAAGTCGTTTTTGTGGCAAGTTTTCAGAGGATTCTTAAAACTTACAACAGCGATGTCGAAATTGTGTAAAAATCGATCGAATTCCGTCATTTCTGAGTGTTGAAAGTGAGGAAGTTTTTTATTTTTATGGATAAAAGGAATGACGAAAAAGATTGGATGAAAAAAAAAGATTTTTGTAGCAAGAGCACAAAAGCATCCGTAGGGATATGACGTGCCAGCCATGAGGGCTAACGAAAACTTTGACGTTCGACGTGACTGTTCCTTTGCCTCTTATCGCTCGTTCGCTCGGTTGTGCCACGCAAAAGCGCGCAGTCGAGTTCGTTAAGATTTATAAGCGGTTTAAGCGATTAGGATTAGCTCTGGATAGACAGCATATAACGTCAGACTGTGGCAGAAATAAAAGCAAGAGATAGAACGGTTTGAAGCAACCAAGTGCACAGGATCCTGGTGGCACGGGGAACGGTACTATCTAGCCAAAATCCATTTAGTAGAAAGTAGGTTTGAATTAACCTCCCATCTCGACAGCCAGAAAAGTTTATAAGCAAATTACAGCAATGGCTGCACAGTCTTGGCCACATCAACTCTTATTGCTCCGATGAAACAGTCGCGGAAGTGTAACTTGCTATCAACGGAATTGGCTTCTTATAATTAGTTTTGCCGAGAGTTCAATCTACAGGCAATAGTTTTATACATAATCTTGTAGAGCCTGAGGAATCCGTCACATTTTCTCGTTCAAACGGAATCATTGAGTATGGAATTTTCAGCGACTACATGATTTTAATTAAAATAAACCCTTACGTGCGACACCTCTGTAGAATTACGTACTTGCCATGATGGGGTAGATTTGTACGCCAGTGACAAAAATTTTTATAAAAAATAAACTCCTGAATATTTCGACTTGAAAATTATTGTGAAACATATTGAAAGCTTTTTTCAAAAGATAGTTTACTTTATATAGCTAAAAATAAAATTTAAGTACACTAAAAAAAATGCTAAAACCAACAAAAGTGAAAAAATGATTATTTTCTTTAGTAGGTCTGGAGTAGTTTGTAACCCAAGGTGACAAGTAAGGGTTAACTTCCACTGAGGAATCATCGCATACAAAAGGAATTAATTCAGACCCCGCCGCTCTGAAGATCGAATGGGAAGTTGGAGGCTACCGAGTAGACGTCATTGCCCTCTGTACTCGCCAAAAGAGGGAGAGAGAGAGAGAGGGAGATTCTAGCTTGTCATTGCCTCGAGACTACGATCCAATGTCGTGATTGTCTGCAGCAAATTCCACTGCAGCTTGGCCTGATTTCCGTTGAACGCGAATGCGTTCAAGTTGATGAAAAGGCAACATTTAGCTCGGGAAAATGGTTGCTCGCGTCGCGTGAAACGTCAATCCGTATTACCTCGAACATTCAGCATATTTCCAATAAGGTTTTCGTATTGAGAGTGATTTGTCCCAGAGACATGACGTACTTTGTTCAATGGCTCCAAGTTGAAATTTCTATGGGGTTTTAAATGTTCATTCATTCATTTCTCTTTCATGCCTATATGCTTGCATGCACGAAGATATTAAAGAACTGGAAGGAGGTCGTATGAATAGGTCATGTATGTGAGCCCATCAGAGAAACATCTTTTTCCAAGGATATCATCGATATTTTGTGTAGCGCAATGTACGCGAGTGTGTGCCCTAGGAATAGAAGGGGAATGGGGTGGCCACTGCGGAGGCCATAAACTAGTGGGTTGCCGCAGGTGTTCGTAACAGCCACTTGTACCAAAACGTCGCACTGTGGCGAAGTCTACCGCGTTTTCTTCGTGTCTGAAACGTATATGTGATGCAAGATGGCTGGAACCCTTTCATTTTTTACCTTTTTGGCAGCTGCCGACCATTTTGGTGGGGCATCTCATTTCTCTCTCTCTCTCTCTCTCTTTCTCCTGTTCATCGTTTTACTTTACTTCGACATTGGCAAAACGTTCAAAACGTGCACATGGGAAAATCAACCGAAGTACATTCGGTTCCCCTGGCTTTCGGATTCTGCGCATTTTTAGTGACAGAGCTGTTCTAAAAAATTCAAAAAAAAAAAATGTAATTCCGAAAAAAATGCAGATAATGTGTCATAGGAAACAAACTTGGATATCAATCCAATAAAATAATTGAAAAATCGGGTTTTCTGTATGTCAACTGTCAGCACAAAGCGTTGAGATTATTCTGCCAATTTCGTCACCGTTCATGCTCTTCTGTTATTGAGAAAATTTCTTAAATACTGCTTCCTTCCTTTGCACTCGAACGTTTCGATAATTTCTCATATACCAAGGCTGATTCCTCTGACGTTTCGTCCGTACATTACCCAATATAAGTATCGCTATTATCCCAGCCCAATATTTGTATATACCTAGATATTCACGTACATATATATATATGCGGATTCATATGTATATATATAATTGTGTTGATAGGGAGAACGCGAATGGAACAAAGCAAGAACGATAAACGAGGGTCCCACACGCCAAGCGATGGTACTGGAGTCTTCCACCGAGGCGAGGCTTTGTACGCCTTCACACTCGAGATATATAGACACAGAAAGAAGAAGAGGCGCCTCTCGCGAGGAAATTACAGCCGCCGTTATACGCCGCCGGCTGGCAGGGAGGTACCCGAATGAACACCAAACTTCCGGGCTTTCGTGGCTTCGGCTCTTTCTCGCGAGCTCTCTCGGCCGCGATGATAGGATGGTCGGTAGTGCGGGAGGAAGGGAGACTTCGCTTTTCGAAAGTGCAAATTGAAATCGCGCAGCCGAGCTACACACTGCCATCAGCGGTTTCATATAATACTTTTACCTTCTGCCGCAATCCCTTCTTCTCTTCGTCTCTCCCCCTCTCGCGCTTATCTCCTCTTACTCATCATTTCCGAATGCCGCCAAGAGAAATGAGCTTAATCCCGTTTGTGGATTCGTCGGATCATCT
This sequence comes from Hyposoter dolosus, assembly GCA_963921915.1. Taxonomy (NCBI): domain Eukaryota; kingdom Metazoa; phylum Arthropoda; class Insecta; order Hymenoptera; family Ichneumonidae; genus Hyposoter; species Hyposoter dolosus. Next base: position 21,237,996 of record OY998131.1, on the reverse strand, counting down.
CACTCACCTAAAACGAGAAAAGAAAACACAAAATAAAAATCTCATTACTGTGCCCAAAATTTACAAATTACTTGATAAAACAAAGAAAATAAAATTGCGACCTAGAGTCTCAAAAATTTCGATCTTGGATTTTTTTTTAATGACTCAACATCGCTTACGCGAAAATCCAAAAACCTCAAAGCAAAATGGCTACTCCAAGTTAGTCAAATGACCTTGGAATTATCACTAATTGCCTTAATATCATAATAATAATTATTATAGTTACTAATTACTATGTTTATTAATATGACTATTATTATTATTTTTTAAATATAATTATTGTCTGAATAAATTACTACCTAAAAATATGCCAAACAAGTTGATAGTTTTATTTCATTTAAAAGTTCTAAATGATGCTGCAATAGGAATTCAATTTTTACGTCAAGCTGCATGGATATACGAATAATTCAACGAATTTAGTCAGGGGCCTAAAAACATTAAGTTCTGAATTTTTGTTGTGTTAAATTTCCACAAACAAAAAAGGTATCCAAAGTTTTAAGTTACTAGGGTCCATCACGCGCGCTGAAGCGCGCGAACGGTTTTCTGGTAGCGCTGCAGCGCTCCTTTTATGTATAATAACTTATCGAGATATGTGACAGCTTCTTGAAACCAACTTATTTTGGAGCAGAATTCGGACCTCCACTTTTTCCTAGTGAAAACCATGGCTCAAATTTTTTAAAGTTGGCGCCGCCACAACATTTTTTTGCTCTATATTATAATTTTTCGGACCTCCACTCTTTCTTATTGTGAGTGATGGAGAAAGTCTCTTCTAGTCATTTGCGTTCCTGGATCATATTTGATCCACAATTTTTGAAAAAAAAATATATATATATTTCAACCCCGAAGCTGTGGCTCCATGACGAGATTTCGTAGATCTGGCAATTCCCAGTGATGTAGAAAGTCTCCCTGCGTGCTCTCGTGAAGAGTTCTAGTCATTCGGGCTCCTGGATAAATTTTTATCCACCATTTTTGAAAAATAAATATATATATATACAAATTTAAATCCCGAAGCTGTGGCTCTATGACGAGTTTTCGTGGATCTGGCAATTCCCAGTGATGGAGAAAGTCCCCCTGCGTGCTCTCGTGAAGAGTTCTAGTCGATCGCGTTCTGGGATAAATTTTGATCCACGATTGTTTAAAAAAAAATATACATAAATTTAAAGCCCGAAGCTGTGGCTCTGTGACGAGTTTTCGTGGATCTGGCAATTCTCAGTGATGAAGAAAGTCCCCCTGCGTGCTCTCGTGAAGAGTTCTAGTCAATCGCGTTCCTTGATAAATTTTGATCCACGATTTTTGAAAAAAATATATATATAAATTTAAATGCCGAAGCTGTGGCTCTATGACGAGTTTTCGTGGATCTGGCAATTCCCAGTGATGGAGAAAGTCCCCCTGCGTGCTCTCGTGAAGAGTTCTAGTAAATTCCACTTTCATGCATACGAAAAAAAGTTTTATTCCGATAGGAACATATAACCGCACGCGTATATACGCAACTGTCAAACCAATAGCCGGAACTGTCAGACTGACAGTGGGAGAGTCAAAACACGGCGTATAACAGGACCGACCAATCACAGGACGAATAAAACGACAACAATAACGTTCGAGATATATCGTTACTTAGAACTTTTTATAAGGGGATCCTGAAGAAAATTTGATAACCGTAACCCAGCCTGTAACCATGGGGACGGTTGCCGGTTAGACAATTGGAAATGGAAGGAACAAAGAGCAAGTAATAAAAAGCCTGAATAAGGGTTGATCAATGAAGAGGAGAAACTGAACGAGTAGCCTGTGCCTCGAAGTAGAGTTCCGTGAAAACTTATAAATGTTTGGCACACAGTTTCATTTAGGATGCTCATCAAGTTCTCCGGACGAGAGAGTTTCATCCAGATGTTGGCGTGTTTCATCGTTGTTAGTCAAAGGAAGGAAAAAAAAAACGAGAGTGAGTATCCCTAGGTATTATTTCGAAGTAGTACGTCGACGGAGCTGGACAAAACGAGTTTACGATTGGCTGGTCGATATATAGAGACGCAAACGTAATATCACGGTCCAGAGGGCGAAACGTATCGTATTTATGATCGTAGAGAAATGTATGTCTGTGGCCCGGATAGATTGATCCAACGATCGATCATCGAATTGTGTGTTCGTGACATACGATATCAAAGCAGCCATAGCGACGCAGGGTCTACGGTATAATATCGTGATGGGTCTCTCGTGACGTTTCACGAATGTAAACTCACCGCTCGACATCCACAATGTGCAACGGAATTTCCACACACATGCATATATCAGTATACACTATTTACGCGAGTACTACTATGTGCAGTTACGTACAGAACATAGCACTGTATACATATCTACTACTATGACGTGCATAGAATCAGTGCAACAAAGCTACGGAACATGTCCATGTGCTGCATATTCGAGTACCTCCAAAGTAACCCCCCCCCCCTCTCTCTCTCTCTCTCTCTCTGTCTCTGTCTCTCTTTCGCTATCGCAGCAAGGCTCCGTCTCTTTCTGTATACTGTACGTATCAATTTACATTCTAGGAAGGTTTCGTTCGATTAATAGGTGCGTGTGTGTATTAAGAGGACACAGGGACAGAAACCTGATGCTGCATATGCAGTTATATGACAGTATGTGTTTGGGGTACATCGATACTGGTTCTACGAGGCAAACACATACGCTCATACGATCAGATATCCTATTCTCTTGGTTGGCTGTCTTTCTCTCGCTCCAGCTACATACGGTTAGTTAATTACACTTAATTTATCGTTGGACTCGTACGATTACGCGGGTACTTGATATGCCGTAACACTCGAAACTCATACATCACACTTAATCGTTGAATATGAAACGGTCAGTCCAATAGTGATTTTATGTATACGACCGAAAGCTTTCGCCTGTTTCGTCTGCCATATTCGCTCGTCTCTTCCATCCTTTCGCGTCTCCCTTTTGCTACCCATCGGCAACGTTCTATATTTCGCCCACAATTGTGGCTTTATCTATCCTCGACACGCATGTCCGCGTACGTTCGTGGCATCGTTTCGGTCTCGGCAAATTCAGATTTCGTGGACACACGGCACGAGCTTAGTCTCAATCGTTGAGGCTTTCATCGTGCCTGCTGACGTCTCAAGAAAGTCTGATCTTTTGACCGAAAATTTTGTAGATTATCAAATGGATTTGTTGAAAAAATATTTCCTTTTCGCAAGTTCGAGATTCTGCCTCTTGGCTCGGGGCCAGCAGAACTAGCGTTTCGTGAGAATACTTTGGCATGTCTCAGAAAAACTGGACGAGGAACCGCGACGTCGGAAACAACTGATGAAACGGGCTCGTAAAAAATAATAATAACAATAGGAATGATAATAATTGAATAATTATTGGCTGATTTTTGCTTCCTTATAGAGGAAGCTATGTGACGGTGAAATTTTTTTTTTTCCAGTTTTCAATATCAATGTGCTTAAAATGTCCTAAAACATCGAAAAATCATGTTTAGAAAAAATGTTCGCATGTGGGTACGTGTGTATGTCTGGCACTGTAAAATTCAAACGTTCATAACTCGAGAACGGTTTGAGCTACAGACTCCCGTTTTGCACAGATGTGTTAATCTATACAAGTTCTTAATTCTCTGAGAATTTCGTTGCAATTGCTAGAAAAATACGAATTCTACGGAATTTTGAAATTTACAAAAAAAGGGTGTCGACGCTCTAACTTCCGCAAATTTAAAGATGTATTTGGGAAATATCGGTTGAGCAGTTTAAATTTTATGATTTTTCAAATTTTACGAAAATCTGAGTTTTTTGAAAAATCGTCCAATCCATCTAATTTCTGCAAATTTTGTAAGATATCGTGTATAAGTCTGTACTTCCTCTTTACTTTCTAGAAAAGTTGTCGAAATTATATAATTTAAATGCAAATACAAAAGCGCTGAAAATTGAAATTCGCAAATTTTTATGTTAATTTCAGAAAAAAAATGAATCGTATTTTAAAGAATTTTCATCAACTCGTTTTTTTTTCAATTTTTAAAATTATTTTAATGTTTCTTTCAAATTTGACATTATTTTTGTGTTTGTTTGTCTCGCCAGGCACTCCAAGAAATGTGCCGACTATTTTAAAAATAAATAATAGTGCTTGATGAGTCGATGTGTTCTTCGCTGTGACAGTTTGAAAAAAATAAAATAAAAAAACAGTGCAGAGAATTTGCGTGCTTTGCGAACTCTCAAATTTTGGGATGGTCAGTGTGCTCAGCGGGAAGAGGCGAAATGTAAAAACTTGTTTTCAGATGGACAATGCATCGTTGATCCTCCCACACCGTCGCTCACGATGCCCCAGTGGAAATAGCAGACTTGTAACATGCGTCATCCAAAACGATGTTGAAGGAAAAAAAAAACTGTATCGTCGGTCTGCCCTTTTATCCTAGAGGTTTTATTTTTTATTTTTTCCGTTCATTATTCTTTTTCGCTCATGGACCATTCGCCCATATACTATCTCGGGATATATAGATATGCTTTTAGTTCAAGCATAGAACAAACAAGGTTGTAAATATTATTTCGCCTTGGCGATGTTGCGTGGTCCGAAAAACTCGAGGAACTCGGCCACGATGCACTACGCCCACGAATTCTATTCAGTCGCATCAGTTCCTCGTTCGTTCTTATTTCTGCGAGTTGTGTTGTCGCCAAACAGCATCCTGCGGAGCGTCGACACTGATTTTCTCGCCTCAGACCATTAGAAGAGACTTTTTTTAAAAACAAGAGAGACAAATAAACTTTTTTCAATTATGATTTCAATTCCATAATTTGTGGTTCGTACAAACGTAAATAAAAGTGATCCGACAACGAAGGACATGACTTTTCGATGGGAAGCAAAAAGGGGATAACTTTGTTCGTCAGGAAACTCGATGTAAGGTCGATCAACATTTGTACATGATATAGAAAATGTTTTTGTTTGATTGGAATTATTTTTAAAATTGAGAGAGTCAATGCGTGAAGGAGTCGAAACGAGTGGAAACTTTTTGCTTGCCATGTCACCGCACCCGCAATAACACGCGAGGGTAATGACGATTTAATAGGTCAATAACGTCCATTTAAACGGCAGGACCCATAACCTTCGAAGAAACAATTTACCGCTCTCCCGAGTCGATAAATCCGTATTTTGAATCTGGCTTGTGGACCGTTTCTCGCGGTAGCTCTCAAACTCTATAGACACAGGAGTAATGACGTCAATTCTCTCGTATATCGCTCTCCGTGGTATACGGAGCATTCAATTTTCCATTTGAAAATTATTACCATGAATGATAGTCGGCCAGATGAGCCATAACTTCATGGCCGATTCCCCATTATTCTCCTACACGAATTCTTCGGTAGGACAGTGGTCAGTATCGTCGCTTTTAAGGGAACAGTTGCATCGTCGTGATTTACCGAAAAGTTATACCCAATCATCGACCATCCAACCTTAAAAAGCAATCGTCTCTGTTTTGAGTCATAATTACATAACTTTATTTTCATAACCTCTATTAACGTAATAACTACGCTATCGGCATGGACTGAGGAAACTTTGGGCCAAGGCCGCTTGGACGAAAAGTTTGTGCAGAGATGAAAAGACATCGAGAACGAAACGTTCCACCCCTCAAAATGCAATCTGGAACGAGTTCCGATGCCGTTACGAAAACAGGGGTTTTAGTTTTTTTCTGCAAATACTGATACTGGTGGGTCCGAGGGATGAAAAAATCAACTTCACGCTTAGTTACCACGTCAGAAACGTGATTTTACACTCAACCCACTACGCAGGTCAATCACTAAGTGAGAAAATCGACTGACCTTGAATTAGAAGACTTTACTGAGATATTTAGTGTCGTGGCGTAAAGAAACCTGGACGTGGTTCATGTCTGACGATTCTCGAACGCCGAAGAACACTCAAACGCTTCCTCTGGTATTATCGAGCGGATTGACCTAGTGGTCAGCATAAATAATGAGCAAGATTTTTATTAGCAATAATATTTAACACGCACGATCCGTTGGGCTGTCTAGTTTTTTTTTCCTGTTCGTTCACATTTTCTGAATAAGTTTGTGGACCAAGGGACGAATTGCTCTCTAAGCAACTCTATACTTGCGTTCACCGGGAGGTCACGTTTTTCCTCTAGTCCATAAGCTGACCAGACGCCGCACCGGCGTCGCCAGACACATGTTTCTCTCTAGCTCTTACTCTTTCTTTCCTCTCAGCAGGACGCTCAAAGCTGCAACAACGGCTCTCCAGAAAATAGGATGGCCCAGCAAGAAATTGGGAATGGCTCATTGAACCGTATATATTGTAGAAAAAGTGACATATCGCGATGGTTAATTTACACGAAAGAACGTGTGAAAAAAAAAACCAAAAAGTGTACATAAAAAATGTTAATAATTTTTTGTCATTGGCGCTAGCGAAAATACTTCGTAACTGTTTTGGAAATTGTACAAAACTCTCATACGCCACGCACCATCGTTGTGAAATCCTCGAGTTATCAACGATGATGCGCCGACTCTTCGGATCCAATTCGTTCGAGACATAAACGCGTGTATGATGAGGATGAACTCGACGGGAGGTTCGAGAATAAGCGAGGATAATGCCTCCTCTGCGAGGAACGAGAGACGTATTTTTATAGCTCTTGTTTTTATCAATGTTTTTTTTAAATCGTTTTTAATTATTTTTCGTTGTTTGTTCATATCGTAGACTTGGACGACTCGATATTTTATGAATCAACATTCCCTCGTCTTGGTGTGCAGCAGCAATTTTTAATACAAGTCTCATATTTTTAGGCTATAAAGAATTTTTCATGAGCTCTTCTCACATTGAAGCATTCCCCTGTAAATCTTACGAGGAATACGCAGAACGATAGCAATACGAATGGATGTAAAACAATATCCGGCTTCCCGGGGATGAACCATAGCACTCTCGATCCCTATATTCGAAATCACTAGACTAGCATCGTGAATATAGAAAGAAGAAAACACTATGGAAGAGCGAAAGGTCTATCCTCTGGGATCGGTTGAGTGCAAGGATATTATTTGCATAGTACGTACGGGTAAGAGTCGGTTTCCACAATGGTGGATGTGCTCCCAGCTTTCCCGGCTATCTTACTCGTACTTATGCAGTTACTCAATGCGAACTCGAATGGCAAACCAGTAAACACACTTCTACGACAACTGAAAAATTTCGATTCAACTTTTCCTCCTGGAATCGAGTTTGTTTATCGAACTATCGATTTACTGCTGGTTTTCCATGTCGGATAACTGCAGGGTCGATCAGATCATGAAATTCTAATTTGCTGTCGAAAATACTAAAAGTTCGTGGATAATCGTGGAAAGCGATAAATCTCCAGAGACTTCTGGGTCAAGCAACAGCTTCGTAGCAACACTACATGTTTTATTCCCTCAAATAAAATCATCAACTGGAGTCTCAGAATCTGTCGTTTACTAATTTATTTAGGAAATTTCATTCGTCGCTTGTGCCATGATTCCAAAAAGATTGGCACGACAGCTGATTCGATTTAATTCGTGTTAATTATTAAAACACAAAACATCGGAGAAATCCATTTTCCAATACGATTAAAATGTCCGGAAGTAATCATCGAGGTTAATCAATCATTTAAAAATCCATGTACAATTAATTCAAAGTTTTATCAGTAACTTTTGCTATCATCAGTTTATCGATTATTGGAGTTATGATTACGGTTTTGATGGTGTTTGGACAGGACTGTTTCTAGATAATCATTGAGAAACACGAGCTTAAAAGTTTGAATGGAAAAGAGAGCAAGGAGCAAGTAAAACACACACACGAAAGGAATAAAGTACAAAGTTACACAACTGGCAGTTGGATAGTTCTTGATGGTATTTCAATTCACTTGGCATTCGTCTTTTATAGAGTTTTCTTTATACATCCCAATTGAGCTTTGCCAAGACAAATATACACATAGAAAAGATGTTTGGGCAAATCGGTTGGTGGTTGGTCGGTGAAGACGTTTTCTCGAATCGAATGTTTCGTGGTCGATGGTATAGCTAGGAAACTTGGATTCTCATATATATGAGTTAGTGTTCTCGTATAGTTGTGATCGAGCAGAGTTCTGGCTTCGATCGGTTTCTCTTCACGTGTACGTGACCCTCGAGCCTGCCTCAGCAGGTCGAGCCACCTTCTCCAGTAGTCGCTAGACCGCACATACGGGGTTATACGGGGGTACATATTGATATTGGTGTTGTTTGTATATACACAGTGGAATGCCAGGCCGCAATGTCATGCGATAAAGCTTGGAAGAGTGCTACGTAAGAAGACTGAGGTTGGTAAGGTACGAGAGAGATTCGTACACAAAGAAAAAGCAAGAGTGATCGAAAGCTCGAACGTCGTCGGAAAGGTTTGCGAGGCGTGCATTGACCGCTTCTGGGCAACCAATCGCTCGCGGCTTTTCGGACATACGAACAAACACGAAAGAAAGTTAAATCGTAAAAGTTTAATGGGGCTATGGTGCGCACGGTACGTGCCAGCCTGCGGTGACGCCCAAGCAACCCTCTCTCTGGCTTGCTCGGCTGCAGGTTTGCACCCTCCAGTAAAATTGACATCGGGCTGTGGTCTCTGTGGTAAAAGATCGAAGATTCGTATGTCAAGGAAGTCGATATTGTTGTTGTACCATGCGGTTACGACGCGGTTATCCAGCCTTCCAATATATCTAAACTCTCGATACAAATTTCGACCACGTGCTAAACTTTATCCTTTTATCGTTCGTTCTATCTCAACTACATCCTATTTTTTCCTCATTCTGCATCATCGTTTCTCATAATACAAAACTATTGGATTTATGTCGCACGAGTATCGCTATATCATCATTTTTAAAAGTCAATTCTTCGCGGTTGCTGTGTAATAATTTCTTGTCTTTTTCTCTGTAATTGAGAAAATTATATTCAAAGGAAATCTTTTCCAAATTTCACACGATTTAAAGAAAAACATTTTATGGTGCTCCATAACGTTTTGGAAAATTTTTAACTTAGAACTTGCAAGATTCCAATGCTCGGGAAGATTCTTCGGTTATTTAGTAAAAACTGTGAATATATTTTTTATCCACTTTTTATAAATATTTCCAAGCAGCTAAACAAGAAAACTGCAATATTTATGCAGAGGTCCTAATTTATGCAAAATTCTTCACATCATCAGTGCGGCCCGTAACAGGAAAACATCGTTCACAGAGTCTGTTAAACTTTTGATAAAAGAGTTTCGTGGGAGAAGCTTGTAAGAAGTGGAGAAGCAAGGAAAAAAAAGAACAAGCGATTGGGTGAAACGAGCAACACACAGGAGCGAAATGCACTCGTGTCCCGGGACCAGTTTTGTACGAGTCAAACAACATCGCGAACCCCGAAGCTTATACTAAAAGTATGTACGTTGGTTGACACGCGGGAAAAGAGATTGCGGGTTGTAAATTTAAGTTTGAGAGTTTTCGTGTCGCGCACGTTCGTGTACATTGAGTTCACGCGCACGTATCCCGCAGGAGATTTCTTGCTGCCGGGTGCTTAGAGCGTGTCGACGTTTTTCGAACAGCTTATTTTTCCCTGGATGCGAATGAGGCTTTAGTAGATTGAGGACAATTTTATAGAGAAAAATATCCAGCAGTCAGATTACTTTATGACTTCACGTTGAGACGTTTTCACACTTTCATCAAAACCAACAACATTTCGTGACCAAGTTTGCCGAGTATTCGGAAAATGGTTTACCAAACTTTGCCAAGTGTAAATGCTGCTCGAGGATTTTCCAGCTATTTTCCACTTTCTTCAGAGCCTCAGAATCGTCCGGAGACATTTTTTTTTGGATTATTGCTCTTTGCAATAAAAAATCTTTCAAAAAAGTTGCAAATTGCTTTTCCAATATTTTGCACGATACTCACAGCTTCCTCTATAAGGAAGTCAAATTAAAAATAAAATAGCTCATAGAGAAAGATTTGAGGATCGTGCTACATCTTGAGCATCTTGAAGAAGCAATTTTCATATTTCAATTTGCAGAGTTTTTTGTATTTGCATTTAAATTATATAATTTCGACAACTTTGCTAGAAAGTAAAGAAGAAGTACACACTTATACACAATATCTTACAAACTTTCGAGAAATTAGAGCGGTTGGACGATTTTTCAAAAAGAACTCAGATTTTCGTTGAATTCGAAAAATCATAAAATTAAAACCGTTCAACTGATATTTTCCAAATTCAATATCAACCTCCCTATTACGATACTCTATTTATAAAAAAAAGAAAAAAATTAATAAATCTCGAAATTTGCGGAAGTTAGAACGTCAAGACCCTTTTTTGGAAAATTTCAAAATATCGTAAAATTTGTATTTTTCTAGCAATTGCAATGAAATTTTCAGAGAATGAAGAGCTTGTATAGATTAACATCTGTGTAAATCGGGAGCCCTGTAACTCAAACCATTCTCGAGTTATGAACGTTTGAATTTTACAGTGCCAGAACACACACAAACACACACACACACATACCGACATTTTTTTCAGATCCGATTTTTCGATGATTTGGGACATTTTAAGCACATTGACATTGAAAACTGAAAAAAAATGTTGACCGTCACATAGCTTCCTCTATGAGGAAGCAAAATGAAGCCAAAATGGCGCCTCATTATCGTTGAATTATTTTTATTCCCTTAATTATGGAAATAAAATAAACTCTGATGGAAATTAAAGTAACTCTCACGAATGCACCTGAAAATTGTCACCGCATTGTCATGCTCATGGTCCCCATGGCCGAGTGCATTTTTTATCCAAGTTTCCTCTCGACTTGGCTGAACTAATTCTACTTCCTTAAGGGAGCACACGACTGCAACGTGCTCGTGAGCTCCAACTATGGCTGTTTGTGGAATAGCAACTAGGGCTTCACATGTCTGTCGGTATGAACTTGTACGAACGATTGTGTCTGACAGTTGAATTGGTTTTTACAGTCGGAGAAGCGGAATCGGACGAGCATTCCTGATTCCGTAATCTTGAGTAGTTTCCAGAAAAGCAAGTGGTTTTTTGAGCTTCGTTGTACATTTGAAGTTTGTCCAACGAAACTTCAAACATCATTTTGAAAGAGTTGCTGCACTGTAAACTTTGGGTTTACAGAGGCAAAGCTTTGAGACGAGAGGAGCAGAGATGGAAGTGCAGTTGAAACAAGAACCATAGGCGGAAAGGTATATACACGGGAAGCCTTTTACTTGATTTCCCGCACACCTGAGTGTGGAAACTCGGTTTGTAGTTATAGATTTAACGCACGCAGTAGCAAAGAAACAACTTTTTACCACTTTGCCAAATTTTCCAATATCGTGAAACGAAAAGCAAGGAGAGAGTGCAACGGTGCGCGAATTTTCGTTAAGTTTCGACGACGCGGATGTCGGGAAGTTGGAATTGGGCGAGCCAGTCAAGCTTCGAAAGAATTCCATGGTAAAGTTTTCAGGGCGAGAAAGAAGACGAACGAGAGTGAGAGAGACGTCTGTTTGAGCGTGAAACAGTGCTGAGCGGAAGTTATTTGCGAGGCCTACAAAAGAGCAGCATCGAACCTCGGCACACAGAGGCAGGGTGTAAAAGTCAGAGGGAAAGCGAACGTTTTCTTCATTATTGAGCTTTCAAAGAGAAGCTTTTAAAATATTCGCCCCTAGCATTCCAAGTTCAAGTCGGATCCAATCATTCCTTTCGCGTTGACGAATCGTTGCGAGCAGATATCTTTAGAAAATCTGGAAGAATCGGAGAACCACGAGGAGACAGCGCGAAGGGGGAAAAGGAAAATTCTCAGACCGTCGTACGACAGGAAATCCCCAATTATTTAGTTCCCAACCTTCGACCTCGGCGCGTCTTTTTGTACGAACCTTCAACTATTCAGACCTGCTTCAATAATTACGTTTTTGTGGCCCAACAAAAATGCTCCAACGTGACTTTCCGAGATTCAAAAAAAAACCACAGTAAACGTCTTTTCGTCTATGCAGCGCGAGCCACAGCGACGATCTATTTATACATCGAGAACCTAGATTTCTATCACGTTTTGCGACACTTGCCTATCCGGTCCTGTGGCGCAACGGATAACGCGTCTGACTACGGATCAGAAGATTCCAGGTTCGAATCCTGGCAGGATCGCAAATCATTTTTTTTTCAACTTTTCTAATGACAAAGGGAATGCCATTATTTTTAGTTTTCAGCCAATACCCAATTTCACTCAATATTCAGGTTTCCGCATTTTGATTCCGTAAGCAAAATTCCATCCTTACATGTGACACTTTTAATCACCGTCAACCCCGACATGACAAAAAATATCTTAACTTTTTTCGATGGATCGAAAAAATGCATAAAATATACATTTCGTAATTCCTGCCAACGATATTTTTAACGCTCTATCTGATCGAGAGATGTTCTTGTTGCATAATCGACTTGATCGACTCGATAGAATCGATTTTCCATTTAAAAAAATAAAAAAACAATTAATTAATTTTTTCCATCGTGTACACACGAGACGCTGAATAAATTTCTCAATAAGAAAATTTATTTCGACAACATTTTGATTTTCGTAGAGATGAAGCAATCGCGAGGCAACAATTCTTCATGGACAGTTGTTTTATACGAATGGGTCGTCGTTGATTCTGAAGATTTGTTTTCGTATGTTTCCTAATTCCCTGCAACGTTTGGCCATTTTAATGAAAATAATCGTTTGAAATTGTGATCTGGAATAATTGAATTCTGGAGATAATAGTTCATGGGTTCCCAAGAAAAGTCCAGCCTAGGGTGGTCGTATGGAGAGGAAAAAAAAATTGGCCCATGAGGGGATCGAACCCGCGACCTTCGCGTTATTAGCACGACGCTCTAACCAACTGAGCTAATGGGCCAGTTGAAAATTATTGCATATTGCAGTTACGTGACATATGCACCAATTACTTATGAGTAAATCTCACGAATCATTAACTTGAGCTAAAAATGCATGAGGTTGAGAGTCCGTTCCGAGTAGAGACACGATTCAGTTTGAAAAAATAATGAGCCGACTCATTTGTTATCGATATTTTGTCAATATTTTCGTAATTTCGACAATTTTCTCAAAGAAAAAGAAGTTTATCGTAAAGATTTCTTCATAATCATGGAAAGTTTGATTTTTACGAGACACAGCAGGAAGGATGAAAATAAAATTGAACACCTGGGTTAATGGAAAAGTGAAAATTCGTCAAATCGTCTTCAATGCCTTAAATCACATACAAATGGAAAATGAGCGTATCAGTATTTTTCATTTGTCGAGAAGTCTCCTTCAATAGTCCAGGTCGAAGGACACTAGTATCCTTCACGCGGTTACGAGGCAAGGCATCGTTATAAATCTTTAGTTTTATGTTACGATCCTGAAAGTTGTCTACGAGAATTCTGGCACGCGTCCAAAGTGCAATGGCCGGAGCTCTTTAGCCTCAAAAGATATTTTCTCTGTACAGGTAAAAAAAAAGCCATTGGCGTCCAGTAAGGGTCGCACCTTGTAGAAAATAAGGAGGAAACTCCGCGGTGCAAGGTCTCTTCGCCATTTCTTTCCTTGAGCAATTAACTAGAGTAATGGAAGTGAAACTTCTTCCATTTGATAACTCGCGATGTTAAGACGTTTCTCGGCCTCTTCATTAGTTGACCGATAAGACATTCATGAGTATTTTTACTGGCTTCGTCCACTCGTAACCTCCGAGTTCACGTTGCGACGAATTGCATATTGCAATTCCAAGTTGCTTCATTTACAGAAATTTTAACGTTCGGTAATAAATCCAAGGACTCATTAAAACTGTATAGTAAAAAATAAACGGAGCAAAAAGCCGCGTTTATTTTTCGGGAAGTGACGATCCAAGTTTTCCATGAAAAAAATAAATTAACGAGCCACAGAACTGGCGATTGACTGATTCATAACGACGAAGGGTCATAAAAAAAAAAAAATTAGACACGATTAAAACGAGGGGATCGTAATGAGCGAATGGAAGTAAAAAAAAAGACATTTTTTCCGGGCTTTTGCGTCGCATACTTATTAAATTTAATTCCGCACTTAATTTTATTTCAATAAAGCTCGAGTGCAAAAAATTTGAACCGTTATTCGAAGGTCATGTGTTTTACGATTCTCCTTAAACGAACATTGAACGTGCACGGTCCGATTTATAATTTTGAAAAAATCAAGAACGAGGATATGAAATATAGAGAAGGAAAAAAAAAATTGAGAGTATATTATACAATCGTGGAGGGTGGAGGGTTTTCGAACGAGGTCGCGGTGCTTGGCGTACAGCAGAGTATAGACTGCAATGCGATCAGTGCACTTTGTGCCCGATGGCATCGTCGATAGTTCACGCGGTCGTTCGACTCATCGAGACCTGTGGGGTTTCGTTGTGTTGTTATATAATATATACTATGGTTGTTTACACACATATATATATATCTACGTGAATAGGCCGGTGGGAACGAGCGAACGAACGCGGAACGAATGGACGGGTGTTGGTGAGTGAGCATTAGCATATAAACTAGAAAATGTTTTATCACGTTGCAAACTCGCCAAGTCCCGAGCACTTCCAGGCAATGGGACCGAAGAACACATTTGGAAAAAAAAAAAAAAAAAACAGGCAAGTGCCCGTACCACTGGGAATTTCTCAGATAACTTTTGCCCTCGTCCTTCGACAGTAATCGTAACGCGACGAATGTATTCTCTCGTTCATGAGCTTTTACGTACATGGGGATAGTGGCTATGGGGTTCCATGAGGAAGAGCCTATGGACGGAGGAGCCACGTCATACAGACTCAATATAAAGGGCAGTCGACGAGCAAAGGCCAAGATCAAGCCCAAGGAAAGAAAAGAGCGAGGAAAGGAAGGTTCCCTTGACGTTCCACCCCCATATGATCGACTACCCCGTTCATAAATCTCTGAAGAGCCTGCTTAAAAATCAGTAGATAGCAGGGCTGTCGAGATTGAATATATAGAGATATAAAAATATTGCGACTGGAAGCAGCAGTGGGTTCATGAACAGTTATTCCGAAATACACAGAAGCCATGATACGAGATGCATATTTATCGCCTTTTAACGACGTCATCAGGCAACTCTGAGAGCGCAAACAAACAACTGCTGCATATCCGATGGAGCTACAGTATCTTTCCTACAATGCTGCATATCTACAGATATACATAAATGTGAAAAAATATAAAAAACTATGTATTCCTGTGTCCATTGCTCCTGGCAGAAAATGAAGAAAATACCGGGAGAAAAAGACAAATAGGAAAAGAGAAATTTACGAACTTTCCTAGGCGTCCGATGTATTTTCAATTCCCAACGGCATGAAAAAGAAAATCATTATCAAAACCTGATGAATGAATATATTTACCACATTTTATTAAATTCTTATCTTTTCGAAATTTTTTGTTTTTAACGTGGTTTAGCATAGCAACATCGTATCATCGTGATCCAAACTCCTTACGTCTGACCAGCTTCACTATGAGGTTCAAGGTCTTTACACCGAGATTCGAAAAGTAAATTTCGAAAAAAAATGAAATTTAGGCTCCGCTCATGATCACGAACCTTGCTCCATATTTTTTAAACCTGAATATCGAAAAAAACTCATTCAGGAAAATCGCTACTTGAATTTTATAAGGACCAGAGTGCATCCGGTTAATTTTAGAAAATTTTCATTCATAGCGAGAGTTCAGGAGATACGCGTGCATCGAGCTTCGTATAGTGAAGTGCCTTAAAATAGCGAGCAATTGTCTCAGAGCATGTCCATCACACTCTCTACCGACCCTGATTTTTTTTTTCTCTTTTGCAGTAACTGTTTATCCGCAGCAGCGATCTTAGCGTCTATACATGGATTCTCCAAGTGTGTCATGAGACGACTCGATTAACGCCCTCGTGCGCAGCTCCTCTCCAGCAGGCTTTTTTAACCCGAAGGAACGGCCACCAAATATACAGAGGATTTGTGTGAGTTTCACTGGCGCATGTTGACGAGCTATGCGGTATCTGTTAATTAAGACGCTTTTGCGAAAAGATTCTTGCGTAATGATAATCGGCCGAAGAGTTAACTCTGCCTCATCTTATCGCTGGCTTATCGTCGTCGCGCGCACCGATACCTATACCTTCGACGAGATTAATGCAATAATTAGATCATTACTCTGCGCAAAAAGGCACTGCGACCAAAACACAACACACAAGTGTGTGTGTGTGTGTGTGTGTGTGTGTGAACGAATAAAAATCTCTTTGGGTGAGAAATATATTCACATGCTTCGATAACGAGGCAGAGAGGTCACGCTTATTAGCGGCAACGTAACCGCATACGACATGAGAAAGCAGCACACTGTATATTTACGCTGTTTTAATTTATAAATCGAGTGAGAGGAAACTAAGGACGCGGAGAAGGGGAATTCGTTAAGGCTCGTAGGTCCTCGGTGGTATGTAACGAGCGTATAGGTTTTTTTAAATTTTTTCTCAACACACATACACGCGGATACACTCGGGCGAAATCCACTGCAGGAAGTCGTAAAGTCGATGTGACGGAGACGAGAAAATGCGAGAAGGACAGGGTCATAAACGAGGGCAGGAATCCCTTGGCAACTCACCGCCATCGAAATAGCAGAGTTCGCAATGAACAGTCGCTTCTCTCTCAGCCCGTTTGGCACTCTGGAGATGCATTAGCTCGTTTTACCTTTCCGCGAAAATTCTCATTCCGTAAATCATTGCCTTGCATCACGAGACCATTCTCTCGCGTGCACTGTGTCCCTGGAATTGAACAAATTCTGAGACGCTGAGCGAATAACCGGGATTACTAGCTCGTGTTACAATTCCTTTCGCACAGTTCTCAGATTTTCATCGAGATGTTTAAAAATTCTCATTTTTTCGAGGAGCAGCTTACCGGGGAATCCTACCTCAACGAATACGTATAAAAATGCGATAACGCCCTGCGTATTCGATAGAAAATTTTCCGACCCTCCAAATTTCATCTGCCAAGGTTTTTCGTAATCCGAAAAAAAACGTGTATGGGATTTCATGTCGAAGGTAAAAATCATCCTTCGGACGAATTCGGTCCATCCGAATGCAATTCGAACAACCATTTTTTTTTCATTCCACAACGCCATCCAAGTCAATTTTTTCATTTCATTCGAATACCAGAAACAGAAATAAATTATGTGGAAAATTATCGGACGAACGATGTATAGGAAACCTTCCGAAATTCGAAAAAATGGCGAAGAGTGGGACAATGACACATACACGTTTTCTCCGAAGCCCTTTTATGGGACTTTGGAAGCATTTTGACTAATTATCGAGATATTCACTGTTTAACATTCGATTTTCTCACTGGGCCTCTCGATAACATCGGAGATTATTCGGAATCTACATTGAATAAATAATAATTGAAAAAACATCGAAGCTGAGCTTCAAGACGTGATCAAGCCACTGGACCGTGATTCAATGTTTTATTCGCACGTCAATTCGTAACCAACATATTGAGTTTCGTTTCGTATAAACGCGCGATGAGGGGCTTGAACTTAATTAAGGATGTTGAGTCCCAAATCGCAAATGATGAGAAAATTCTGAAAATTTGGTATGTTTTTTAAGAGATCGTGGAAAAATTTCACGACCGTTAGGAAGCTCGTTATTGAACAATTAACATTAATAAACTAAATGTGTTCAAATGTAGTCTTATGAAAACTGGAATAACTTTGCGATAAGATTTTCTTTTGACCTCTCAATTTTTAAAAATCTACAACATACTGAAAGCAACGAAAAAAAAAACGAAGTTTATTGACAAATATTTTTTGTATTTGTTGAAAAAATTGTTCTTAACAAAATATGTTAATTTTTTAATAACAAGCTTCCTAATCGTCGTGAAATTTATACACGACTTCTCAAATACTTCATACAAAAAACATACAAAATTTTCAGAATTTTCTAATCATTTTTTATTTCAACACTTAAAGAAGGTTAAAGTAATGGTGACAGAATTCTTAAAATTTGGTATGTTTTTACCATGAAGTATTCAGGAGGTCGTGTACAAATTTCACGACGATTAAGAAGCTATTTATTGAAGAATTAACATTACCAAGATTCATAGGTACTCAACATCATTAAATAAACTCTAATGAGCTAAGGGGTCGACGTCTCCTTAAATACACACAGAGATAATGTACGATTGGATACTCCTTTGACGAGGCCTTGGCCCACGTGTTGGCGTGAAGACGAGAATACTCGGTTCGACTGGTATATTCACGCACCAGAGCGAGTACTCGCGCTCTCGAGGAACCGAGAGTCGCAGAAAGGAAGTCAGACAGGGAAGGGGAGGAAGGAAGCGAGAGTCTTCCAGTCTCTTTCTTTCTGCTCACGAATAAATGAGAGAGAAAGGAATGGAGGGAGAGAGAGAAGAAGTGATAAAGTAAGTATAAAAGAGGAGCTAAGGAGGAAGGCACATTCGGGCTACTTTAATTAGCGAGCCGACGAAACTGATAGGATCGGAAGCCTTTCTTGCGAAGGACTTTGGTGAGCGACAGAGATGTTCATAGTGGGAAGGTGGGACGACGTAGCAGAGGATGGTTGAGGTTAATGCGATTAAAGTATGCACTCGCACGAAGACGATCCTGCCGGATCATTCGATAGTCTTGAAAGTAAAGAGTACCACAGAAATGTTAAGGCCGGAATAGAGGGAGCTAAAAAGAGGTGAGGATAAGACTGTGACTCAAATGGAGAAAGAGCTCTCAAATGAGATTCCTTTTCGAAATGAAACGATAAGAAAAGTCTGCTTGAGATTCTCCCAAAGAGGTCAGCAAGGATATTACCTATTCGGTTCTTTCGATCAGAGTCGTACAGTCTAATTGTGCAATAGATAAAATCACATCCAGAGACCCAAAGGTACGATTTTGCAATAAATGGCACATGGGCAACCCGATCATGTGTTACCTGAACTAATAGCTGGAGAAGAAAATACAAATCATGAGTGGAGGCGGCGTCTTGACGCCAGGAATCAACAAGATATTTATTACCCTTCGATGTTGACCCCTGGCAAATGGTCCATGATAAAATCGTTATATGTAAACAAGAGAAAAAAATATTGTTAATATTTAAGAGTTATTGTGTTTGTACAAAAAGATATAGAGTCATGGTGGAGCAGTGAAGATATGGCGCGTTCGTGGAATAGTACCGAGGGAATACTGATTAGTACAAAGTATAAACGAGCAATGTTCACGTACGTCGTTACTTATTCTGAATTGCCACGAGAGAAAGAGAGAGAGAAGGGGGGGGGGGATACAGAGAGGTCCTTCGGCAGCGGCGAGAAATTCTGTACAGAACACCTGAGAAGAAGGAGAAAGAAAGAGAGGAAAGGAGGAAAGGCAACCGCGAGAAGACCAACGAGGATCTCGCTCTCTCTCTTTTCCTTGCACTGCTTCGAAGCCAAGATCTCGTCCGATTCTCCAGCGTAGAAGAGCCAGGGCCCAGGTTAAATCGTGATGCAAGCACTGCAGGAGAGGCCGAACTTGCGAGCGGTACCGAGAGCGTTTCGCAATTAACACGAAGTCACGAATAGCACACTGCTTCTCAGGCTCCGTTCGCCACTTCAACATAAAAATTATGCCGAGTTTCTGCTGGCAATTGGAGTGGATAGTTGCCCCCTGTTAATTCTGTGCAATTCTATAATGATAAGTTTACTCTGTCCAAAAAGTAGGTAATAAGAAGGACGGACTTCAATTATGTTAGTTAGTGAAATATTGCATTCCATCGTATGGCACGATTAGTTTGAAAAAAATCGCCAAAGCGTTTATCCCAGAATTTTTAATCAATGCCTGTGGATTCGTAGATTTGTACCCCTGTGACAAAAATTTTTTTTAAAAAATGAACTACTGAATATTTCGACTTGAAAATTGTTGTAGAACATATTGAAAGCGTTTTTTAAAAGTTTCTTCCCTTTATATAGCCAAAAATTAAATTTCAGTACACTAAAAAAAATGCTAAAACCAACAAAAGTGGAAAAATGAGTCCAGGCGTGGGGTAGTTTGTACCCCGAGGTGGCAAGTGAGGGTTAAGAATCTTCTTACAAAATTTCGAAAGAATTCATCATCCCGTGTTCGAGATATTGACAAAATTGCAAGGTGATCGACGTGTTTTTACGAGAATCGTCAGAAAAATAATGTCCATTTCGCGACAAATTGACGAAAATTAAGAGAAAAATTAACTTTCGCACGTCACTATCCTGATGAGACATGGACGAATATTTCAGGATCCCAAATTACGTCGACAAACTGAAAGACATATTGAAAATAATTGAATTGTCAAAAAAAAACTTAATCATCTACACCGGATACGAATTTTTTCGTCATGGGTTTTGTGAAATTTGTTTCCATTTGTTACACGAACGATACTTTGTCAAAGTCAGAAATAAAAGGAGGAGGAAGGACCTTCCCATACAAGTCATCTTGTGCACCAGGAGTGGCTTTACATACAGTGCTGAATTATTGTCCGCGGAAATATTTATCATACACCAATTACGTGCCTATACAGTGTTGGACGGTGAAGTATAAAAGGCAGACAAAGAAATCCGATATCGTCACTGAAAGGACACGAACGTCAGATAAGCTAACAAATGCCCTCAATGAATAACAATAAGAAAGCTGGTTCAATTTGTATTTCATTTACATCGGAGGACGTGCTCTGAGTTATAAATTATATCGAGAGGGGGGGAGGGGGGGGGGGGGGGGGGGGAAAGAGCAGACGCAGAACTACCTCTCTGCGTACTAACCGAACCAGCAAAACGCGACCGAGGATCCAACCCAATGAACCACTCAGCTGCACTGGCCGAACTGAATTCTCGATAAGATCAAATTAAGCGAGTTTTTTTTTCGCAAGTTCCTTTCTTTGAGGATAACGGAGAACGGAGCGAAAGATGGAGTGCGGGAAAAGTAAAAGAGAGTTTGAATTATATGCTCCACTCATGGACGATTAGGAGGGATGTTGAACGATCGTATACACAGTAACAAACCCCTTAAACGTTCAATAACTCTTTTTGAAAGCGTATTGGAAACTCGAAAGTATTATTTCATGAGCAGACTCGACGGCCCATTAGCTCAGTTGGTTAGAGCGTCGTGCTAATAACGCGAAGGTCGCGGGTTCGATCCCCTCATGGGCCAACTTTTTTTTTCCTGCACATTACGTTACCAAGGCATCCCAAATTTAGATGCTGCTGACTATCCATCGATTTTTCGTTCCTGTGAGTATGGTCGAGGGATTTGAGAGAATAATAATATTATTGAGGAAATAATGCAGTTTGGATTTATTTGATAGGACAAATGCATCTCTCACTCATGAGTCGTATTTTTTATCTGAGCCCGCGATACTGTTATTAACGTTTCTTCTGTTTTCCCCTCGTCATGGCAACCCAGAAGTCTCACATTTCTGATCATTTATTTCTCTCAATTTTACTCATCAGTGTGCCCAGTTGGCTACGTTGGCTACGTTTTTCGGGAGCATCGTGAAAAAATCGTGGAATCGATGTTTCTTTTATTTGTCGGAAATATTCGAAACGTAAACGGTGTTCACCGATAATACTTTTTCGTAAAAAAAATCGCATTTAATATGCTCATCAATTATGAGGCTCATTGCGTAATTCATCAATGAATAATGAATTAATATTTCCAATATAAAAACAGTATTAAAACCGAACAATACCTCACAAAGTTTTGTATTACGTACAAATAGGCAAAATAAACATTCCAAATCATATCGGCCCATTAGCTCAGTTGGTTAGAGCGTCGTGCTAATAACGCGAAGGTCGCGGGTTCGATCCCCTCATGGGCCAATTTTTTTTCCTCTCAATATCAATTCGAAATTTTTATATACCAAGTGAATTGAGAAAGATCTTTGAAAATTTTGATTTTAAAGATTTTGTTAACATGCAAAAATAAAAGAATTACATTGTCCTCAGCTCATCGGATTCGGCAATACTCATCCAGATATTTTCTACTAGTCCGCTTTATTTTATTGCGGCTGTGAGATTCTCCTCCTCATGCGCAAATAAAATTTTAAGCAACTGGAAATAAAAATTCTTTTGTAGTGAATTAATATCGACGAAGCATCGACGGCCCATTAGCTCAGTTGGTTAGAGCGTCGTGCTAATAACGCGAAGGTCGCGGGTTCGATCCCCTCATGGGCCATTTTTTTCTTTCAATGAATTGTAGAAATTTTGAAATGATATAAACCAATTCTGAATTAATTTCTGCTTTCCATGATGAATTTCCGGAATTAATTGAGAATGAGAATGGTTTCTTTTTTCAAATCAAAATATTTCTTGTACAAATACTAAAAATTACAAAAATTCGGGGTTCTGCAAATTTGAAAAATGTCAGCTTCAAAAACGGCGTTAAAAAAGCCATGTCACTCTGATGCATTTAAAATAATACGAAAAGTTGCATTATTAACTTCTAATCATGAATATTTTGCGCATTAAATGTGATTCGTTTTGTTACTGAATAGTATAGTCGCCCAGAAAAATGTAAAATAAATTGACTGCTAAATCAATTATAGAATTGAATGTTTAAAAATTTGAAAAACTGCAAAATAAGTATAATTCGTTGATTGTAACGTAAGAAGTGTTACGCAAGCTAGAAAAGCGGTTTGAACGAGTAAAGATCCCATCGGCCCATTAGCTCAGTTGGTTAGAGCGTCGTGCTAATAACGCGAAGGTCGCGGGTTCGATCCCCTCATGGGCCAATTTTTTTTCTTCTTTTTTTTCTCCTGATCAATAAAATCGATTAACTCGCATCGTTATGCTTGCGATTGAAAACGAAATGACCATTCAAATGGATTGAAAAGTATATTTTCGACCCTAAAAACAAGAAAATATAAAGGCCGCACATGTGACAAGAGATCCGGCAGTACGCGACGTTGGGTCGGATTTCAAGGTGACGCTGCGGTAGTTCTTGGTAGTACTTGCTTATATTCATACGATGTGCGGCCACTGGGAAAAATTTACGAGCGATAAAGTAACAATAACGACGGCTACATCGACGAACGACCATCGACGCGTATTGCATTGTACTTGCAAAATTCAGTACCTCGAGTCAAACCGAAGGGTCCGCTGAGTCCTGGAAGCGTCACAGATTTATCGTAAAGTCTTTCTTCCCTATAAAGACGACGGTGTCAATTTGAACCGAAAACGGCATTCAGAAAACGTGTAGTCGTTATTCTTGTTCATGACGTCAAAGTAATTTGTTATTGAATTATTTTCAAATTCATGATTTAAAATTTAAATGGATCGTTCATTCCGAAAATTTGTTTTCGCAGCAATGTTCGATTTGCAAAACTTAAAAAAAAAAAAAAAAAAAAAAAACAATTCTACGGAAAAATTTTAAGGAGACTCAATACAATTTGAAAAAAAAAAAAAAACGATCCCTTCGGATGAAAAATGCAACGGAAACGCACTGGTCCAAATTCATACCCTTTTCCTTACGCGCAATTCTTTCTCTCGTATGCACTTAACCATCGCATCGTCGAACAAAAATGCGACGAGTGTCGACGGCGGGTTTTATGGCAGGAGACTAAAAAAAAGTTCCCTGGTGTCTGCGCATTTACGTTCGTTTCGACGGCTCCATAAATGACCAATGATCGTCAAAACTCATTATAGCGTGTTCACCCTTGCATCTCGGTACGCTGAAACGAAAGAAGCGAAACGACGACCAAAGCCATCAGGTTCGTGGTACGCGTAATGAGCTTTTCTCGATTTCATTGTTCATAGAGATTCTCGCAATTTCCCTTTGACTCGGCTTTTTCAATAGATCGCCGGGAACGAGCATTACCGACGAACCGAGTATCGAGAAGTGTAAGAGGAAAGTTGACAGCTTCTTCATGAGTATTTTCTCGGAAATACCCAGACAATTTTAACGCGTGTAGCTCGAAGCTGAAAACTTTTGCCACACGCTGGAAATATTTGAGTTTAAAAAATTTACATGAATATTCAATCGACTATTTTTTTTTTTTTCTTCACTATATTTCGAAAAAATCAGAGAACATTCTGGGACAAAGTCAGTTTTACATTTTAAAAATTAAATAAATAAATGATGATCACACACGATCGAAAAAAAACTCGAATTCCCAGTTTGTGAGAGGATTAGAATTTTTATCAACCCTTAATGGTCACATGGGGTTAATTTTACCCCAGCTGCTTTCGACCGACGATACGTAATAGAAATTTTAAGAAAATGAGACTTATGACACCCTCTATCGGTAGTTTGAATTTTCTAGTGGGGCGTTAGTTCAGTTTTGGAACCCCTAGGAAGCAGACGGTGTAAAACCTGGGGTATACTTTTTGGAACGGTCACTAATTTAACCAGTCTCACCGCAAAGCATGCTATTCGAGACTCACGAAACGATTTTTTTTTTTTAATTGCAAATTACAATTTCTGCATCATTTTTTGTAATAAAAGTCATTTTTACAGAATTTTTTTTTTCGACATTTTTTTATATTAAAAAATACACCAATTAAATACACTCATCAAGGTTGTTACTCAAGGGTTGAAAATATATTGTAGTATTTTTATTTCATTTTTTTTTTTTTTTTTTACAATTTTTCAACGCCTTCCAAAGTGAGTGGGGTTGATAACATCCCCAATGACTATTACGTCACAATCCGGAGGTGTGACTATTAAAGGTTAAAGATCAAATAATCAGGTAAATCAAGGATCCAAAACATCTCCATAGACTTATGTGTGAAATAATTTCAAACTCAATCCGAACGATCTGGATTTAGAGACGAAAACCACGAAAATGGAATTTTATTCAGACGACTGAAAAAAAAAAAATGAACAATTTATTGCAGTGCCTTAGTAAAAATTCGCTCGAACGTAGAATCGTAACGAATTGGGTGGAATGTGTAATGTGATGAATAAATGTTTCGTAAGCTGGAATAAATAAATGAAAGTAATTAAAAAGGCAGAATTTTTGGACACGAGGTCCACGAGAACGTTCCGTAAATGAAAATGTCGAGAATCCTGCATTCGTAAAAAAAAGAGAGAAGAAAAAATATCAATGATGAATAAGGAAAAAAAGAGGAAATAGAAATATAAAGTGGAGATTGTAGATTCTCGAGTGCATATAACTCGGAGCTGAAAAGCGAATTGAGGATAAGGGATTGCCGAGAGCCTATAGCCGAGTAGCAACTGGTCGTAAAGGACGAAAAAGTTGCGTCGTTATACGTTGCTCACACAGGGCGACACACCGCTGCTCGAACGATTTAACGTCTCTAGCGCCTCCTCTAATGGGCTGCAGTTGGAATAGTTTCAGAAAAATGGTCGTCGCTCCCAGCGGGCAAACTCAAATAAATGCGCGTACCGGATAAAACGATTTACTAGCGGGGTCACGAGCGGATAACGTTACCATTAGTATACTCGCTGTAGTACAATACACGCGCTATGTATGTATTATATTCCTCAAGTTGCTTTATTCACTGGTTAACTCTCGAATTTGTTACCTCGTCAGTGCCAGCGACCACCGTTTCGACTTTGGTGAAACGTTCGAAGATTACGTCTGTATCTTTAGATACGAGTCGGTCAGAGTGCTGCTCGTTATAATTTGCATCATTTCACCGTTGGACCCAGGGGGATCGAGTGATCTCTTCATTTATTTATGTCAAGTCCGCCCGAGTGCGGACAAATTATTATTATCACAAAGAAACGAGGAAAGGATGTTAATGAGCCGGTAATAATTTAAATTAAGGCAGGGGGTCGCCTGTTTTCGTGAGAGGGAAAAAAGTCAGAGACATCCAAAAAAAATGGCTCTGAATTTGTACATTTTGATGAAATGCAAAAAATTTAAAACGATGGGCAGTAAAAACATTTTCGAAATCAAACAAGAAAATACTTGGCGACAACTTTTGTTTCTTGTACTAACGAGCTTCGGCTCCGCTTTTTTATTTGCCACATAATTAAAGAAGGTTGTTGGATCACGAAATCAAAATAATCAGAATTTGATAAAATTTGGTGATAACATTCTTTGGCATCAAGTATAGAAACACAAAATTTTTTCTAAATGTTTTACCACATGGTTATCGAATAATTGAGAGTTAAATCAAACTTCTTATGCACGAGATGTATACTTGTATGTAGACTCTATGCATGAACTGTTCAATTACTCGAGTATTACGTGGTGGAAAACTTTTAAAAAATTTGTATCGTCATATTTATTATTAAAGAATAAATTTATCAAATTTTATTACATTTTTTTTTCGTTTTGAATTTTTTTATATTTTCGAGTATATATTTTAAGAAAAAAAGGTCAAGCCTGATTGCGAGCCAATGAAAATGAACTGGAACGAGAAAACTGACCATGAGCATGAAAGTAAGAAATTCCTTTCGAATAAATTGTTTTTTATTAATGATTATAAAGACCACTCAGAAAACCCAAATCCCAGGCCTTCTGTGCAAAGCACAAAAGGTGAACGATCATCGATGACTGGAATTCCGATAAAAAATCAGATTTCCGAGTCGTCCTCACGCTCAGGGAAGAGGGTTACGTCTCTTCATCGTGGCTGCATCGACTCCACTATTGAGTAGAGAGAATGTGAAGATATACTACAGAAATGATCCTGTGAAGTATGATCTTGATGAATTCAAGACTCGGCCGAGTTCTTATAACCGCCTGGCGCTGTTTCGTCTGCGAGAAAGACTGGACGCTCGTACTGCCATCTAGCGACAGTATTGGCAACGAAACGCGCTGCGTCACGGAGCTCGCAAACTGATTCACGTTTTTAGTAAGGTCGTTCATTCGGTTGCTCCATCGTACGACATTAATAGATATGCCGCCACGCGGTATAGCTCACAAGACTCGTGGGTTGACATCATGACACAATCGATTGGATAACCGCGTATAGACGCGTGCTGCGATAGAATAATCGCTCGATACGTTTCCTGTGAAATTTGACAAGACGATTCTTAAGAAGATTTTTCCATTTGTCAAGCAGAATAAAATTTTTACTTTGCTTTTCATAGTTTTTTTTTTTTTTTTTTCTAATTATTCGTGAAGCAATTAATTTCGATGATTTGTTTAGTTACACACAGCATGTATGTGCTAAGACTCGGGCCATCGCCAAGAGGTAAGACGGCGAGAATGCCCAAGAGAGGGTTGGGAGAAACCCTTGGTCGAGCAAACTAGCCCAGCAGCGACACGCCAAGGCGATGGTAAACAATGCGAGCATACATTACTTACAGACGGCCTATATCCACGCGCATTGTGCTATTTCGGTGCATTTGCTCGAACAACGCGTCATGCTATTGCTGCGCCGTTGCGCTAAGCGCCTGTCGGCCCATGTATGCGATGCATACACGGAGTAAAAGGCTCAGGAACGCACGCACACATATGCCCCATTTATTGTCCTGCAGCTTTCGAAGCAGCCACCGCCTAAGCCACTTAGTTGTCAGGGGGATGCGCACAGACTTTCTCGGCGACCATTTATCCTGCTCTCTCATCTCATTGTATTTGAAATGCGGTTGAGAACCGAGTCCACATTCGAAGAAAATAAAAACAATCGGGAGATACGAATTATCGTCATAAAAAAACGATTATCCATGTTAATATTGCGGAATTAAAAAAAAAAAAATAACAATTGGCCTAAGCTGGAGAGGGAATCGCAAATCGCATCGTTCGAATGCAACGAAAAGGGATTATTTTTCATAGAAGAGAGAACAAAATTTGGATGCAGTATTTGTCAACGATTATGGGAGAGTTTTCCTTGCCATTCGAAAACTGCAGTTACTGAAAAAATTGCAACAAGTGCATTAATTATTAAAATAATGAATGAAAATTTTTTTTTTTCGTTGTATTCCAAGGATGCAAACTTCAGTATCATTGATTTCATACATTTCATTGTATTTTACAATGAAAACTGACATTTATCATAAAACTTAATGTTAAATGTATGAAACTATCAATACGAATAATCGTTTTTCTGGTTCTCTGTTGCCTTTTGAAAATTTGACTGGATCTTTTTCTTATCATAATCTACTACTGTACCAAATTTTATTAAATTCTGAACGGTAATTCTAAAACCGACAGTACTACCTCAAGAAACTGTTGAAATATTCTCGATTCTCTGCTATTAATTCGTTTTTTTTTTTTTTCGTTAGTTTGGTGAGTGACTCTGGCGAAGTTGGGTTTATTTTGCCAACAGTGCCAGTTTCCAAATTTCCAAGTTTTCTATTCTCGGGTATGAACGTTCCGTGAATTTTCAAGTTGCTGGGAAGAAATCGTTATAATCGTAGAGTGCATCGTCTCACGTGCAGCAGGGCACTCGGTAGATGCACCCGTTGAAAAATGGCGGTTGGTTTTTAATTCTGGCTGATCGAAAAACGTGGGAGCATCGCGTTAAAGCGATGAAGATAGTTGGGAAGATTCGATGGGGAAATCCCGCGGGTTCTTTGACCGAGTTTGGCGATAGCCGATTCCTCATTTACTTTCGCAGTATAAAACGCCCGAGCCACTTAGCCACAACGCGCCAGTTACTCGGTCCAATCTCCCTCGTGTAATCTCCTCTTTATTGGCTCTGACAAAAAGCCTCCAATTAGCTCGCATAACATTACTGTAATTACGGAAAAGAGAGAACTCTGTCGACCGGATACGAGAGAACGCGATATGAGCCTTCGATATGCCTGCCGAAATATCCAATCGCTTTTTCCACCTTATTCGTATATATTTGCGAATCGCGTTGCTGTACGTATCGCGCTTGGAAGAAACATCCGCATCGAATGTACCAGCAGAGCGAAGCAAGTTGCTTTTTGATAGTCGATTCGGAACGACTGCGATAGATTCCGCGTACATTTTCCACGCAAAATTAAATCAATTTCGCAATTTAATCAAATTGGAACGAATTAATTCAATTGTTCATCATTTTCGTGTACGAGTCCCGAAAAATACTCATTACAATTGCAGTATTGCTACAGTAACGTTTGCAAAAATTCATTCCTCGGTCCTTCCTTCCTATCGAACTTTCAAAAAAAAAAAAAAAAAAGTTTGATGTGGAGTTCGGAGCTTGAGAAATGAGCAACGAGCCACTCGACGTTGCGTACACTGGAAATGAAATTTTGTTAAAAATCGTCGATATTTTGTCAAACACGGTAAAGTAAATATTTTTTGGATAATTTCAAAATTCTCGTTATTTTAGCAGTATGTTTGGTTTCTAACGGGATTGTCAGCGAAATTTACGATTGGAACGCCAAAAATTTGCTTCCGTAGAAACTTTCCACAATATTTCTTGCTGCAATGACACAATTTTTGGGATTATTAAAAAAAAAAACGTTTAGTCGAACGTATCGAACGAAATATCGATCTTTTTCAACAAAATTTTGTATTCAGTGTAATAAATTGATCGAGTGATATTTTCCAGAGGCGCGTAGAGTGCCAAGTTCTTGACAGAGAGCCTATGAATAGTTTGGGTCAATGAAATCTGCTCGCGCGTGAAAATTGTCCAGGGCGAAGGTTTCATTTTCGGTGGTGAGCCCATTTATTTCCAGGCATGATATGTTTTCTATGGTGGTCGGTAAGAAAACACCGTAACTAAACACTTGGTTGTACGGGATGGGATGTAAAATAATGTGGAATAATACAGATTGGAAAAGCATGCACACAAGGGTCGTTTCGTCTTCTCAGGTTCGCGAATGAGACCCAACGAAATAAGCAATCTGTATCGCTTTAACGCGACAATCCGAGTATCTCTAAATAAACAGCATATACTAAGTACAACAGGAGAGATGAAGAGAGCCGAGTAACGAGAGTGTACTCGAATGAAAGCTTTTGCTAAAGTTTCCACCACGTAATTAAGGCTCTGTACAACGAATGCGAGCAGGAAAGTGAGAGGAAGAGGAAGAGAGAGAGAGAGAGAGAGAGAGAGAGAGAGAGAGAGAGAGAGGGAGAAACGTCATTAGCGCAGGTTTGCCGGAGAGCAAACGAGACAGATCAAGAATGTGTTCCGCATCAACTTTAACGTGTCGCAGACTCTAGTTGTCGTCCCTTAATACCAACTAGTAATTTCGGCTCACCGAAGCTCATGCAATTACGAATGTGAGAAAAAAAAACTCTGGCGGTATTGACGCTTTTAATATATCCTCGTATCAATAAACAACCGTTTTCGTTGTAAAGCAAAACTTCCAATTTTGGCGATTCTACGCGTTAAGGGAATATGGCGATGGACGATAGACAAACGATTAATTAATTTATCAATTAATTGAAGAAATTGAGCAATCGTCAAATTAATGAACGATTGCTCAATTCTCCAATTAATTAGTTAATTAATTAATTCCAGAATTGAGCAATCGTTAATTAATTAATTGATTAAAAATTGACTTCGTAAGATTCTGAAATGGTATTCAAAATTTCGTCCAAAACTTCCAACTTTCGAAGTGATTTTTTTTTGTTAGATTTTTTATCTTCCGATTGAACGTTTCCCGATGAACGCACCGCGAATCACTATTCATATTCCTATATTTACTTTCTCATCGTATATTTGCTCGTTCTCATAATTCCGTATTCATAATATTTGCTCTGCTGGTTTTGGAAAATGATTCTGCTTCGTGTATTGATAAAAAAAATATTTAACAGAGAGTTGACCATCATTTGGGTGGCACGAATTTTATTCACTAGATAATTCAAGCCTCTCGCTACATATTATCATCGAGAGTCCTCGAGTACGAGGACGTAAGATATTTTACGGCACTTTGTGTCCAGGCAATCGTACCGGCGTGTTCAAAGACCAAGACCGAGTTTATCTAGTATCAAGACCCACGGAACGCACGAGTTTCAAGTGAAAAAAGAAATAACGAATGAAATAACGTAAGACGAGAAAAAAGGAGGGTGGGTAAGGGGGGGGGGGGGGGGATACCGCATGAGAGCCGCGCTTGTGGCGACGACGGCGGTATAATCGGTGATTCGATCGTTCACGTATATACACATACTCGTATCTTTGGCCGTTGCTCGCGCGTATTAAAAGGAAAATAAAATTATTTAAAAGACGTGGAATTCGGGCGTTCGCCGCAGCCGTATTCACCGGCTGCTCATCCGTGCTCCGCGCTGCAGGGCCAGCAGGATGAACCGCAGAAGCTGCTGCAACACCAGGACGGTGGGAGAGAAGCGAAAAGCAGCCGCATTCGCGGTTTCTTCTCGTAGCTGGTACGCTCGGATGGTGGACACACACGTTTCGTCGTTTCTCTCCAGCGGGCCCGTTCACTCAACTCACCCTCGCGGATCGTTTCTTTCCGATAGCATTATATCTTCGGAGCTGGTCGAATATACGCGCGTCGTCTCTCTTTTGGCTCATCTCATCGCTGCTGCTTCTTCCTCCTCCTCCTCCTCCCCCCATACTCTTTTTCTCATTTTTATTTCCTCGTTATTCCTCCTCTTCCTCGCGTTGATTTGCCAGGCACCTGCCAACTGTTCGTTCCCGTCCTTCTTATTTTCCTTTAAGCAGACAGAATCGCCACAGTCCGAGCCTCTTCTGCGCGCGCGTTCAAAAAGATAACAATTTTATCCAAATCCCGATAAACGTAATTATATTTAGTTCCTTTTTTTCTTTCCATTTTATTCTCCGCGCTGGGTTTCCCCTCGATCAAAACCTTCTCCATTTATCACGGAGTATCATCGGGAAGAAAAAATTAACGAGGATAATAACAACGATGATGGAGCAGCAAAATTGCTGAGCGAAATGCTCTCCCGAAAAATTGCATGTATACCGTTCAGTTATTTGTTTCTAACGAAATACGCCTTATCGGAGGTTCCGTGAAAACGTATTTGAATATAATTGACAATATTACAGCATCAACATTCACAATCTTGACAAGGGAATTACATCAAAAGCAACATTTCCTTTGAGATTCAAAAACTGCTGCTGGGCTCGGTGCGAGCTGTTCCCAAGGAAGCTCTCACATGAGAGGATCCTCCTGTGTGACGAATGGTTAGACGCCGAATCGGCACATCGCATAAAATGCTGTGTATGTACGAGGAAAGACTCTCATGGCTATTCCGGAGGTGCGGGAAGAGGGATGTAAGCTTTTGCTCTTTGTGGTATGTATATCACAGTCGAAGATCGTAACCCTGGAGCCGTTTATATATGCGTTAAGATACCGGCTATACTTTAGTGAGAACACGGACGCACACATGCGTGTGTCTTTATGGTTTGGTGTGTATGGCAAGTGAGTGCGTAGACATTGCCAAGATGCCATAGTATACCGAGAGGCGAGCCGAGAGGTGCTTCTGCGAGGATCGGTTTCCCTCCCGGATTCTCAGCTTTCAACTCTCGGCACAAGCTTCCACGCGAGCAGCAGCAACACTGTTGCTTTACGACGTTACCCGATGAATCCCTTTCTCGCGAATCCCGAGTGTAATTTTATCGGGAGCGCCTGTACGCATACGCGGCAAGTGCAAATGT
Organism: Hyposoter dolosus; assembly: GCA_963921915.1. Classification (NCBI taxonomy): domain Eukaryota; kingdom Metazoa; phylum Arthropoda; class Insecta; order Hymenoptera; family Ichneumonidae; genus Hyposoter; species Hyposoter dolosus. The sequence goes on along the minus strand of OY998131.1, from coordinate 21,205,556 downwards.
TGAAACGGCAAGAAAAATAATCTCTTGGAGAAAGTGCATCCAGCTTTTATTTACTGTCTTGGCAATATTCTCGAGCGCTTGTTGATGGCTGTTGTGCCGCGTGTCACCCAATATTTAAAGACCCTTGTGGCAATGCATTGTAAGTAACAACTGACGCAATGATTCACGACTATGTACTCTCGATGTTTATCTTCTATGCATCAGTGCAACGGAATCGCGGAAGATTCTGCGGTTACATCTTCCAATAGCAGTCCCAGGCTTCGTGTCTTGATATTCAAAAGCAACACTCGAAATAATTCCAGCACAAAATTAATCGACCAATAAAGATTTCAGAATTGAATAGTCACGAAAAAATGTCCTTAATGGAAAAAAATTTCGTCAAGAAATTGTCAGGGCATTTTACGTGTGATTTAATTTTGAAATTATTCGCAAAATGTTTACGATTACGAGACAGCCATTTTTAATATCAGATTTGGCACGTGATTAACTCCACATTCTCTCGTGTACGAGTTCACTTGACACGTTGCTTCTGGGACATTTTGTCCTAATAATGATTTGGCTAATAGTCTGTGACGCGTGACCGGTTTTGCATGCTGCACGCTCGTGGAGTTGATGGAGGAGCTTCTAGATGCTGTACGAGGAGTGAGTTAGTATAGGCGAGCTCAGGCTCAGGTGGTGGCCGAGGGAATAACCGCCGAAGGTTTCTCGCGGCAATGCCAACGAACCGGCTAACCGTATAACTCAGATTTACATACAGCGGATCCCGTACCGCTACTCGCTATATGAATAAATATGATGAAAGAGAGAGGAGTGAGAGAGAGAGAGAGAGGGAGGAATGAAGAAGGAGGAAATGAATCTGAACGACTGTCAGCGAGTAAACATACTTCGCAATAAGCATTCTGTACCAGATTCCATCAACGGAGTGGGTCTAGCTCGTGCACTGGACTATCCGATGTCTCCTCCCTCGTCCAAACTGATTTCCATTTCTGTCGAAGAAACTTTTTCCGTTGGTCGAAAACCGAGACGGAAATTTATCCAGCGAGCACGTACAGTCTCGTGTCTTTTTGGCTGTGCTTTCGGATTTATTCATGCATCAAATAAAATTGTAATCCAGAGCGAAGCCTCTGGTAATGGTTCGTGACGCAAACCGGAACGAGAGCGAATTCCGTGCCGCTGCTGGAAGCAAGTCCCTTAAAAAGACGTTCCGCTGCCTCCAACGCATCACTATCTCTCGTGCTTTTCAACAATTAAATCATTTATTCGTTCAATTAGACACACCGCGATTCGCAATTCCCTGTCGTCTTGGCTTCTCCTCAAAACTCCTCGGCCCTCCGTTGCGGCTCTATCCGGTCGGCATTTACCAAACTTTCCTCATTCAATCAGCGCACTTCACTACGTCCGCGTCAAGTCATCTCCGGCCTTAAGTATATACAGATACTCACTCCCCAACGTTTCTTCCATTCGCTGATTATTTAATGAATTTCCTTAATACAATAAACGAGAGAAGATTCACGCGCTAAATTTGACGCTGAGCTGTTGATGAAGAGCTCAGCCACAAACGGGCCGTTATTCATCCGCGAGTGAAAAGTCGAGAACAGCAAATATTATTATGGTAAATAGGACAGAAAAATATACATCGTCTCGCCCAGTTGAAATGTAAATTTCTCGTTTTCCATCCGTGATGAAAAAAATAAATAAATAAAAAATCATGAAATACAAGATTCTGCTGTCAATGGACGCGAGCTTGACATCTGCTTTGGTCCTGGCCAGCGAATGAAACAAATTTTCACAGGATTTTCGCATCGACTACTCACGGCTTCCGTTAAGCCGTGAGCAAATTTTAACTACAGCGTTTCTGATCTGGGTTTTTTTCTTCCTCATAGAGGAAGCTACGTGACGGTGAAAACTGTTGATTTTTTTTCAGTTTTTAATGTCAATGTGCTTAAAATGTCCTAAAACATCGAAAAATCATATCTAGAAAAAATGTCTCTATATGTGTGCGTGTGTGTATGTTCTGGCACTGTAAAATTAAAACGCTCATAACTCGAGAACGGTTTTGAGCTACAGAGCTCCCATTTTGCACAAATGTTAATTCACACAAGCTCTTCATTCTCGGAGAATTTTATTGGAATTGCTAGAAAAATATGAATTTTACGGCATATTGAAATTTTCAAAAAAAGAGTGTCGACGTTCTAACTTCCGCAAATTTTAAGATTTATTAACAATTTTTTTTTTTATGAATAGATTATCATAACAGGACGGTTGGTATGGAATTTGAGAAATATCGGGTGAACGGTTTAAATTTTATGATTTTTCGAAATTTACGAAAAACTGAGTTTTTCGAAAAATCGTCTAACCGCTTTAGTTTTTGCAAATTTTCTAAGATATTGTGTATAAGTACTTTCTCTTTACTTTCTTGAAAAGTTGTCGGAATTATGTCATTTAAATGCAAATCCAAAAAACGCTGTAAATTGAAGTTTGCAAATTGCTTCCTCAAGATATGCTCAAGATGCACGATGCTCAAAGCTTCCTCTATGAGGAAGGCAAAATAAAAAATATAGTTCCTCATAGAGGAAGATTTGAGCATCGTGTATCGTTTTTTTCTTTTTGTTCATTTGCAACGTTAACTTTGTCAGCGTTGGAAAGCGTCCCGAAATTTTTCGTGATGTTTTTTAGCTGCCAGAACGTTTTGTAATTGATTTAATCGCTCTGTAAAGACTCTGCAGCTTTTGAGCAGCTTCGTGGTTCATTCGCATCAACTATTTCGGAATCTTATCAATTCTGGAAGTTGTTAAGACTTGGTGGAAGAATATGAAGCTTTATGTTGTGCTCAACATGGAGTTTTTGGGCGTTAACGATAGTTTTAGAAGGCTTGGCAAAGAAGAGACTCGGCTCTGGATGCAGTTCGTACTTCAGGTCGAAAAGAGACAAGGCTGTAAAGGAGCGAGGGTCGTGGTTATTCCTCTTCGGTCCCTCCGGCAAAGAGACTCCCGCGTGGAATGAGAGATTTGCATGAGAAACCACTTCGTGGTTGCGCTTTTGCTCCCTTTCTCTCGTGTTGTGTCTCTCTTGGTTATATCCGACGAGCTCTCGTGAAGAAAGTCCGGAGAGTCACAAGCAAGTCCTTACAACGAATAGGATAAACACTCGTCGTCTACGGAGCAATGTTACCTCTCGCGTTTCGTCCGCTCCTCTTCCTTCTCGTCCTTTTATTTTCCTGTTTCTTCATCTCGCTCTTTTTGCTCTTTCCTTTATCCTTTTCGGTCGGTGGCGAGTCACGCGGTTTTCATCGCGTTACACTGGCAGTTCCAGATCGAAGGGACCGGATGCACCGTAAGAAATTCTCGGAAAAAAGGGTCAGGGAGTTCGCAACAGTTTGCGGTTTTCGATCCGCGTTACAGACTTTTACAAATTTATCGATTCACTCCGGATACACGAACGCGAGGACCGGCCCGAGATATTCATTGGTGACCTTCCGAATCATTCGAAACATTTTCAAAGCTATCACGAAACGACTTTTTTGAGGGTTCTTTCAAAATTTTGTATAAAACGTTCTTGGCATCAAAACTAATAGTTTTCTCCTATGAAGAAACATTTTCTGACGTTTATAGAATTTGAAATATTCATTTTCCAATTTTTTTAATTTTTCCCATCTAGACGCATATAAATTGAAGTCACGTTTCGTTAAAAAGTTGCAAGAAAAAAAAACGCGATTTTAATTTACACGCGTTTATCGAAGGAAAAAATAAAAAATTGGAGAATAAATATCTCAAATTCTAGACGTCAGAAAATATTTCGTCTTATAGAAAAGTCGGTCGTTTTAATGTCCAAAACATTTACACAAAATTTAAATAAAATCCCAAATCAATCAATTTTGCGATAGTAATACCTTAAAAATGAAAGAAAAACGTGGGATTGACGCGTTCAAGAGACGCACTCTTCCGGTTGAAAGTTATTTCTGTTTTTAGAAAAGTAGTTCCATACCAATTATCGAGGAATCGGGAAGAGTACAAATATGGAGCAGAAGAAGGTGAAGATGCAGACAAACAGAATAAAGATGTTGATGCGAGTCGAGTGTGCGATGGGCTGACAATGAAAAGATCTCGAGAAGCAAGAGAGATGATGAGAAGAGACAGGAGGTGAGACCGTTGTTATTATTATTCCAGGTAGGGGTGTGATAGGAAAACATCGAGTAAAGAGAGTCGATAAAGAAAGAGAAACAGCATGAGGGAACTGTGAAAGGGAGATCTATGGGTGTTGATGCAAGCCTTTTGCAAAGCCAGAGCAGGATGAGAGTGCTTAGTGAAGCGAGAGGCTGTCAAAGAACCAATCGAGAAACAGTTGCCGTATTTATACGAAGAATCCATGAGTAATATTCATTAATGCACATACATCGATGCACCTTCACGTGTGAGTGTGTTTGCATTCATCACATGTGATTCATCACATTCGTGATGAAAGGTTTATTTTTTGTTTTTTTTTTTCGTAAAACACCCCCAGGATCAGCAGGATCGACAGCATCTGCTAGAAGGAGATGAGGCGAGGCCAAAAGCTTTTGCAACACCAACTTGTGACTGTAAAATGCGGGAGGAGAGAGACGCAGAGATTATGGGAGAGAGGATTCGGAGGAGACCCTAACAGTGTTTGTCTTCAGCAGCGTTGTTTGCGTTGGTGCCTGCCTCGAGCAGAGCGATGACTGACCACAATGATTGTATTACCATGCTCCCGAACCACATGTGAAAGCTTGTCTGGGCTGCCGAATTTCTGACCCCGGAGCCGTGCTCTCCTTTATACTGTAGATTCAACCTCCAACGTACACTCGGCTGATAAATTATACATTTTGCATTAGCACCACGCGCGCAAACACATTCCGATCCAACCGAGAAATTCTTATTGTTCATCAGATATTTTAGAGCCCGAAAGAGAAATTTCATGGTGCAAAAACCGTCTGAGAAATGTAGTACTACCGGGTCTTCCAGACCCACATGGTGGTGCTCGGGATATTGATAAATACCAAATAATAATCTAAGCAGTAATTATTTGCTAATTGGACGAGGGCCTCATTAAAGTGAATACTTGAATTTTGTACTGGCCCATGAAAAAAATTATTTCCTATCAAACTACTATGATCAGCGGCGTGTCAATTTTTTCACGAATTCAATACACTTCAGAGAATTTAAGAGAATTTTTTGAAATTTTTTGACACGGTCGTTCTTTGTTTAAAAAATCGAGAAACAAGAAATTTTGAATTTGCAATTTTTTATTCAATACTCGTAGTCAGCGGGTTCAAAAACCCCCGAGTACCGAGTTTCGAGTCGACTTTATGGGAAATGTATGACTCAAAGGGTTAATGGATGGAAGTGACTTTTTTATTTATTACGTCCTGAAAAAAATCGTTGATCCTTTTCCTGTACGGACGGGAGCGGAACGTAATTCTGTTTCTACAGTTGAAAGAATCCTCGCTGATAATGTTATTGTTTAATTTGAAAAACCATAAGGTCGAGGAAGGATAATCATGATGAGGCACAAAGAGAAGGATTATAAAAAAAATCGTAAGCTTATCGTTGAGCTTCGCTCGGGGAGTTTGTCCGCACTCCATTTTATTTATCTTTCTCTTCATATATGTACGGCAGTTTTAAGAAAAGTTGCAAAAATAAAGGCCGAGAGCTTCAAAAGTAAAAAAAAAGTACCAAAAGCGTGTAGATGGATGTATGGAATGTGAATGAAAAATCCAGAATTTTGTTTGATGAATATAACATGTTCTGGACGAACGTACGGTTCTGCGAAAAGAGATAATGGAAACAAAAGCGTGGAAGCCTTCGTCCTAATCAAACCGAATGCAGAACTCGTTTATTTTCTGAAGATGGTTTCAAGCACTCTGTACAGCGTTTAAAAAAGTTTTGCTCATTATTCAGGATCAACAGAAAGCTGAAGCAAAAAGGCACACGACGCTGAAGACCGTAACGCTAGAGAAAAGCACGTGAGATTTAGAAAGAGAGCTGCGGAGTTCGCTTTTTCTATATTTTCCACTCATTTTCTCTACAGACCGTGTTAAAAAGCGCCGCTGAATCTGTGAGAAACAAAATTTCAATAAAAAAGTGTCCTCACTGTTTTATTTCTCTTCATTATCAATAAAATCATGGCGAACCAAAAATTTGGGTGCTCGACAAATCTTTTGAAACTAAATTTTGTTTTTTCACTGTTCCGGCTCAAACGTTCGAAACTTATCATAGGTTCACGGGTGTTGTTCATGTCTGTGAAGTTTGCACCTTGAGTCGCAGTTTCCTACACTTTAAGGAGGTTGGATCACGAAATCAAAACAATCAGAATTTGATAAAATTTGGTGATAACATTATTTCGCATCAACGATAGAATCACAAATTTTTTCCAAATTTTTTGCCACATGGTTATCGAATAATTGAGAGATGAATCGAACACTTCTTATGTACGAGATGCATACCTGTATATATGTAAATGTAAACTCAACCAAGAGACCGGGCAGCCGGGGCAGGCCAAGTATTAAAAAAAAAAAAAAAGCGTAGCGCGAGCCCGCAGTAACATAGCATTTTATGACGTCACAGAAACTTTAAATCGTTTTTACGGGAAAACGGGGCGACAGAAAAATATAATATAACGTGAACTCTAGTGTTCAATTACTCAAGTACTAAGTGGTGGAAAAATCTAAAAAAAAATGGTATTGTCGTATATATTATTAAAGAATATATTTGCCAAATTTTATTAAATTCTTATATTTTTGAAATTTTTTGTTTTTAACATGGTTTAGTATGGCAACATTGGATGGTCGTGATCCAACCTCCTTAGGGCAATTCTTACGGGCATCAGATCGTAAGATCGTAAGTTTCAACGGCTGAGCGAGGACGAAGGATGCTAAATGGTCTCCATGGTGTCATCCTTGATTAGTTGAAGCCTATACAGTTATCGTTTAGGAAAAATGCATCATACAAGGAATCAGCAACCTGCAGTAGCGCGAAGGTGCAAGCTCGAGACTTCAGGAGTTTCATCGTCCTCGCGTCTGGCGTGTGGATTAGAGGAGGAAATATATTATTTTGTTAGCGAGACTAAAGGGCTCAGGGTGGCTCAAAACGTTGACGCTTCATAGCTCTTTTCTTTATTTTCGCTCATTCGCTGCTTTATTTTTGCTGCGGCTGTTAAACGGAATGGAGGGTGTTCTAGTTGCTGCGCACGTCACCTACTCTCTGAGCTTGACGATCGCGCCCCGTCGTGGTCGAGATGTTCATATATTGCTCCCTACGTCTGGAGCAAACTCTAACCGTATTCGACTCACGTTAACGCAGAGAGAATCATCCAAACTACTTGCCGGTCTATTAATGAATAGTTTAGACGTCATGGCTCGGATATACGCAAGATTTTTTTCTTCATTTGGACATTTTTCGTTAGCGAGGAAATATCACATCCGGAATGACATTTTTTGTCCATGAAATAATCTTGATTATAATTAAAGAGTCGAAGCAGATGAACGTTGAGAGATTCAAAGATTTGGCGTATCGAAAGTAAAGAATCTGGACCGTTGACATTCACTGCTGGATTCATTCGACTAAAGGATTTTTAAGACCATTTTGGATATTTATTCTCCTCTATATGAACGTGTTTTCCTATTTCATTATCAACGCCTTGCGGATGAATTCGTGAGAACGCGGAATGAAAAGTGCTAAATGTACACGGTAAACAAACGTGAAACGTCATCTCATCCAAAGGATTTCGTCTCCAGAAAGAGAGAGAGAGAGAGAGAGAGAGACTTCGGTAGATGCTTCGAATTTCTCGTTCGCTCACTTTTTCCTCAGTCCATATTTCTCTTTACGCGCTATTCGGATGTACCGCGAGTTGCTGTGTACAGAACTGTCTGAAGTTTACAAGCTTCCATAAATCACCGCGTCAAACCTCTCGTTACGTTGCTTGCCTACTATACGCTCATCTCTATAGTTTTCACCCTCCGAAACTCTTCATTCCCCATGGCTGGCATTGCCAAGCCTGCTATTCGATTTTCAACGTAGAAATTTTCCTCGCCGTCCATTCGCTTCATACGTCTTATCGTAACGTTATGAGCTTTTTAGTATTCGAACTTTGACTAGTTTGACGCATTTGCTCCGTAGCCATCGAATAGTTGGCGAACTTGCAAACGCGCCTTCCTTCGGCGAAGGTAATTAAAGCGAAGAAGATAACGAGCTTTTTTCTCTGAAATTTTCACCGTTTTTTTAGACAAGGATTGTTTCTTTCTGGCCCGGAGCGTAGTCGCACGTTGCTAATACGCTTTTTTATCTTGTCTATATAATAAAAATGTAAGCAGGAGGACGCAAGTACATGTGCACAGCGTCCTATATTTCTTCGCTAACACTTGGACAATGACAAAGGAGATTTTTCGCCTCCTAGACCCTCTCCGGTTAATCTTCATTCTCGAAGTTCGTCTCCGGAGGGATAGCGAAACGAGCAAGGTGGAAAAGTAGAGAGAATATAACGCGAGCTTCCACGGCTGGCGTGTCTTCGGAAAGAAGATAGTCACACGAGGTTTTCGTTGTACGAACACTACAGCCGGCGTCGACCTTCAGTCGGCAAGATTTGAGATATATATTTACACACATGCATATATATATATATATATATATATATATGATCGTAATGGAGATATGTTGCCAGTAGGAAATCCCAGCTCGCACACGTTTCCCGATATCCAAGCAGCGCGCAGTTGGGATATCCTTCTCGCCATTTCTTCAGCTTTATTCTTCATCTCGCTCGTGGTCTGATAAAATTTATCACGTGGAAAAACTTTCAGGGCACTATCCGCGATCTTCTGTCGACTCGTTTCCTATCCCTTGTGGATAGATTTAAATTTTCAACGAGTAATCCAAGATCGTTCGGTTGGCTCGAAAAATAGAGAAAAATACTAAAAATTCAACAGCTCTGCTGGAGAACAAACGTGGAATTAAAAGCTCCGCATGATCGGTAGTCTGGGGAACCTCCTTAACATGGACCTTTGCTTACAGTCTGCAACTCTTTTGTAAAAAAAAAGATGCTTCCTCTATGAGGAACTATATTTTTTTTTATTTTGGCTTCCTCAGAGAGGAAGCTTTGAGCATCGTGCATTTTGAGCATCTTGAGGAAGCAAATAGCAAATTTCAATTCGCAGCGTTTTTTTGGTATTTGCATTTAAATTATATAATTTCGACAACTTTTCTAGAAAGTAAACAAGAAGTACAAACTTACACACAATATCTTACAAAATTTGCAGAAGTTAGAGCGGTTTGACGATTTTTCAAAAAACTCAGATTTTCGTAAAATTCGAAAGATGATAAAATTTAAACCGTTCAACCGATATTCCCCAAATTTAATGCCAACCTTCCTATTATGATACTCTATTTATAAAAAAAAAAAAATGAGTAATAAATCTTAAAATTTGCGGAAGTTAGAACGTCGACACCCTTTTATTGAAAATTTCAAAATGTCGTAGAATTTGTATTTTTCGAGCAATTCTAATAAAATTCTCAGAGAATGAAGAGCTTGTATAGATTAACATCTGTGCAAAACGGGAGCCTTTTAGCTCAAACCATTCTCGAGTTTTGAGCGTTTTCATTTTACAGTGCCAGAACATACAGACACACACACACATCCGGAATTTTTTTCTAGATATGATTTTTCGATGTTTTGGGACATTTTAAGCACACATTGACATTGGAAATTGGAAAAAGAAAATTTTTACCGTCACATAGCTTATTCCTCTATATGAGGAAACAAAAACAAGAAAATGATGATCGAAGGTTCCAGCGAGGTTTTCGTTGCAAATGGTGCTTTTTGCTGTTCGTTATTCTCTATTAGTCTTGGACAGTCCGTACCATTGAAAATTAGGTGGAAGAGAAGTGGAACAAGTGAGACGCGTCGGAGCAACGTTAGGTAAAAATGCTTGAGCAAACATCATTTGCCTTTTGAAAATTAAGGCTCCGCTAGTCTCGCGTACTCAAAGAGCCGGGAAATTCGGGCGCTGCCATGTTGATTTTAATCTGCCTCTCTTTGCCTCCGGTCGTACTCTCCTACAATGATGATATACATGGCAGTAGTTGCTGGTCGGAAGGCTCCACGTTAGGAAAAGCTTTGAAATGAGCGTGGACTCTATTTAGCCAAGTCTTAGCGAGCACGTGCCTGTCTCTCGTTTTCTTTCCGGCGACACGACAACCAGACGAAAAGCAAGAGAGTTCGCGAGGTGCCAGAAGTTAATCAGAGCACATTTCTTTGTGCCTGACAGCGCGTAAGCCTCGACAAGCATTTCATAAAAGCTCTTCTTTTTTCATGCACAGGCTAGTAACTGCGGGCTTTCGTATCATTTTTCTCTTGGCAGCGGATTGATTATGAGGCAACCAGGAAAACCCTGGTTGTCGAGACAATGAGAGATTTCGAGAGAGCTCGGCGCCCATTTGAGCATGTTGAGTACTTATGAAACTTGTTAATGTTAATTGTTCAATAAATAGCTTCTTAATGGTCGTGAAATTTCTACACGACCTCCTGAATAGTTTATGTAAAAACGTACCAAATTTTAATAATTTTATCATTACTTTAACCAGCTTAAGGATTGAAGTGAAAAATGATGAGATGAGAATTCTGAAAATTTAGTATGTCTTTGTATGAAGTATTTAAGAGGACGTGTAAAAATTTCACGACGATTAGGAAGCTCGTTATTAAAAAATTAACATTTTGTTAAGAATAATTTTTCAAACAAATACGACAAATATTTATGAATAAAATTCGTTTTGTTTCCGTTGCATTCAGTATACTGTAGATATTAAAAAATTGAGAGGTCAAAGACTACATTTAATATAATTTAGGACTACATTTAATTTATTAATGGCTCCATAACGAGCTTCCTAATTGTCGTGAATTTTTTACACGATCTCTCTTAAATATTGCATACAAAAACATACCAAATTTTCAGAATTTTCTAATCACTTGCGATTTAGGACTCAACATGCATCCTTAAGTCACGAATCCGACGAAGAGTTTACTTTTTATTTATTTTCATTCATTTGACTTTTGTTTTTATTTCACGCGGAAAACAGGCATTAAGGAAGGAAAATGACGATGCGAATGTCATCAGCACGATAAGCTGTGCAGAGGGAGAATTTTTGTCGTCGAATGACTGGAAAAAGTGTCAGAATATAAAAATCGGTAGATGGAGCGATTCCTGCTTTTTTTCGAAGCCGAAAGGATTTATGTTCATATCCTTTAAAGAAACAGAGTCGCCGTTGTAAAAAGTAACGGATGATTGCAGGAAAGAGGAGACGTGGATCTTTAATGGCGATTGCAACACCCGGAGAAGCAATGCGTTCGTGGAGTCCGCACTATATTTATTTCTGAATGAAGGAAAAAAGTGGAGGATGAAGGAGAGAGTCTAAAGGGAAGAGAAATCAAAGAAACAACTCGTTGAGAGCAGAGCGAGTCTTTCTCGCTGCTGACGACGATATAACGAAGGCTGCAATTAAGCGGACATCTTCTGGGTTCGCGAGGGGTTATACGTCGCAAACGTTGCGGTCGCCTCCATCCAGTATGTTCGTCGTCGCGTCGTCTTCGTCGTGCAAGTATAAAACTCTTCGTATAGCCCGAAAGGAACCAGATAAAACGTTCATCTCCCTGGCGTTGTTGTCGTCGTCGTATTCCCGTCGACTCATCGCTAATAGGGTACCGATTCGATATAATTGGCTTCGGGGCGGCTCTGGTCTCTACACCCCTCCCCTTTAACAGCCATTTAGACCCTATCATCGCCCTATAGGTCCCGACAGTCTCCTTGTCAATTCGACAAGTGAATACTCAGGTACCGAGGGTCGAGGAACTCATTGATATCTTGAGAATATAAATAAATTCTCATCGGATGCGGGGCCATGCAATAAGCTTTATTAAATTTCGGTCTTTCCACTGCTCCAAGTACTCGAGTATTCAAATGCGTAGACCAAATTTTCACAACCCACAAAATCCAAGTCCGGGACTATAGAATTCATTTATCGTTCACTGGACATGAAATTTCGTTGAAAAACGTCGATATTTTGTTGAACACGATAAACTAAATATTTTTCATAATATTTGCAGTATATTTGTCCGTGCTGTCAGCAAAATTCACGATCGGAATAAAATTTTCTTTCCGAAGAAATTTTCTAGAATATTTGTTGCTACAATGACGAAAAATTTGAAGATTACTAAAAAAAAAATCCAACAGAATATCGATCTTTTCCAACGAAATTTTGTTTCCATTTCTACAAATTTTCAGTGCCACAGATTCCACATTAAGGTAGTACTGTCGGTTTTAGAGTTACCGTTCAGAATTTAATAAAGTTTGGTACAGTAGTAGATTATGATGAGAAAAAAATCCAGTCAAATTTTCAAGAGGCTACGGAGAACCAAGAAAAAGATATTCGCATTGGTAATTTCATGAATTTAACATTGATTTCACACATTTCATTGTATTTTACAATGAAAACTGTTTTTTCCTAAGAATTGATAAGAATTCATTGCAAAATGCAATGAAAACTGAGATTCATCATAAAAGCCAATGTTAAATGTATGAAACTACCAATGCGAATATTTTTCTTTCGGTGCTCTGTATAGCCTCTTGAAAATTCGAATGGATCTTTTTCTAATCTCAATCTACTACCGTACCAAATTTTATTGAATTCCGAACGGTAATTCAAAAACCGACAATACTACCTTAAAAATAATTGCTACGAATAATGCCACGATCCTCATATTCTCAACAAGAGTTCTAAATACTCAGCAATCTACGAAAGTTCAAAGAATAATTTAAAAAAACATGCTTCCATTATACGAAAAGCAAACAAATTACATTCTGTTCGATTGCTCGGTCATATTGACCAAGTGTTCAATTACCCATAGTCAAGTACGACGTCAGCAAAATTATCGAAATATCGATGTCGGTTTTTTTCTGGAAAAATGTTCCAGCAGGCGTTGAAACCGAATCCGATCATACAATCGTGGAATAATTGATGCGATATGGAAATTACGGAGTAACGAAGAGAGACAGCGATTGGCTTAGATCGTTTGGACGGCGAAGGAGATGGTGCGTTCGCTCCATTGCTTTCATCTATTGAAATCTCTGGCAAATATACATACATATGTATAGATAAACGCAAGAGGAAGAAGCAAAGAGCACGAGTCTATTAGAAGAGTTACCGGCGGATTGGTGAAGCGAGATAATCGATCGTCGCTAGGGAAGGGAACTCTGTGGATTAAAAGGCAGTCGAGCGTGTGACCTGAGAGACTATTATCCACGTGGTACTATAACTATAAAATATATAAATATATATAGACGTATGTATTATTGCTTTCCGCACTTATCTCTATTGGAAGTTGGGCCAGGCCACTCCGCTCGTGTAATTCGTGAATTGATGCTACTTGAGCGGAAACTTTCAAGTTCATCTAAAAAGTTTGGTAGTGTTGGGAACCGGTGTGTTCTCTGGTGGAATCGAAGAATTATACGGGAGAAATGGAAACACTCAGCACATTATTTGCGGCGCGGTCATCTTTCAAACTTTTCGGCGCGGCATTCGGTTCATTAACTCGAACAATAATCTTGATAAATTGTGAATTAATGATTCTGATATGGATGTGTTAGTCTGAAAGCTACTGGACTACCCATTAGATTTATCAAATTATCGGCAGCAGTCCGCACGCAGCGTGCCGAGTTGCTGTCGCACACGCGTTCGCGAGCTGGACCAGCGAGATCCGCGTTAATGCGCGCCCCGCAGACCGGAAATCGCATCATTGTTCTTCCTTCTCGACTGTGTGATCGTAGTAGATAATTAATTGCTGCAGACGTTCGGGGATTATGCTTTATTAAGAGCTATACTAATGTCGTCAAAGTTCTGTACGGAAATCCATCCATTATAGAGACATTTGTTATGTTCATTGCACAAAGGTTTTGCTCTCATTCACTCGCATCTCTTACGATGCAATAATTCATACGGACTTATTAAATCGCGAGTACGAGTCCTGAATTATAATTTTGCTACAATGGGATGTTGAGACTTTACCAGAGCGTCCGATCTGAGCATAAAATTTTTTTTCTAAAGATACACACACCCGATCGATTCCGCAGTAATTCGAGACGAGAGCGAATTGTTGAAAGTTTGAAAAAATGAAACTGAACAAAGCTGCGTATTCCGAATTGAAATTGATGGTCCAAATCATGATTCACATATCTAGGGAATTTCACTGCGTTTGCAGGTTGTGCTAATTAATCAAATTCATTGGGCAAAATGAAAAATATTTATAGCTTCGTAATGCATTTGATTAGCCAGGAAATATTTCATCGCATTTATCTCACGTGCTTCCCATGAATATTTATTCCATCAAATCTTCTATTCCAGTTCGCTGGATAAACTTTTGGGTCAACACTGATTCCAATTAAAAACGACATTTAATTGCGGAACGTACGGAGATAATAATCATGATTAACCCCGTGAATAGCGTCAGGAGAGCTAGATGGATCAACAATGCACAAGAAGTGATTAGAATGTGAATCGTAGAATAAAAGAAACCAGAATAATAGAAGATGTGAAGTTCGCATCGTTCAAATGCAACGAAAAGTGATTATCTTTTATAGCAGAGGACTAAATTTGGATGCAGTATTTGTCAACGATTAGGGGAGAGTCTTCTTTGCCATTCGAAAACTGAATTTACTGAAAAAATTGGAACAAGTGCATTAATTATTAAAATAACGAATGAAAAATATTTTTTTCGTTGTATTCCAACGATGCAAACTTCAGTATCATAATAATAGAAACAATCCTATTGAAACCTCTGAGAAACTGAGAATTGAAAAAAAAAAAAGTAAAAATTACGTTGAAAACGCGGTTTGCATCTGCCACTTTTGCTCTTTCTGCGTTATTATACACTAACGTATACAAGCAAAACCTTTGGAGGGTGTCAAGGAGATCACGCCGAGTTGAAGTTTTTATTAGAGCTTTCTACTGCAAGAATATTACGACAACGAACGGGCCAACAAAAGAGAGAAAAGAATTTATATTATGCACGTTCACATGCTAACGATATACACATACGGGCGGGTGTGGGGACAGGGTAAAATGGAACACTGGGGCAGAATGGAATACCAAGAAATTCTGAGGTAACGGATACTCGATAAAAAAAAAAGAAAAATTTTAAAAATGCGAGAAGAATTTATTACGACTAAACTTTTTGGGTGGATAAAAAATCGAAAATCAATTCTTAGATACGTTTTAAGAATTTTGAATATTGGCAGGTCAGCTACGAAGTCGCGATGACTGCATTTTCACTGACTTTTACAAAAAAAACTTTCGGCCATTGTTCTTCGATGATGAATGTAGTGAAAATGTGTGAAAAATAATAAAAGTTTTGGAAAACATTTTTTTCTAGTGTGAAAAAAAAAATAAAATTGGCGTTTTTCAAAAGTTGTACTTCGTTGTGCTCTTTTGTTCCATTTTGGCCAGCACTTCCTGTATGCAGTCCACACTATTGTTGAATATAGAATGAAATATATACGATGAAAAAAAAACGAAGAGTGCAAACTTGCACATGAAAAGCGAAAAGTCCGCTCTTTTCTCTCGCACATCGTAGTGCACTTTCAACTAGTACCACGAGGGTCACTCGTCGGTTTCCCGTGTTTCGTTCACCACACTTTTACCTCGCACAACGAAGCTAACCACTACGACGTCCTTCCGGCTTTTTTTCATTTTCAGCTTCCCTTTATTTCCCTATCTGCAATTTTCCAGCCACCACGCATTTTGTATACGAAGTTGGGCTACGGGACGTTCCGATTGAAATTTGAAAAAAAAAAAAAAAAAAAAACAAATATTCTGTAACGTGCGCGAGGCTTTGATAATAAGCAAAGCGACGGATTGTTAAGAGATTTTGCTTTGTTTCCAAAAAAAAAGAAACTCATTTCGTACAATTGTGAATTATACGCACTTTTTCAAATTTCGAAGTTCAACGAAATTTCAAAAATCTTCCGGATGTTTCAAAATTCGATTTCGAATTGGAATAAAAATTCGTATTACATTTTATTGTCGATATAAAAGAAATTGAGGATTTCAATTCTCTGGAAATCTTGGAATTTTTATTTGATGGATGATAGACAGTAGATCCCGATGGAGACGTGAAATCGTGATGTTTCAACTATGAAATAAAATAAAAAAGAAATCTGTGTAGAGCAGCGTATAGAGCGAGAATGTTAAAGAATTCACGAAGAGCACAGGAAGGCTGGCTGCAAAAGTGTCAGAGGAATCAGTGAAGGAAAGAAAAAACAGCAGTGGGAAAGAAGGGCAGAAGAGGCCGTTATTATAATCCGACATCGGCGAGACAGGAGGTTTGTCTCTTGCGAAAGCTTTTGCTTTAGTTGAGTGGCTGGCAAGTGCTGTGCATCACTTGCCAAGCATTGACAAATCGCAGACTCGTCCTTTCGTGTTGTCCACTTTTTGCCCTTCGTTCTCTGTTATCGCTGACGACACCTTTACATTCGCGCGCGCGCATATATTTACGAAAGTCTTCCTTTTGTCATTCGTCTCCCGGTCCTCACCTTTTCAAACTTTAATCTACGATCTCGTGGAAAGACTTAGCGAATTTTGAGAAGGCATGAATTAAGTCGCATCGCACGTTTTTTCATATGACAAAATTCGGTCTCTATGATAATGAAGTTTGCATCATTGGAATATCACGAAAAATATATTTTTCGTTTATTATTTTGATAATTGATGCACTTGTTCCGATTTTTTTTAGTAAATTCAGTTTTCGAATGGCAAAGAAGACTTTCCCATAATCGTTGACAAATACTGTATCCAAATTTTGTCCTCTGTTATAAAAAATAATCACTTTCCGTTGCATTCCAAGGATGCGAACTTCGAGATGGTGTCCGGTATCTCTGTTGAAAGCTTTTGGAACGAAAGTCTCAACTTTTCCATCAAACAGTCAATCTGGGAATAGGATAACAGAAAATTGCTAAAAGTGTCAAAAGTTCCAACAAGAAACTGGACCTTTATTGTTTCTATTTTTTCTTTTGTTTTAAACATTCGTCAACGTCGGTTCGGTCGAGTAATTACTGGAAAAGCTTTTATTCATTAAGGACGAAATAAGAGTCGAATGAAATTTTCTCTCATTATACTTCCATGTCGCCATTAACGACCAAAATGCCCTTGAGAACAATTTATTGATTCATCTATTTATTTATCGATTCAGACATTTTTTTTCATTTATCCATTTAACAATTTGCGAGCAACGCCCAATTACAATGTCGTATGAAAATCAACGGAGCAATAAACACAAATCATGAGAAAAAGAGAGAAAAAAATAAAGGACGAAAAAAAAAAGAAAGAAAGAAAAAAATGTAAACAATATGAAAAGAGAAAGGATCACATTGTAGTGATTAAAATTTTATCAATTACGATCGACCGATAAATTGATCGAAAAAAATCTGCAAAATCTAGGTGCAATATTTGAAGAATGGAACGTCAGTGAAGTGAAAGCATTGAATGGACGTAAAATGCAGAAGAAAAGAGGTCACAAGGTGTAAGAATGAAAACGAATGTGTAGATAGTAACAATTTTGAAAGATTGCGATGTAAAGACGAGCACGAGAGAGCGTGTAAGAGGCCCAGGAAAGCCTGAGGATCATTCGATGGATATTTCGCGTGTCGAGATTGATGGTTAGCCCGGAGTTTCCTGCTAATGCTTTCTCGCTGGTACCTTTGCTTCTACCCGGCCAGATAGGAGGTGATAGGGATGGACGACCGAGCCAGACCGCGCGCTCGAACGTCCGGGGGAGGAAGATGGATATTCGTAATTTCCCTGGTGCTGGTGCCGAGAACGAGAGCTATAATGAAATCGTCTTGAGGGAAAGAGATCGCGCAGGATTGCTGGTCGATATTACCCCGAGTTCTCGAGTCTCTGTATCAATCCTCGAGCACACATCGTCTTGTCTGCATTTCTTTATACCTTTCCCGCATATTTTGCGCTTTTTTGAAGTATCTGATTCGTCACAAACGTCCGTTTCTAGAAGGATGAATAATGGCTCTGAATGATTCGGACAAATTGACGCTTGGACAAGATTCCGAAGATCTTGAAGGCAAGTGGCAACAAGATGTTTTTGAAAATTTTCATCGAATAATTTTCCTCCCGAATCTAGTCCTTGTCGCTTCTGCCATCGTCAGTAATCTCAATAAACATCGAGAGCGACATGATTCACTGCGACGCCCTCTAACTCGCCGAAATCCATTGATTTTCTGATTCAAGGTCCGTCGCTGCATTCATGGCGATGTCGTTCTTGTGATGTACGATCTTCCACCAGCCGGCCTTAGCGTTGTAAGACACTAAACGTCGGCAGCTTACTCCTGGAGCTGCTGTGCTCTGGGGATGACTTTTGAGCATGTGCCATGGTATCTGACAGTCTAATTCCCACTAGTCTTCACACAATTCAGTGTGGATAGTCCTCATCGGGATATGATTGTTTACATTTTACCACCGATTGCATGAAAAAGGAAAACCAGAGTTTCGGCAGAAATATTCAGAATTTTGGGACTTTACTTGGGATAATACATCAAGAAAAAATTAAGTATTATTGCTCAACAGATTCTTGTTTAGAAAATTCGACTCGGGAAATGGCGGACCATGGAAAAAGATTTTGCGATTTGTCGTATAATTACTTTCGACGAATGAGGAGGAAATTTCGAGGAGTTTCGAGTGAGGACCAACCGAGTACCAGTACCAGTGAGGACAGAGAATCGCA